>OY982961.1:16768558-17293558 GCA_963890685.1 Plagodis pulveraria
TGCGCAGTTGGAATAAAACTATTCCATGTCCTTCCCCGAGTCTGAAACTATTTCCATACCAAATATCATCCAAATCGGTCCAGTAGTGAGTTAGATAAGATCAACCGAAAATACAAATATTTTCTCTTTATAACATTAGTGAAGATATATATGTATATAAATCTAACCTGCAAAGCAAAGGGCCACATAAAAATAATAGATTCATTTGAAAACAAACCCTGACTTTTTTATATAAGCATGATAATATGTAAATAAATTATTAGTTATAGTTTTATTTTAGCGCCTTAAAAGCCTGGGCATATTTTATTTTCAGAAATGTATCTTTATTTCAGTGATAGCGGGTCGGCGTTGGAAATTCCGCATGTAAAATGGTTGATTTTCTGCCTGACTACTATTGGATGTTGGCCGTACGATGTAATGGGAGTAAAACATTGGTTTTCAAAATTGATATCTACTCGTGGATTTTGCATTTCTTTTTCCATACTAGTATTCTTTGCCCTAAAATTTATATACCGAAATTTCCATGAAATAAGCTTATTTGAGTTGGGACATTTAGTAATTAATATTTCTATAGTTATAGTTGCAATGGTAAGAGAGACAAAATTTTATTTGATGAAATTAATGCCGACCTATACACCTATAACTACGTAAATTGGTATTCGTACTGTTCATATAACTAGAGTTCAGTCAATTTTTTCTTTGATGTCACCAATTGCTACTTCGATACAAATGTTTTTTTTTCAAACACAACACTTTCACCCAAATATACATTCATACATCATTAAAATGTTTCAACACACTACAAAAAAATCTTTGTTACTAACCCACAAATAATTTCAGAATATGTAAGAATATGTTTCCAACTGACTATGGTCAATACAACTAACATTACTAAAAATTTAGACTAGGTATTCTTAATCTACGATCAGTAAACGCGGGTAGAGATGAGCTGGAAGCGACTGTAAGCATCAATAAACCTGATATCCTAGCCCTAAACAAAACATGGATAAAAGATGGTCGAGTAAGCATTGTCCCATTTCTGGATTCTCGTTCAAACACAAATAACGCAGATCAAACAGAAGGAGGAGGGGTTGGTATTTATATAAAAGGGATTGCGTGCGCGTGTCCGCGCTCACCCCGAGTCTACGTTAGAAACAATTATGGTTAGAACTGACCCTTCCAGGTGCTCGTATGGCCATCGGTACTGCTTATAGACCAGATAGTGTCATGGTAGATACAGCCTATCATCCTTCAACTACTGCAGTGCAGTTTATAGTCCCAGAATGTGGGCAGTGACTGAACGAGCTATCCAAAGAGTCCAAAATGCAAGCCCACGGTTCTAATAACTTTTTCAAACTTTTTAAAAGAACATATCTCTCTTTATCTTGTAGAAAAAGGAATTTAGAATATGAAATTACGAAGGAAACTATATTTGGCATGCTTAACTCAAAGAGTTTTGTGGAACAAGAGAATTCTTTTGGACTGTCAAAATTAAAATTTTAAAGAAACCTTTATAACATACAGAAATGTCCAACACACCGTAAAAAATCCCTCTCACATAAACATGACCTCTGAGACACACTTACTGCCGCAAACTCAAACACACACGCACACACTAACGCCTTCATCCACACACAATAATAAGATATTCAACTAGCAAATTATTAGCTATTTTGTAATGTACTGTTTTCACACCTATCTGTAAACTCTACCTATTTAATAATTTTTTTATTACTCTACTACTGTAAGCTGTTTACTTTTGTTTATTATAATTGTGATCCGCTTTACTTCCTATTTCCCTCAGCAGACATCCGTCCAAGCAGGTATATGCTGTAAAACAGCGCAGCGCACGTTAGAACTTAATGTATGCGCTGCACTATGCTGACCGTACTATTTTTGCCTTTTGTTTAAATTTTTTAAATTGTTTGACAATTCTCCTATATAGTAATTTAATTTTCTGTGTATGAAGGCAATAAATGGTTATTTTATTTTTTTCGTTATTGTAATTCCAAACACCTTATTTATCCAAGGATTTGTCTGGATGTTCGTATGTATATGTGTCTGTCTTGTGGCTTTAAAATATGCTAAACTAATCTTAACATGCAGCTTATTTTATTTGATAGCAGTCATAAAGGCGATTATTTTTACCTTTTTGACATATTAAGCATGTATGCATGAAATTTAATCCGAAATATTTTTAGGTAATATAAAATAATAAACATTAATCAACTTATTAATTTTCTTTTAACATTAAAAAACATTACAATTTACATATATGATAAAAGATAGTGTTGTTAGACTTAACATCGTCATTTTAAGGTTTCTTTCGATTTCATTTACAGACAAGTTGAAAAATAGTATACAAATTCCTTATAGCACAAATAAAATAATAATTTGTACATTATTGTTGCAGCAAAGGATGGTCACAACCTGGACACAATCATACAAAGACGTAACTAAAAGTTTTTTTAACGAATTGCATTTGATTTATTTCAAACAAGATAGTGATTATTCAAATCAGGTAAATATGTAGATTTAATCGTAATTTTTGCGAATATACTCAGAATTGAAGCAATTTGCAAAACACTGCACTAGAAAGATGTTAATATAATGTTAAATCCATTCCTGAGTTTGCACTATACACTTTGGGACGTTTGGCAGCCAGCACTCACTGTCACTATGGTTTCATTAGCTTTGAGCTATTACTTATCAGATGTCTAAATCCAAAGGTACTAAAAATACCTTTATTTTGAAATTTGAACTTCGTAAATTTGACATGGTTTATATAAGAAATCCTCAAATTGAGTTCATCTCAAAATAATAATATTTTAAGACAATAAGCTCAGTGTATTTGTGTCGGTGTTGAGTTTGCTATCTAATTACTGAGTTATTACATATCTTACGATACCTCAAACAAATATTATATCATATATTAAAAAAAATTGTTGCAATGTGTTCTTAACATTAACCTATATTTATGTTTGAAACATATTCAAAATGTACCAAAAATATACTCGATTGTGTGCTTATAGAGTAAAGATTTACTAAAGATGCTTTATTTAGAATCAAAACGCGTCAAGAACTATTTTAGATAGACTAACATTTTATGACATGTGTAATAAAATTCACCACTATAGCTCAACAGAATTACTCGTAATTGCTAGGCAAGTGGAGATATTTGATAAGCATTTGGTTTTTTTTAATGTTATTGTGACGGATAAAACTCGAAGCCCACCTGATTTTTAGCGGTAACTTTTGCCTGTGGTAACATTTAAATGTAAGAAAATTTGCTGTCGCTAGATTTGTTATGGATTAATTCCAGACCAAATACGGATTCAAAATAATCGGTGTCAGATAAAAAAATATTAAAGTACTATCACGAACGTTAAAATCATATAATATTGTGACAGAAGATTACATGGATATATTGTTACAATGTGACGGAATGAAGGCAACAGTCTATAGGCGTTATAATTCGACAGCAAACCAACAAAATTGAGGCAGGCGAGCAGCGTTGTCAGATATTGCGTTTATTTTCTCTCAGGCGGGTCCTGTCTGCACGATTCTACTTGAAGAATATAAAATAGTGTTGTAGTGTTTATGACAGAACATTACCATTTTTGCCCAAAATCTTTGAAATCAATCAAGTAGTTGCATCTTGTCACTCTATGACAGTGATTTGGCGTACACCGCAAACAAGACATACCTATTGACTTTTGGCTTCAGATAAGCTAGAGCTTGTGACCCATTCCCCATATATGTTGCCTATAGGTACCAAGAACCACGCGATTTCTTTATTTTCCCCAAAATCAAAGAATTTATGAGAAGGTTACGTATAAATAATATACGGGGCCAAAAGTGTCCGTGATTGTTTTCAACCAGCGCGTGAAAATTATGTCCTCAGATCAACGGTCCTTATGGTATAAAATAGTTTCAACGAATGTAAAAGTGTTTAAAATGTAATTGGGAATACTTCGTAAAGCAGTTAATTTATTATTTGTATTAACATAGTTTTATCTATTGTTATGGTTATCACAAGCTTATTATTTTTTAAGTATGCAATTTTTACTCCTATACTACTACTATATAGTCTATAATAATATCGCACCTTTTAACAAAAACCTTGGCACCTTACAACTGTCAAGAAGACAGATTTTATACTAGCAATGTTTCATTGTTATGTTAACAGTATCAAATGATCAGTCAAGTTCACTTTTGTTCTAAATTAAAAGTTTTATTTCTATGAGAATACGACATTGATTATATGATATGTTTTTATTACAGATATACAATGAAGTTGAAAAACTGTTAACAAGATTTACGAAATTGATATTATTTGAACTATATGCGGGCTCTACCTTTTTTACTCTAACGCCGTTATATGAAAGCTATAATCGTGGTATGTTTAGATTTGAGAAACCTATTAATGAAACATATGCTGTCGCAAATGATTATGATTTTCCTTTCGATTACTCAACAAATACGTTAGGATTTGTATTCGTCATGATGATCACTGCTGTTGCCACGGTCTTTGTCTCTAGTTGTCTGGTTTTATTGGATTTATATATATCTATGATCATGATTCACTTGTGGGGCCATCTGAGAATTTTACAATATAACTTGAAATCGTTCCCGAGACCGGAATTAAGAAACAGTCATTCTACTAACGCCGTTCCTTGGTACAACGAAGAAGAATCAAATCAAATTACATATTTGCTAATTAAAAATATAAAACACCATAATCTTATTAAAAAGTGAGTATATTGTGTATATTCATATTTATTCTATACAGGTTTATGCCTTGTCAACAGTTTCATTCTCATCAGTACATCACACAGCACATCGGTACAGCACATCATCTATTACATCATTGCTGAATCAAACACAAACCAGCCCATCTTTTGACTGCAACAAAACGTAAATAAAATGATACACACCATATTAGTGTCGTCTGTGTAGCCGGCTAGAGTAGTCGCATACAGCGACTTCTAGATGCCTGACCTCTGAGTGTTTGTGTACACATGTTGAAATTATTGCGAAATGGCGCAATCAAAACGTTCGGACACTATTATCGTTCATGAAGCACTTGCCTTCATCTAGCAAAAACTAGATGTGATGGATGAAGTTAGCCTGGAGCAGATCTGTTCATCCCATTTTACGGAGTCTCAGATTCTAAAAGCCAAAAAAATTCTTGCCGACATTGCTGTGACAAATGTTCGTTTCACAGTACGACAAGGGGACGGCGAAAAAAGGATCTTTACGACATTTTCCGAGTGTTTAAGGAAACTGATGTAGATAATCTGCCCACCTACGTCATAAAGGACCTTAATGTGATTCCAAGCATCACTTTCGACCACGTTGATGCCAGTGCGCTCCTGAAGGACATCCTTATATTGAAGTCCAGTATTACGAAAATTCGCTCTAAGCTTGAAATTTCAGAGCAGACTGTTGACCGGTTGAAAAAGGAAATGTGTGATTTGCGGAGTGAAACGTTTTCACAATCGCCTAGTCTGCAAAACGTTATCCTACATCGAGGCGGCACTCGACAACAAATATCGCCACTCTGCAGTTCTGCGACAATATCGCCTACTGAGTCACCACGGGCTCAAAACCACGTAACCCGACCTGCAGCTGACGTCACGCCATCGTCACAGCCTATGACGTCAACTCCGACTGCAACTGTACGACCACCTACGGCACGGAATCAGAAGCAGTCATACGCTCAGGTTTCGAAAACGTCTAAAACTGCGATCAAAACAAAGAGACAGATTGTGGATATACAGGGTGCTGTACCCTGTGCGGTTCAGGATGAAAATGGATTCACCCTTGTGAAAAAGAAGAGCCGTCTACCTCGGCAGAACCGCAATCATCACGGCACAGCTTTTGCTACGACCTTTACGGTACGGGTCGTAGCACCGACCGTTAAAATATACCTTTCTCGACTGGACAAAGAGACAAAAGGAGAAGATATCCTGCGTTATGTCCGGGAGAGACTAAAGGGCCGGTGTGAGGAGCAAATCTCACTGAATTTGATGCGGTTGGAGCAGATTAGGGCTACAGACTTTAAGTCATATACCCTTCAGGGCCCAGCAGCTCAATCCAAGATGTTCCTGACACCGGACTTTTGGCCTGCAGGGGTGGTATACCGCTTGTACAGGGAGAAGAAGCAGAGTAAACCTGTTATGTAGTGTCATCGAATAATATAATTTTTGATATATATATATATATATATATATATATATTAGATTAAGGTATTTATGTTCTATGGGTCCGTACATTTTTTAATTTATTTATTGTGTCTGTTACCTGAAATAAAGATTTATTATTATTATTATATTGTCACATGGCCGATATAAAGAGCTAAAATCTGTAATTGAATTCAAACAAATGTTTAATATTCAATTTGCAAAAATGAGAAGGTCTTTACGTTGGAGGCTATGTTGGAAGTAAAATTAATATTTACCCATAATTAATAATTCCGGTACGTCAGAATCTAAAAACATATATTCATCTTATAAAGCTATATCAATATGTTTAAGATGTGTTGTGTGTTAACTATAGGCCATTTCCTTGAGCTGATGTCCCTTAAATCGCTTCCCGCGGAAGGCTTATCAGATGTGAATGCAAATCCCTTGCATAGGAAACGTGTGGTCGATCATCTTGCCTAATCGTTATGAAAGATGGAAGGTCGAATACATTACACACTCTTCAAGTGCGTAATAAAAGGACGAACTTTACTATTTCTATTCAAACTGAGGCTGTTGTTCTGTTGGTATCAAAAAACAATGCTCCTCTAAATTGGTCAACTGGAGTGATTGAGCGTACTACGCCGCCTTTGCCTGTATACGCATACCCAGGCCAAGACCGCGTTTTAAAAGTTTTGAATGTGCGTATGGAAACTTGTATCAACCGAAGGCCTGTGGTTCAAGGTTTATCTATACAAAATAATATCGTTTACAACTGCTCTAATTTTGCTGTTTGTATTTGATATGTTATATTTCAAATCAATGATAGCCGAGCGGCTATAGCTATGGACAGCGGTGCCGCTGGTCCATCGTTCGATCCCCACCTCCGGCTTGAGTTTTGCCGCATGGTGGGAGAGCATTTTACGAATGCTAGCCTAGATCCACAATTGAAAAATCTGTTGCCAAGCACCTAAGATTTGTGTGCGCAGTTTTTAGTAAATACGGGTGGAATTTTCCATCATTCTCAGGACTTTTTTTATGCCTGATATGTTAGGCTTTGACCACTATCTCACCTAAAGGTAAGTGATGATGTGGTCGAAGATGTTGTTCAGGCTAACCTAGAATTACTGGCTCTCAAGCACAGCTGCCGTAATACACCGTTAGGTGTTTGGCAACAGATTTTCTACTTGATGGTGGTAGCTAGCCGGGCGGGCATTCGCTAAATGCCCTACCACCAACATATTAGCAACTGTGTTTGCGCTTATGTTAAGACTATGGCAGTGTGTCATAAGACGATGCTGGAGATTGGAAAACACTTTCAAAATATCTTTTAAACCCTCCGCTTACTTCCGTCTCATTGTTGTATTGAGTGTTTCTAATTGCATTATGCCGATCAAAGCGCAAGAAAAAGAAAAATAACTTGGCACCTCGCTGTCACTTTTGTGGAGTTGTCAAACTTGTCTTTGAGCTGCCCTTGTGAATAAGCTGAAGTTATGGTGGATTATATGTAAAATTAACTTGAAATTTGGCGTCAAGGCTACTTGTTTTTTGCGGTCGTGTGAATGATATCTTATTGAAATGAACTCTTGAATCGTGTGGTTTGGTGAACGTAACACTGTTAAAACCGTGCCCTCTTATGTTGAAGAAATCAAAAAGAAGACGCTAGGGTCAAAGTGAGACTTGACACTTGACTAAATCTTTTTCCCATCCCTTGACTGTCTATTGACTACATGATTTTGGCTCTTGACTTCTTTGTGACTCGGATCCCGAGGAATGCATGCCACCGGAGAACAAATTGTAAGTGATGAAGTATGATTTATTGGGTAAGTTTTAAGCGCATTGTAAGCTCCGCGAAACACGAACTGTAGGAGCCCTTGCAGCCTGTTCAGTGCAGACGAGGTTTACTTCCACTGCACCTAGTTTCCTGCAGGAGTCAGGCGTGGATGATACACTTACTTCTATCAGTGTGTTACATATTTTTTAGATCTAGAAACCCGTCGAGACTTAACAAATTATTAAATGTATATGCTTGTTGACTGAACCGGCGTTCAGTTATGTTGATAATCCGATGATATTTGATCTACTGTAAGACAAGGCATCCTCTACTTCCTATAGATCCTGTTGTACTGTTTGCAATAATTGGAGATGCAAATTGTACATCTTTTTGTTTGCACACATTAGATTTAAGCTTTTCACTGCGATCACTTTCCAGCAATTTCCCGATTCGCGACATGATAATTTTATTTTATACCAAATGCATTTCTCTGGCTTTATTATTAGAAATTTAGGAAAAATACAACTATCCCGACACTTCGCTAAGACTGTTTAGCTACTTTTGAGTTTCGTACGTTTTAATATAATACGCATGAACTATTTCACTTAAAGATATGTGTGAACCTCACGATAATTTCTTTCCAATATGATGTTTGTAAACTGTTATTACTTTTGAAGTTCCTGTTGAAGTCATATTCGTTCTAATAATTCCAAGTACAACACACCGTACATCCATCTTAGCATTCCCATCTCCAAATCATTTTAATTTATATTTACGTTCGCCTAACAATTATCACTAAAATACATGTCATAATCATTACTTGTAAGTTCTTTACAATATCTCTTTATTCATATAACGATCTTTTAAGTAATTGCACGTAGTCTTGATACACCTATCCTCAGGCAAGAATCACTGGCGTCAGAGGAAATAGAAGTATTAGCATGAAAGCATCATTCTGTACTCATATGAAGAAAAACTGTAACTAATCACCGAAAGGTATAACGGCAGCTGTCCTTGAAAACCAGAGGTTCTAAGTAAACCGGAACAACGTCTTCAAAGGCATCATCATTAACCAAAAGGTAAAATAGTGGTCAAGAGCTAGCCTATCAGCAATAAAATAACTGAAGATCTTGAAATCAACGAAAAACTACTACATACTTAAATGTATCAAACTATTTCTTTCCTATTATTGCATAGGATTTGCTTGTAACTTTGTTGGTGTGCCTATTTTCCAATATTTTAACTCCCGCCATACATTTTTCTTCGTTGCAAAGTATACTTAGTCAATTCAATGTAAGTATGCTCTAACCTTATAATTAAAAATATGTTTTGAGAAAAATTATGACATAGCATATATTAAAAAACCTAAAAGGTTATCAAGATACATGATGTACCTAGGTTGAAACCCTTTGCCTTAACATGACATGTTAAGGCAAAGGATTGTATGACTCTATTTATTTAGTAGGATTATTCAAAGCTACTAAAGGGGGTACACTCGAAGAACATTTTAGTATTTATTGAAGCTTAATCTTTATTTAAAATAGTTCACCCTGGTCTTGTGTTAACACATTGGTTAGGTAAGAGGTATGGGCCCCGGTTTCCACTAAACGTTTTGTATATTGCTAAGAAGTCCAATACTTTTTCTAGGAACAAAATTTTCAAAGCAAAAATATCTGTGAATAAATCTACACGTTCATATTTGTTGGATTAATGATAATTGCAAAGGTATTGTAAAAATAAACTCGCATATTTTTGTTTTTCAGGTTTATGGAACAGGTGTCTGATGCTTTTAGTTTTACAATATGTTTTTACCTTATCTTTCATCAGATCTGTGGCTGTATTTTACTGTTGGAAATGTCTCAAATGGTAACTAAACAGATTTATGTCATGATTAGTATTTGATGTTTACTTTATGATTATTAAACTATTTTCTTTATGTTTTAGAATTTAGCAGCGTTTGGAACACATGGCATTATGACTTTTACACTATACCAGCAACTTTCGCAAATGTGTATCATTTTCGAGATGGTTGCTACACAGGTAAAAGTTGAGCCCTACACTAAATACAATCATTGTTTCTTAAGCTACGACTTATTATTTATTCGTAGATCTTAAGTTTATTTCTTAAGACACAAAAGGTTTGTGAATAATGCTAGAACTGATAGTAATCACTTACGAGAATTAAATACTTGATGACGATTTTTTCGTCAAATACTAGACACCCACGGTTAGCCAAGCTGGAGTTAAATCCCCCTCCCTTTATTCTTTTAAAAGACGTAAGAGCTATAGAATTTTTTAAGCGTCTTTTAATTACTAAACCCTTAAATTTGGTAGTTTGCCCTTTATCGATATAATAGCTAGGAAGTAGTCACAGTTACACATACTCTAAATGAGATGTAAAAATCACTCATTATATGAATTTAAACGCATGTTAATATAAGAAGAGTCAAAAGACATTAAATACAAAGGGTACTTTAGATTCCGTATTTAAAAAGGATCATTCATCTATAGCTCGGACACTAAGTCATTAAAAAATGCATCGAATTGAGAAGTTATTAACTTATAAAAGCTAAAGCAAAAAAAAAGGAATACCATCCAATCACGTCCACGTATCTCTTATCCGATTCCAGAACATCGTTGTACAACCAAGAATACAAGAGAATGACTTGACATTTGCAACTCTTAACATAAGACCATAACGGCACTTCTTAGTTTTTGCCACAATAAGAAAGATTTTAACACATACAGTGGGATCAAGAAGAATGGTCAAGAATTTTGTTTACAGATGAGTCACGATTCTCATTTTACACTTCTGATGATACACGAAGGCGAAGTGTCTACAGGCGACCTGGTGAGCGATACCTTCAAGCCTGCTTATCAGAAGGAGTTTAGAACAGTGTACATATATGGGTTGGCATATAAGGTCACACAGAGTGAGTGGCCATAAAAAAATGGCACTCTAACTGGGATAAGATATGCCCAGGAGATTCTCAATCAATATGCAGGGCCGTATTTAGTAAATATGGGTGATGTACCGCTGCTGATTCATGATAATGCCGTGCCACACACGGCTCGGGTCCTGCAAGAGTATATTCAGGAGGTTGGTATCAGCGTGATGGCCTGGCCATCAAGAAGTCCTGATCTCAATCCGATTGAGCACGCCTGGGATGAGCTAAGGGGGGCTAGTCAAAACCCGCAGACCTACCACCCTCAAGGCACTTAAACAGGCCAACAGAATAATGGAAGAATATTCCCCAATATCGGCTCCGAAACCTTGTGTTCAATATGACAAATCGACTGGAAGTAAGCAGATCCCGAGGAGAAAACTCCAGTTATATAAAAATAAATAACATGTTTAACATACTTGTAAATATAAATTGAATTTTATGACACTAAGCTAAAAATTGCTACATTTTAACTTTCTTAGACTAAAATTTTTTCGAATTTATGATTTACCATATTTTCAAAAAAAGCCGTTAAAAATTGCTATAAAACGTTTTTTATTTTAAATCTTTAACTTGTATTGTTTAGAAAAAACTGGAATTTTAAAAGTGTAGTACTTATTTTTGCAAGCCAGAGTATTTTTTTACTTTCATATTAATTTATGATGTTGTTCTTTTCTTTCAGAGTGAAACGTTAAAAGATGCAGTCTATGAAGTTCCATGGGAATTGATGAATACAAAAAACCGAAAAATTGTTTTAATTTTCCTTTGCAACTCACAAAGAGATTTGCAATTCAAAGCATCGGGCATGGTACCAGTAGGAGTGAAAACTTTAGCATCGGCATGTATCCATTTTAATTGCCATATTATTTTAACTTAAAACAGCTTCGCTTCTATTCACCAATCTCCAACTACTATTATATTCATGAGGTGCACCGTTAAGAACTGTTTTCTTCCATCCTAATGGAATATAACATCAATTAGATGACGATTAAATCGTTAGTGACAATAATTTTATATAATCTATATGATGAATATAGAAAATAGTGGCAAATGAAATTATATGTAAAAAAACTTCAAATTATCAATCTGCTTCTCTTCTGCCTTTGCAGGGCAGAGAGGGGTTTGCCGTCATATTATAAATAATATTATTACTTATTGCTTATTTTATTGATCACCACAACTTTTTATTTTTCACATTTAACAAGTAATTTGAAGTAATTTTTACGTAAAATTTCGTTTGCCACTATTTTCTAAATTCATCATAAGGAGATTATGTAAAATTATTTTCACTTATGATTTAATCGTCATCTCATTGTTGTTATGTTGAATACGTATTCAATACAACCTAATGCTACCTCAAACTATGGAATCAAAGAAGTCAATTATCACAGTGCAGATCCGTGATTTGTTAATCCAATGGTTATGAAATGTGTAAAAGTAAATACTCATCGTTTATTTATGGACTTCTATTCTCTTAATCTCTTTCTTCTTCTATTCATCTCTGCACGGGGATTCCCAGTGACAACTGACAAGTGAGTGGTCGAAACAGGTTTAAATTAATGTATACTTATCATATTATGAACATATTATGCGTTATCATTAAAAAAGTATTACCGCAAAGTAACGGCTGAATCTATAAATTACAATAGATGTTCGTGCTAGATAGACATTCAAGATATAAGGTCAATATATGAAACGTGCCCCAGATTGAAGTTACTAGCAGATACTACTGTAGTTTTAAGGTAAAGTGACCCTGGGTTCGAATCCCACACTGAGCTACTATTTTTAATTCCACATTTAATTGCATATATACTGTAACATGTCAATTATTTTCAAACTTCTTCATCAATTTGTTGTTTGTAGTAGAAGTTTATAAATACTATTATTTTTGTATGATCAATTAATATTGTTAAATATTTGTTTCAGATTTTAAAAAATTCGTTCTCTTATTTCTTGCTTCTGAGAACTACAGCTCATGTAAACAACTAGATATATACTTATATCTAATAAAACACAAGCTATTTAACAATTATCATTCACTTATGTAGGTAATTATTTTATACACCGTATTTTCTGTTTGGTAAGATATAAGATTTGAAATTAGAAAATAAGGTTAATCATATATTGCCATGGAATTTTCTAAAGTATTTTTTTTGAATAGCATAGGCAGATAAATGAAACAATAATGCGTGCTCGGCGAATTTCATTACAAATTTAAAAGAAAAAAAAATATAGTCATGTGCAGGATTCGAACCCGGTGGATGGACGCTATAACTTTTTCTCTCGTAAATTTATAATTTTATAATTAAACTTTTGTTGTTTCAGTTCAGTTGAATAGAGTTTTGAATATTTACATCGATTGAAATGATAATAAAAATGAAATATTACATGACAGGCACATGAGACTTTGAACATTAGTTGGTCCTCGCTTGTTCCGCCACAAAAACATTTACAAAAAAAAACGTTCGTCCAAAAACGTTTGTTAGGACTACCAAAAGTTACCTCTTAGAGGTTCTAAGCATCTTTCCAATAACCTTGTATATAAGTTACTCATTGTTTCGTTGAAAGAAACTGAATGTATTTGATGCAAAAAAGTACTAATTTTAATTCCAATGTTGTCTTTAATGTCTTTAATCATACACTTTTATTTCTCTATAACATTTATAATATTAAAAAGTGGCATATACATTATACATCTTTGTCACAATTGGCATGCAAATTAACCCTAGCTCACTAAACATATTTTTGAGTTACTAAATATTAGCCAATTTGACAACAAAATGAATTACTATTATTTTGCTTCAAATTACATTTACTTGTAAAAAGTAGGCACTATGAGGTAGACGTAGTATTAAGGTTCATTAAAAATACTAGAAACATAAAAATGTTAATCTTGGCAGTTCGAGCAGAGAGGAATGTCATTGCCTTCCTGCAGGAGTGGCATGACGCTTTGGTCAACCAGGGCTTCTAATATGGGCAAACTGCGCTAACTTTTTGTTTGTTTGGCTGTACTTGAGAAGAACTAGCCTGTGATCTAGGGTTAATACAGAGAACAAAGTGATACCTAATAAAAAAATATATAAAGATCTAAAGTCATGTTATGAGCAATACAGTAAAACAGCAATAAACAAAATAGAAAGAAGTGTCAGAGAATAAATAAATGTCAACGAAGAATTCCAAACAGGATTAAGTCAAACTTTTTAGTAATAATTCATAGATTTCATTGTCATTTAGATAATTAATCATATTGCAATAACATTTCTCCATGTGTATATTCATAACTTTTAATTTAAAGTATTTAATGTTTTCTGGTAATTTATGATAAATCTTAGCAGTCATACAATACACACTTTTATTTAGTAAAGCCATACGAGATGATAAGTTGCAACAGTCTTGATTAATGCCTAATGTTAAAATTACATACATCACCCAAAGACTTAAAATCATGAATATTGTTTTTTTACGAAATCAACAATAAATAATGCATACATATATATATAAATTTACAGGTATGGCTATATGGGGTTAAAATCTTGCATATTTTAAAATAAGGTTTACAATCGTATATTTTCGGTGCTATATGAATAGGTACATTTTTTTTGCTGGCACAATTTTCCCAAAATATAAATCCATATCTTACCAACGAAGCTACACTCCCATTATACGCTACAGTGGCACTACTATAACCTATTTGATACTTAATTTTTAATGTAGCGAGTTACGATTAAATTCCACCTAGATGCGCCTAGAACCGCACGCACTGTATTTACAAAATCGAGCCCCTATCTGCTCCAAACGACCTGCATTTATGAATAAATTCGATAAAAGCGGCGCATGTAGCTCCCGCGGCATCTCTACCTACGGATTCAGAGTGATATGATGCCTAGAATTTTCCTGGAATCCTGGTTAGGATGACACACGATTACACGCGTGATTTTTTCGTGATCTTCAAGACCTAGTAGCATCCTGAATGTAACGAAAAATAAAGTTTTATATATAAGTTTTGGTTGGTAAAAAGTAAAATATCTAATATAAAGCACTTTTCTTAAATTTCAGAAAAATATCAAAATGTAAAATATTCAATTATTATTAAATTATATATTGTCAAAGCGAAGATTTTATCTATCTCTATCAGGAATAAAATATTTTATTTTATATAATTAAAATAGGCCACGAGAATGTAAGTGTAGAAAACGGCCACGTGCCCTGCAGTGTTAGAGAGTGCACTGTCCATGTCAGCCGTAGCACAATATATTTAATATTTATGTAATTTACTTCAAAATACAATCCACTGAATACATGATATATGTGTTTTATTTTATATTCCTGCGTTTTTTATTTCATTTTTTATTTTATTGTGGCGAAATAAGCTTGAGGCCAACCTGATGTTAAGCGGACTAACCTCTACCTATAACAGATGCATTTCATCACAAGTGACGAATTGCACTGCGCCCGTCACCTTGAGACATATTTGTTAAGTATTATGTGCCTGTAATTTCACTGGCTCTCAAGGACTGCTGCCGGAACACACCGTTAGGTGCTTGGCGACAGATTTTCTACTTGAGGGTGGCCGCTAGCCAGGCGGGCATTCGCAAAAAGCCCTTCCACCATGCGGTGAAGCTCAAGCCCGCAGCGGGATTCGAACCATGGACCTGCTGCGAGGCAGTCCATAGCCAAAGCTACTGTAGAACTCGCGCGGGCCATGTAATTTTTTTTAATAATGGCCATGAAAATTAATGCATTACATATTATGTAAGTATATCAAGTTAAGATTCCCTCTAAAATTATAATGTGTATCATCTTATTTTACAATAATAAAATTGCAATACATTGTTTTATAATCTTGTTCTCAGCCACATTCATGGCAACAAAAGCAAAAGAAGTCGAGTGGGGTAAGAGTCACTTAGTATATATAGCCTGACTTATTACGTAATCTAAGTTTGGTGTGTTCTTCGAACAGATATAATGCTAGTAACGAGAGAATTAGCTCACGAGCGCCACGAGTGTTAACGTGTATTGATATATATTTTCAAAAAATGTGAGCCCTTATACGTTTGTTGGTATATTATATGTAGATTTGGTGCACATAGAAACTTGCTATATCTTCAAGCGGCACCAAATACGGCTTGTATGTTTGCGTGCCCGTACGCCCGCGCCGTAGCTTGACCACTATGACAAATATCTAGCGTGTCCAGAGTGCGCTAGTAGGGTCTGCACAACGTCGTGTACTGCACCGACCGGTACCGCCCGCCGCGCCCGTTCCTATTCTTCATTAATGTACTGTGTGTACAAAACGAGAGTTCGTAGCAGCAGCTCGCGATGGGTCAGAAAAAAGGAGTTGAACAACCTATTCAATGAAGTCACTGAAAATACTTCTGCCCGTGGGGTGCTGGGCTAGTATGTCACCTCCTCCGACCTCTTAGCGAAGGGTTCGTAGGAGACGACTAGGGGTATTATATACTGAAGTTGGGCAGCCAAGAATAATAAAGTAGATGATGGTTCTCGCTCTGCATCCAGCCCGGCTAGCATGCGCGCCGCGAGTAAATTTTGTCTACCCTTTATCTCGTGTAAAATAGACATATCGCACTATTTCTACGAATGCCAGACGAGATAATCGGTAGTCTATCTCGCGCGTCCCAGTATAATGGGGACGATCGACGATTTAGTACAAATTTTACTTTCCGTCCAGTGTTAGCAGACCCGTAATATTCATGTGTGTAATCAATACAATAACGAAATTTGAATTTGAATACAACTCACGAACTCTTGTGTGTAGCTTAAATACAATATCATTAAATAAAGCGGTATGTAGTGTTTTTAACTATTTTTAATTATCATATATTACATGTTGCTCATTACTAAAAAAACAGTTATATGTAAGTAAATCAGTAGGTATTAAAACTACATGAAAATTTTTATGAAATTCGCAGCAGTCAACATTTAAAGTAAGCTAAATGTATAACTACTTTTTGGGTTCCGTACCCAATATGTTGCTATAAAATATTATTATGTTTAATAAAAATAAAAAACAGATAAGCTAATAAATATATTCAGGCGTTACTTTGCGGAAATCCATATTTAATAATAACAAATATTTAATAAAATATATCTAGTGACAATTCCGCCTTATTGTCACTAGATATATTTTTGTATTTTTTAAGTGTTTTAATAAAATATTAATTTGATGTTTCATAAAGTTTGAAGCATTGAGATAAACAAATAAACAAAAAGAGAAGCAAACTTCATTATCACGCGTCAAAAAAAGTATAACCACTACTTAACCGCGAAGACGTAGCTTTGAAACAACTAAACATTTAAAGGAAACATATATTTGTCTCGCTTACTCAAGTTCAAGAACAATACCGTGTCGCTAAGACTAGACAAAGATCGCGACATAAACATGCAATGGCAGGTTTGTGTTGCCTACCGTATGAAATTTTACCCAACAAGTTAATAAAAACCATTTTTTATTAATGTCACTTTGTAATAAAATAAATAGGTACATTCAAACTACTTTATTTATATTTTATTGTATGAATAAAAGTAACGATGTTTAATAAAATAATTAAGACATTTTCTGCATCAATATTTTTATTGCTGCTATACCAAAAGTAAATCAAACCCCGCTATGAAGCATCAGTTTCGTTATATACAACTGCCTTTTCGACTCCTTTTTGTAGGTTTGAGTAATTATTCACTCAATTTGCTTTCGTGATACAATCTTATTTTTAAATACCTATTTATAAATAATGGCTTTTATTAATAAAAGGGGTGCATCAATGCAATGATCAACTATTATTGATGATATGTGATCCCTTGGATGTATTGCGAATTCCTTTAACATCTTGTTTCCTTGAAGGGTCAAGGAATATCATGAGACCAAATTTGGGAGACAAAGACTTGGGGTCGGAAAGTTTCATACACATGAATATTTCATACACATGTTCTGATGGGTAACATAATCCTCCTTTATCTTACGATTGTTTTTTGGTCCTAGTTTGTCTCGATCCCGTAGACTGCACCCACGGCTTAAACCGTGTGAATTTCGAGCCGAATCAATTGGCATCTATCAGTCTGCCAAACATTTAATATTAAAATGCGTCGCTAACAAACGAACCGCGGCTGATAGAACGTCAGAGAAAACATAATTTATGCTATATAATATATGCTATTTAATTGAGCTCGTTTGTGCTCTAGTGTGTGCCAGCCCTTTGAAATCAAAACCTGATTATCAGCCTTATGTCAGCTATAATAGTTACTTTGCGAAAACATTAAGCGCTATCCTTAGTTACATAAGGAACCTCCATGCAAAATGTCATATTTCTGGAACCAGCTATTTAGATTGAGCGTTGTTCGGTCATTCTGTCGGTTTATTTTTTGTGGGATATTAAACCATGTATATCTTTATTATATTAGTGCAAAAGTATTTAAAATCAGAAGAAACAAAGGAACTTATTCCATACATTTGAAATTCTCCCATAAATGTGGGAAAACCAAAACGATGTTTTAGTGGTAACACTAAAACATCGTTGAACCTAAATAACAATACTCTCTGTGTAATTTTAGTTTTTGCATTATTTAAGCTAATATGAATGCATAAACAATAAACTTGTGTGTGGAAAGTAATTCCGCTTGATTTATAATGTTTTTGTGACCTTGAATCGTACTCTTTCACTACGCATTTACCCATTTTGAAGATCTTTTTTTGTCGCGTGTCGCTGGGTTCAACTCCGTTGGTGTTACACTGAGCACTAAATTGATGTTAGCTGCGCATATGGCTGTGGCCATATGTGCGGTGGCAACGCTTTGGCGCAGTAACTACTAATCTATGTATTTAAATCAATGGTTTGAAGAGTTGTCTATGACCATTGAAATTGACAGGTCAGTAAATTTCAGATTTTTTACAAAAAATAATTAATTTTATTTTCAGATAGTAGATAGGCATTATCTGCCCATCAACCGCATTATTCCTCTTGGAAATGGCGAGGTATTGTTTGTAGGGCTCCTGTGGGCCTCTGTAGTTAGTTTCATTAGCTTATTAATTTCTAATCGGTTATTTTTTGTTTCCATGGCAACGCTGCCTGCGACACCTGCGCACTACGGACTTCGACGACGTTGTTGACGCGAGACTTCAGCCGGGTCGAGACGTCACCCTAGAGATTCTAAGATAAGCTTTGATTTATTTTGTAAACAATGCTTTGTACCCAAACAATGAATGCAGTAGTTGGGACCTTTGTATCGCAAGACAGCCAGATGTTGTGTCCGCAGTGCCCCCAGGCTCGATATTTTAAAGGTCAAAAAGGCCTCAAAATTCACCAAAAAAGGTGTCATAAAAGTTCGGAAATTCCCCTTTCGGCGCCAATAAATAATTTAACAGTAAGTGGTAGCAGTGTTGCGAGCCCTGCTACCCCTGCCAAACCGTTTTGGGAGGTTTTAAGCTCGTACAAAAATAATATTCCCGTTATAAAACACATACCTCGGGGTGCGAGAATTTCTGTTGCCCAATCGTTATCTTCTTCGATTAAAAACGTTTTAGCTACTAATACTAGGCAAGCCTGGGAGCATCTTCTAGCATTCCCGTACCACGTATTTCACGTAAATTTTGATCCTTCTAACAAAAAATCCCTTACAACTAGAGTAAAGGAAAACTGCGTGAAATACAAGGCACGGGAAGAGCAATCTTTTGGCTCAACTTTAATAATTCCGCCACTGCGGCGGAATACAAAAACAAATAATGTCGATTCAGCTACTATTAAAATAGTAGAAAACAAAATTAATGATGGTGACATCAAAAACGCGGCACGCATCTTGTTTTCGAGTGATACAATCGCCCCTTTCACATCTGACACGTTGAATTCCCTAATAGAAAAGCATCCGCCTGCAACTGCAGGTCTCCACCTTCCCGACTCTCCTGAACAAAATAATGACATTGTTGAGGTGACCCCACAGGATGTTTCTGCAGCCGTGGCATCTTTTCGAAGTGGCTCAGCCGGTGGTCTAGATGGCCTGACGCCTCAGCACTTAAAAGATATTTTATCTTTTAGTTCTGGTGAGGTAGGCGAGACACTTCTAAGGGATGTGACGGCTTTGGTTAATTTGATGTTGTCGGGTCAGGTCAACAATGAAATTACCGAAATTCTGTACGGTGCGAATTTATGTGCCCTTAATAAAAAAGATGGTGGTATTAGGCCTATAGCAGTAGGCACCACTTATCGTCGCCTCACAGCCAAATGTGGTTGTAGGAAAAAGGTTGCTTTTTTAAGTAATCTTTTTCAACCACTACAACTCGGTTTTGGCTCTCAGGGTGGTTGTGAGGCTGCTGTACATTCACTTCGCACATTTTTTGATCAAAATTGTGGAGATGTGCTTTTGAAGGTGGATGTTAAAAATGCATTCAACTCATTAGATAGAGGCACCCTTTTGACCGAAGTGAAAGATAAAATTCCGGAATTATACCCTTTTCTTTGGCAATGTTACGGCAAACAATCAAAATTAACATACCATAACAACGTTATATTATCTTCCGTAGGATGTCAACAGGGTGATCCTCTGGGACCAGCCATCTTTAGCCTTGCCATCCACTCAATAATTCAACGTCTCCAATCAAAACTTAACGTTTGGTATTTGGATGACGGAACCTTAGGAGGCGATGCGAACACGGTATTGAATGACTTGCGAGTACTTATAGACGATTTTCGTCTTATTGGTCTTAAACTAAATTTTTCCAAATGTGAACTTTTTGTTTGTGATACTTGTCCGGATAAAATTTCGATAATTGAAAAATTCAACTTACTTGCGCCTAATATAAAATTAGTAGAAAAACGTTCGCTCCGTCTTTTGGGTTCACCGATTTTTGACGAATCTTTGTCACCATTTGTCGAAGAACAAATTCAAAAGTTTAGAAATGCTTCTAGCAGATTATTCAAAATTAACGCCCATATGGCTTTTACTATTATTAGATTTTGCCTTTTCGTTCCTAAATTTACATACTTTTTGAGATGTTGTCAGCTGTGGAAACACAGTGAGCTTCTTTTAAGCTTAGACAATTTATTAAAAGATACGTTAATATCGGTTTTGAATGTTGAGATGGATGATAGGGCTTGGGTGCAAGCTTCCCTCCCTGTGAGGTTGGGGGGCATAGGGATACGCAAAATTTCTAGTGTGGCATTACCAGCTTTTTTGTCTTCTGTACACAGTACACACAAATTAGTATAAAAAATTCTTGCACCATCTTTAGGCTCTTTTGATATAGCATATCTGGCTGAGGCCAAAACCACATGGGGACTGGCTTGTCCAAATACTGAGTTCCCAAAAATTTTGTCATCTCAGAAACAGTGGGATCGGCCCCTATGCGAGCTAGCACGGAAAGATCTTTTAAATACGTGCCCTAGTATCGCAGATCGTGCTCGTATTCTCGCTGTTTCTATGTGGGAATCAGGTCTTTGGTTACAAGCCATTCCTTCTTACAAAACTGGTAGCCTTATAGATCCTTCCGCTTTTCGTCTCGCTATTAGCTTACGCTTGGGTGCAAGGTGTTGTGTTGCACATCACTGCCAGTGTGGTACTGCAGTTGACCAACTCGGTCACCATGGCCTCTCCTGCTCTCGAAGTGCTGGTCGAATTTCCCGCCACGCCAGCCTTAACGATATCATTCGCCGGGCTTTTACCAGCGCCAATGTTCCAGCTGTTCTCGAACCGAACGGTCTGATGCGTGACGATGGTAAAAGACCTGACGGCATGACTCTGGTTCCATGGAAGTTAGGACGGCCCTTAGTGTGGGACGCTACATGCGTAGACACTTTAGCGCCGTCACACCTTTCTGAAACCCACGTGAGGGCTGGCGCCGCGGCTACTTCGGCAGAGCAACTCAAGCGGCGCAAATATGCTAACCTCGGTATGGGTTACATATTTGAGCCGTTTGGTGTAGAGACGTTGGGTCCATGGGGACCGGGAGCTCATCGTATTTTCCAAAATTTATCAGAGCGCTTGGTCGATGCGACGCGTGATCAAAATGCTGGCACCTATTTGGCTCAAAGAATAAGCATTGCAATTCAACGGGGCAATGCTGCCAGCATGCTGGGCACGCTGCCAACTGATAGTGGGCTAGAGCATTTGGACTCCCTATGAGTCCAAATGCTTTTACTGTAGTAGCTGTAGTATTGTAGTAGCTGTAGTGTTGTATATAGTTTGTAGTATTTGTTTCATAAAGTATTTTTAAAATATTTGTTATTATTAAATATGGATTTCCGCAAAGTAACGCCTTAATTTTCCTGTTAAGCCGACGTGACGTCACAAATTCTTCCGGTTTGGCTGCGTGCGTGGCGTTTGTGACGTCACGTCGGCTTAACAGGAAAATTAGGCAAAATTGTCACTAGATATATTTTTGTATTTTTTAAGTGTTCTATTAAAATATTAATTTGATGTTTTCATAAAATATTTTAAAAATATTTGTTATTATTAAACAGATACGCTGTTCTTCTTGATGACGAATGCTAAGTAGGAAAAAAATGTTTTTATCACTGCTACTGAACTAGTTTTCAGGGTCCCATTTATTTGTTCTCTATCAAGCAATATAACAAATAATATTTTATAGCAACATACCCATCGTCAAAAAAGATAAAAATGAAATACTTGATGCATAAAAATCGGTAAATTTATCATTCGTTTGACAATTACATCAACGGTCTGTTCCCGTTTTTTTAATCATAATCTTCATAACCATCATACTTAACATAATTTTTATCTGCAGTAACTACGAACTGCTCTGGGTTAAAAAAATGTAAGTATATGCATATTTAATAGGCCAGGCGAAGCAAGGTCTCGGTGGAGGTCTGATCACTGTATATTTTTCTGTTAATATATCTCGATTGCCTGAATCGACTTTCTTAAAGTTTGCTAGAAAGGTTTCATATCAACGTAATTTGCAAGTAAGAATCTATGTGAGCTTAATTGGTTGGTGGATTATTTCAGCAATATAGGGTCCTAAAAACGAGCTTGTAATATAAAGTGAAAACAATATTTCAAAATAAAAAATGGAACCGACTTCTATTCCTGAAAAGTGTAAAACTACTTGTTAAAGTTGGTACCGTGTCAGTTCAAAGGTATGATCTCAATATTATGCTCATGGTACAGACTTTGACAAGTTATTTCACTCTTATAAGCCAGTTCTGTTTTGATTAAAAATAATATATTATTTCAGTGCTGTTTGCTGCTTATTTTTAAATACAGTTTACTTTGGCATATTTGAGATATTTTCCCTTTGACAACACACCTGTATTTCTGTTTTTACTATGTTACCACGGCCAAACCAAAAAGAGACGCGACCGACGAGCATTTATAATAAGTAATAACGCTTAAGTAGAAAAAGCGAAAAAAGTGTGTCAGTATTGTGGCAATCAGAAAAAAATGTGTAGACTGACGGTAGGCCCTAAAGGAAAATGACAAAAAAATAAAGAAATTATATGTATATATAATAATTATGTTTGGATTAGCTGCATATCGTGCCACACTTCCTACCGATCTTCTTCGACACTTCTCACCGTTTTCGAGATACGCCATCCAATTTTACTTGGCAGACATCTTCATTCGGATTTTTCTCATATTCACCCAACACCCCTTTACACTCTTCCCATACAACACTTTCTTTCTACTTGACTCATTTTGAGATAACAATAATTATGTCAGTCAGTCAGTGTACGGCATTCTAACCTTATCAAAACTTTAATGATAATATATTATTATAATATAACAATTTAAAAAAAAAGGAAAGATTTGATTGTTTGTTTGCATTGACAAAACGCTGAAATTACAGGACCGATTTGAAAAATTCTTTCATCATTCCATTCTACATTATCCCTAATGAACATATGCGATATAATATTTTCAAAAAAGTATTTTTTTGTTATTTTTATTTATATACACATGCGAAGCCAGGGTGGGCCACTAGTATATAAACTAGATATTCGGGCAATGTGCGGGGGCGGCAAGCGGCCCGCATCTATATTGAGTTTTTTGAAATTTTCACTAAAACCCATAATATTTACATGTAAAAAAATATATTAAAAACTCTATTACAAGTATTAAGTATCATGCAAACTCCTAATACAGAAGAGAATCTTATTTTTAAGCGCTCGTATAAGATAAGATAAGATAATCGTTTATTTGCATTAAACATGAGTATTATACACACACAAGGAAGTGTAGAAGTTGGAGCAACGGGTATACCAGCGAAATCCCTGTATAACCTACTTAAAGACCTTGGCCTGTCAAGAACAACCGTAACTTCCATCCTAGAACGTGTATCTAAGGTAGCATTAGTAGGATCCTACCAAATTTGGCTAGGCAGGGGAGGAGGCTCGAGCGGTGAAGGAGAGCATTGATATATCATAAAGGGGCCTCTTAATCCTACTCCTGGGGTGTAATTCCCAGGCCCCTCTGGCCTCTTCCTCTGCAACGCTAAGGACCCGGCACCCGCACGGTGAATCCATGGAATGCTAAGAAATTCGTCTCTTCGATGCAATTGTTCTTAAATACAGTGTAGCAAAGGATCGGAAATACTTTATTTATATCCTATAACTATTTCTTAAAGGATCTTGAAATTTCATGATATTTTTAGTAGAAGTAACTAGCTAGTAAAGTCATTAAAATTATTTATACCGGTACTCTACTCGACCTATTATCAGAATATAATAATTTAAATTCGTAGAAGCAAACAAATTTTCATTCAATCGTAATTAAATTGCAATTTCTTTAAATCCACAATCATTCTTTTAGAAGGTGTGTTCCGTTTCCCATTAAATTATTCAACCTTGATAAATTATTTAGCAAAACAGCATTTTATCGAAGCCTTTTTTTCACCTGTTTGTTCAATCTCCTATTATTGACTTCAAACTAATGTCAATGAAGTTTGTGGCGTAGAGCTACCACTTCTTTGAGTTCACTTTCGAGAGTACCCTCCATAGGTCCGTGCTTCGTCAGCAGTTATCATGAAAAACCTCTTACTGAGAGCCTCAGTCGTCATGCTAGCTCCAATTTCAGTTCAAACAATCCCCAGAGTCTATTTTCTCTCCTCAGCAAGGTGAGACTGCTTTCCCAGCGTTTTCACTGATACACCCAGCACGTCCATCACAGTCTGACTTTTGGAATGCGTCTACAACTTTAAAAGGCTCAGATTCGGCTTAATATGGAATACGGCTCTCACCTATGAAAGAGGGCTCCCCAATACCAGCTCCTTCCATTAGATCGCATTCAACGCAAAGCAACTCAAATTCCAAAGATGAAGCTTTCTCCGATCGGTTCAACCTTTTGACACTGTGTAGAGATGTTGGATCAGTCTGCATCTCTTACTGTATGCAGAACATTCGGTTTATACCTGTAGCTAAATTTCACCATACGACATTCCACCAAAGTATGATGTTTCAAACAGATACGACTTAGGAGCCTACAAGAACAGAGCTTATTTCCTTCTCAAAGGCTGGCAACACATCCTCCAGCCCCTGGTATAGCAGATATCCGTGGGCAACAGTGATCACCAACCACTGGTTAAGCTACCTGCTCGTTTGCCTTTCTGAAAAAAAAACCGAGATTGCACCGCAGCGGTAGTTGAACAGCTCCTATCCTATGTTTGACGGAGAGAGTGGTCCTTGTATCCAAAGGTCCACTGAGCCCCGTTTCACTCTCCTGCCTCGTCTACTATGCCCATAGCTAATATCATGGTGCATGCAAAGAAGGACCCCGTGGTGCTTAATGTCAGTTACGTCTGTTTTGGGAGGAAATAGTCCAACAAAAAGAAACGACTACGAGAAAGATATCTGCCAGACTTGCTTTGCCACGTCTTGCGCTCTCTTCAAAGACCGACACCACCTTACCCATTTGGGATGAGTAAGCAAGGTCTGAGTTTTTCCAATACAAGCAGTGCTATGCAAATCCAATTTTAATAAATGAACCCAGACCATCCCTTAACCCAGACCTACTCAACATCGCTTGCAAAACATTCCACGCTATTGAGTAGAGTAATAAGAGCCTGTAATGTTTTTGATTTCCCCGCGGATGGACCTCGTTGCTAACAAATATAATTATTCAGGATAATGGTCGATGCGGCGAGAGACACGCAGTTTTCCAGAACATTCCATCTGAAGTACATTTATATTTACAGGTGTCATACCTGTGAATGACATAATAATGTTGGAATGTTTGCGTTGGATTTTTCATCAATTTCTGTATCAAAAATATGATTGTACTATGAAGACACAAACGAAATAGTACATTATTCAACAAGTGCATGTAGTTGTTTATTACAATCGAGTCGGGTTTTAGGCCTGAGATCGAAGATCGAATGCCTAAATGGAGTAGAGATTGCAATAAACTACGCGCACGAGTTACATACGACGTTGAAAAACGTCGTATGTAACTCGTGCGCGTCAACACTTGCGAGGAACGAATATGAAAATTTTGATACGAAAATATTTTCTTGTTATTTTTGATAGCAATAATCTGATTAAGGTTTATAATTAAATCTTCTTAAGTTCTACTTCAGTAGGTAAAAACTACAATCTCCTTGGTGAGAAGTGTGGAAACGTTTTTTTTTTCTATTCAAAACACAAGTGCGGTAAAGTAAAAAGCACGAGTGCTTAATAGACTATATTTATTTTTTAGTTTTTATGACAAAATCGGTGCACTTAAAGGCTCGTTGCGAGCAAGTGTGTTGAAAATAAATATTTTTTTGGTTGTGAAGTTAATTTTATGAGAAGATAAAAAGAGATCAAAGTCAATAAATATCTGAAGAAAATTACTATGCTTATTAGCATTATGCCACCACTCTGGTCAATGTGAGTGGGGTGTCTGGAGCAAGTTAACGTCCTGAATAAAAGAAATGTAGCAAGTGGAACTTGGAACGCTCCCTATGCTGCAAAAGATATTGTCGTCCAAAAAACTAAACCAAATATTCTACAAGTATGTCCTTATGTTGTACTGTTCAGTAAGCCGTTCCTAACCGATCAGCAAAGTTAAGCAACGTCC
Organism: Plagodis pulveraria; assembly: GCA_963890685.1. Classification (NCBI taxonomy): domain Eukaryota; kingdom Metazoa; phylum Arthropoda; class Insecta; order Lepidoptera; family Geometridae; genus Plagodis; species Plagodis pulveraria. The sequence continues at coordinate 16,795,480 of OY982961.1, forward strand.
TCCTCAGTCATGAGTTGGATGGGTGACCGCTGGTGACATTACTACTGAGCGCTTCCGTGCTTCGGAGGGCACATTAAGTCGGTCCCGGTTGATGCCTTAGGATGGCAGTCATTATAGCATGGTGGTAGGACATTTTGCGAATGCCCGATTGTATAGCTACCACCCTTAAATAGAAAATCTGTGGCCAAGCACCTAACGGTGTGTCAAAGTCAAAGTCAAGTCAAAATCATTTATTCAATTTAGGCGTCTACGACGCTCTTATGAAGGTCAATTACAAATTTTAGTATTGAAATATTCTACATTGTACTGCCACGTTCAGCAAATAAATTGTATAGAGCCACTGCGAGAAGAACGGGCAAGAAACTCGGGGCCATTCTTTTAAACATCTTTTAACAATGTGTTACATACTTACTATATAATAAAGTTATTACAATATTTGTTTAAATTATGTAGGTGACAGGCAATAGCTTAGCGGAGGCGGAATTGTCCAGGCATTTTTGTCGTTTATGTAATCAGAAACTGTGTAGTAGGATTTTTTAATCAAAATTTTTTTCACATGCAACTTGAATTTCCCTTTTGTGAGCGTTGTAATATGTTTGGGAACTTTATTAAAAAACCGCACACAATTACCTAGGAAGGACCTTTTATTTGTCTTTGCTAATCTAAAACCTGGCACCGCTATTTTATCTTTATTCCTAGTATTGTAATCGTGATTGTCACTGTTTAATTTAAATTTACTCAAATTTTTACGAACATACATAATATATTCAAATATATACAGACTTGGTAAAGTTAAAATATCAATTTCTTTAAAAAGATCCCTGACAGATTCCCTAGGACCCATTTTATATATGGCTCGAATTGCACGACTTTGTATGACAAAGATTGTCTCTATCTCAGCAGCAGTTCCCCACAGCAATACACCATACGACATAATACTGTGGAAGTACGCGAAATAAACTAGGCGAGCAGTAGCTACGTCTGTTAACTGTCTTATCCTAAGAACTGCATATGCAGCAGAACTAAGTCTTCCGGAGAGATCATGTATATGTGGATCCCATTGTAAAGTGGGATCCATTTTGATTCCCAGGAAGACTGTCGCTTTGTCAATAGGGAGTTTTTTAGGGACATTTGGTAAAGAAAACTTTAAACATTTCGTCTTTTTAGAATTTAGGAGAAGATTATTAGCGGCGAACCATTTACAAATCTTAGATAATACATTATTTACATGCGTCAGTTCACTGTCTTTCCTATCTACTTAAAAAATCAGAGAGGTATCATCTGCGAATAAAACAATATCGCAGAAATCTTGCCATGCAAGGCAGATCATTAATATATGTTAGAAACAGTGTGGTACTCCCATTTTTACCAATGACCCGGAAGAAGTATTGCCATTTATTCCAACCTTCTGAAGCCTGTCTGACAGATATGACTCTATAAGATTCAGAGCTTTTCCACGAATACCATAGTGGGAAAGTTTACCAATCAGAGTGCAGTGCTCTACACAGTCGAATGCCTTGGAAAGATCACAAAATACGCCAATAGCATCATGTGAACTCTCCCAGTGTTCCGGAAGCTGTCCTTGAGAGCCTGTAATTCTAGGTAAGCCTGAACAACATCTTCGACTTTTTATGATTTCAATATGTTAATCCTAGAAAAATTGACGATTTTAGGTGATTAGCACAAGTCAGTTTGAAAACTCGTTAACATATAATAAAGGCTTTATGGAAATTCAAAATTAAATCAATTGACGATTAATCGGAGATATGACATTAGTCTTGACAAACTGTCACTTAAAGTTTTCAGCAATCCAATGTGCGTTTGACAATGGATTAACAGGCATTAAAAGTACATTGTACATCGAGGGGAGAAAACGATCTATTTCTGTTCGAGAGTTTGTTTAAGCCCGACGCGTAGCGGAGGGCTTATAGGCAACTCGAGAACAGAATTAGAACTTTCTCCCGAGTGATACATAGTGCTTTATACTACACCTACGAGGAAAATAAAATCATTATACCTTTTCTCGTACTTACCTCGAGACTTCTCAGGCGTTTAGTTCTTTATGACTTCTTGAGCTGCATTTCTTATTTCTGGTGGCGTCATCATTATAAAATCGTCACTTTCACTATCAGATGACATTTTGGAAAATTAATTCAAAGCGTACTGTTAAAATATCAATTTAATAAAAAATAAAATTTAACCAAACATAACACATTGAAAATATCACCTTTCATTGAAAATCGAGTACAAATAAAAATTACCCCTCATTTTTCTAAGTATTTGATATAAAACCTTTTTGAGATTGTTTTTTTTTATGTAAGCAGCTAAAAACAAAAGAACGCTACCAGGGCCGGTATGGATCTTCATACAACATTCCTTCACTGCTACGGAGTGAAGGAATGAAAATCCATATAACTTTCCCCGCCGTACATTTATATGGAAAAAATGACGAACTTTATAACATGTTTTTGAACGAGTAATGAGACCTTTTCTGAGTGGGTGTGGTATAAATGTAATTTGCGTTTCAGAAACATGGCGTGAGTATTGTTCTATGTACAGAAATGGAAAAAAAATTAGGTACCTTAGGCTGTCCCAAGGTACCAATTTTTTTTCTATATCTGTTATATAACTTAACTTACCAAACATTAATTAAAACTTATTTAAAAGAAAAATACTAAGGTCGTTGAGAAAGTAGCAATTAATGGTAATCGATTTAAGAATTAAATTAAGCTATTATTTATAATTATTGGTAGTGAGGTCGATAAAAACAATTACAATTTAATAACGATAGTATTTAAACTAAGTATATAAGTAGAAATATCTCACAAAGCAAGTATTTATTAAATATAGTCACAATGCCACGGGTGGTATTAAAATTCAAACAAACAAGAATCTTAGTTAAAAATCGAAACACTTTTCAATGGTAAGATTTTTTTATGGTAGGATAAGTGGTGGTGCCTTTCGCTAAATGCACAACCACCATCTTGAATTTTGAGACCAGATAAATTTGTACTGTACTGTACTGTATCAGCCGCATCGTCCACTGCTGAACACAGCCTCCCCTACTAAGGGGGTATTTGCCATAATTCCCACGCTTGGCAGGCGGCTTGGGGATCGCAGTGTAAGATAGCAGTTCTTTAGAAGGCGCTGCTGCCCACCTTCCACTATAATTATCCTTAGTCGCCTTTTACGACACCCACGGGATGATATGGGGAGGTGCAATTCTAACCCAGCACCCCACGGGGAAATTTGTACCATGTCTTATTTCGGTTATGTCGTTATTGAGTCAACCTACGACATTTTACCAAAACCGTCACATCCCTCAAAACTAGCCAGTTCACCTCACCAGAACTAACACACAAAATATCTTCTAAGTGCTGCAGTGAGAGACCACCTAGGCAGAAACATCCAGTGGGGTTACTTCAACAACGCGCAACGTCATCATTTTTTGGATGATTAGGATGTAAAAGGGGCTATTAATTCACTCGAAAGTAGGATGCATACGCCGTACAGCCCTTTTAATCACCATTACTAAATTAATACTTGTATCGACATCCCCCCCAAACCGATCATCCGGTCCCGAACCTTGTAACTCGAGTAAATGTCCTTTTCCGATGTAGTAAGAGATTTCTTGTTTGAATGATCTAATTTTACGTGAAAGTTCGAAAAATATAGTAGATTATTGTTTTATTCTTAGCAGGCTTGCGTAGTATTTGTAGCCAAAACATTTTAGTCAAACAAGATAAATATTAGCCAACAGAAATTAGCTGGAATAAATTGTAAAATAATATCAACAATGTTAACGAGCCTTTTATCATTAGATTTCCAAAACGAGGGTGGTTTATTTGATTATTATATTTTAGAATATTTATGCTCTTCTGGGTGAACGAGAATCTTATAAATTCCTGACATGCGCTAGGCATGGCCACCGGCCATAATTACTTATATTGCGCCATTTGATATAGATATATAAATTGCTCGGTATTGCAGTAAATGTCTGGATTCTGGAGCCCATTGTGTGTTACAAGACACAATGGGCTCCAGAATCGGTGTAACCTCATAACTCGTTACAGGATGATTATGATGATATTTTTACAATCGAAAGCTGGTGCCTCTCAAATGATTGCATTGACATTTGAGTGAGGTTTAACAAGCAGTTGCATGTTTGAAGTCGGTTTTTTTTTAAAAAAAATTATATTAATGTTATAATGAATTTCCAATTTATTTAAGGTAATTTTATAGGCTTAAGGTATTTGTGTAATTATTTCTTATTTGATTATTTGATTAGAGAAAAAGCACGGTGGACTAAAAAAAAGGTTCAATAATAACTATACAAATGTTATTTAGTTGATGCCGCGAATCAAAAGGTCATAAAATTAAATACGGATGTGGGCGGTATATACGAGAAATAAATGCTGTGTCACACAAGAGAAGAGTTTACACACCAAAATAAGGAATGAGTACTAACCTGGTATTGCCGACTTGCTTTCCGTTTGGCGGGTTCTGCATCAGCATCCAGGCAACCTATCACTATCACAAGCGTCCAGAGTTGTTAGGCTACAGTAACACAGCGCGGGAAGTGATGTTAGCTCCGGAAAAGTGGTAAATGTTTAGATGTAGCACAATATAAATAAAATGTCGTTTAGATTGCGCGGGAGTAGGTACAATAAGATGATGCAAGGGTGCGTAAGCGTTGCTACTTTTTAACAGACTGACTGTCAATGTCGCGGCGCGGTGGTTGACAGTTGCCAAACCGTTGGGTTAACATCGTGGGCTAAACCTGGTGCACCCACCTCTAGATGGCGCATACCTCAACTTGTATGACAGCGACGGCGTAACCAATAGTACAAAGACGATCCAATACTAAACAATAGCTAAACTCGACTTTACATCAGATTATCAAAACCAATACGTATCATACAAATATTCTAACCTGCTAAGCAAAGGGCCACATAAAATTATCATAATGAATCTAAAACAACCCTTGATTTCCCCAAATGTCAGCCTGTTATTGTCTTATACTTATATAAAAAAAGATTTTTTGTTTATGCGACTTAAAAGTCTGGACACTTTTTTAAATTTAAAATTTGTTTTTTTTCAGTGACAGCAGTTTGGCATTGGAAATTCCGCATATAAAATGGTTGATTTTCTGCCTCAATACTATTGGATGTTGGCCATACGATATAATGGGCGCAAAACAGTGGTTTTCAAAGTTTATATCGACTCGTGGATTTTGCATTTATTTTTCCATATTAATGTTCTTTGCCGTTAAATTTATATACATAAATTTCCATGAAATAAGCTTATTTGAGCTCGGACATTTATTAATTAATATTTCTTTAGTTATAGTTTCAATGGTAAGAAAATCTTAATTTTATTTGATGAAATTGATGCCGACCTATATACCTATAACTAGGTAAATTAGTATTCGTATTGTTGACATAACTAAAAAAAATGGCGCACCTTGATATACGATTGGTCACCTGCCTTATTAAAATTCTATCTTAACGCCTTTCAAATGACCCTCCCAGACCAAAGTAATGATGACCAAAGTATGAGAATCTAAGATGGGGGAAAGCCACTGAAAAGTCTTGCGGTCTTTGTCGGGAGACCATAGGTATAGCAAGGCACCTATTAGGATGGTAGGATGCAAGGTGCTCCTTGATAGGGGTCATTATTCACGCCGTCATGATAGAGTCCTTGAAATCATACGAGAAGCAGCGAGCCTCTCGGTAGTCAGAGCAAAAAAAGGTTTGACCAAGAACAAACGACAGGTTGCTTTTGTAAAAGAAGGGTCATCTACAAAATTGAAATCCAAGCCTTACATTCATCTTAGGCGCAGCTCCCGATTGGACTCTTTTGATGGACACGTATGAAAAACACTACAAAATTCCTGAGGATGTTGGTGTTTCGTCATCCAGAGCAGATATATTTCTATACACAAAAAAATCTAAAACGCATACTACTTATAGAAATTACTGTGCCGTGGGAAACAAACATACCTAAAGACCACACAATAAAAACAAACAAATATTATGACTTAACGAATGAATTACTTAACCAAATCGGTTATGTGGTTAATTTATATGTCACCTGCCTACCTAAGGTTGGTATTAGGGAGCATAGAAAAGGTAACAAGAGAAGAGAATTTAGTATAAGTATATTAGAGAGAAGGGTCGTGGATCACAGACAGGTATGGCAAATTTGGCAAGCTTCCTTGTTTTAGGACTTATCTCCGGTCCGCTAGTATGAGTCGATGCTCAGCAGCAGGTCTGCCATGCAGTGGCTCAGCTCCACACTGCCGCGCCGGTAGATTGTCCCAGCTAGTTGCTGTAGAGACGTTGGCTGCGGTCGGTGCTGGAGATCAGAGGACGGCCGGAGTTCAGGAGGAGGTCAGGTACCGGAGGTCTGGTACTGATAGCCTCGTACTTGAATCAGCCTCGTACTAGAACCCTGGAAAGCACATATGCTCCGGTCACAATAGGTCCAGTAAAGTGTTGAGCTGGTGGGTCTACTATCCCTCTGCTACTGAGCATGTAGTGACTCGCAGAGGGCCTTTAGGGATGTGGCCCGCCAGCAAACAAGAGATGCCATAAGGGCCAAAGAAATAATGCTGCTGGTGAAGAATTCGCATCCGCTAAGGCTTCCGCTACCGAGCATAAAGGGACTAGCTAGGCCCTTCGCGGATGCGGACCACCAGCCGCTTAGAATGCCAGAAGGGCCAAGTAGGTATGTTGCTGGTAAAGATGCGCACAATCCACGAGGTCCGTTCACTACCGAGCATAAAGGGACTAGCCTAGGTCGCTCGTGAATTGCAAGCTACCAGCAACATCCTTTAAAGTTTGCCAGAAGGGCGTAAATAGAAATACAAGTATTTAGAAGAGCACAGAAAATCACAGAAAATTATACAAAGGTTACACAAGAGAGTTAGCATGTAAAACACATAATGAAATACGGTAAATATTGAGAGTACATACCAAAGGATAATTACTTGTTTATTTAGAGTTAATATTGGAGGTCATAATAATTGTGGTCAAGTACACTTTCACTTCTAAACACAAACTTACCCAGTGTCTGGGGATTCTGAAGTTATTTTAATTAAGTTGTGTATGTAACAACCTTCAACGTAGAGATTAATTCGAGTTGCACTGTGGGTGGCTGGTGGCAAAGTGATGCCGATTCCTCTTCGAGGAAGGACATCAAATTCGCCGGAAGTTCGAGGCGCATTTCGCTACAATATATGGTAATGCAAAAGGCCTCAAAACCGTTTGAGTCATTTCTCCAATCACTCAACTTTATTTAAATTGGTTTTAAATTACAACGTTCCTCAAATAGGAAGTTCAAAATCAGTCGTGGTATTTTTTTCATACAATAGTATGGCAGTACAGAACTGTCAAACTATTGAGATTCAGAGTGAATGAGCAAGTACTACAAGATACGTTTTACATTTTTGGATCCACATTTTTCTTATTATATAGTCCAAATAATTATTGTTAATAGTAACTTTAAGACTTTCGCGACTTGAACACATATTTATAAGTATTTAACGGGACTTAATCGCGATAAAAACATTTATAAATTTATTTATTTACCTCGACGTTGCGACCAAGTTGCATTGGTCGTGGTCACGAGCGGACTGAAAAGGCGGGTGTCAACGTCTTGAAAGGCGGGTATTTTCTCCAACTACCCGCATTTGACTTAAAAATGTATCGTCTCGACACACAACACTGACAATATTATTGTTATCCATTTTAAGGTTTAAACAACCATTCAGCCACGCAGATACACTACAAAAAGTTCCATCTCCACGGCGACATCCACCACTTTGGATAGAAAGTCTTCCTTCAATCTGAAGGGAACCAAAGCCTTAGATAGATATGAGACCTCTATCGGTTTATTGATGAACTACCTCAGCGCGTAGCACAGGTAGTCAGATCATGGTGATTCAATAGATAGTTCCATTGTGCGGTAACTGAATAGATGGCGTTAATTTTAATTACATGTTATTTTATTTTCTACTCAGATATATTATTTTCACCGTTTTTTAGAACGGTTACATATATGCTGTAGAAGTTGGAGCAAGGGGTATACCAGCGAAATCCCTATATAACCTACTAAAAGACCTTGGCCTGTCAAAAACAACCGTAACTTCCATCCTAGAACGTGTATCCAAGGCGGCATTAGTAGGATCTTACCAAATTTGGTTGGGCAGGGGAGGAGGCACCTTGACTTGGGCCTCTTCCTCTGCAACGCTATGGACCTTGCACCCGCTTGGTGAATCCATGGAATGCTAAGTAATTCGTCTCAGTAATTTTTTTCTTTGATGTCACCAATTCCCTACTGCATCTTGTTTATCCAAGGATTTGTCTGGATGTTCATGTGTATGTGTGTCTGTCTTGTGGCATCTTAGCTCTAAAGTAAGCTGAACTAATTTTAACATGCCGCTCTTTTTGTTTGAAAGCAGTCATAAATGCTATTATTATTCTTAGAAATATTTAGTACTAGATGCATGTAATTCAAGCTGAAATAATTCTTAGGTAATATAAAAGAATGAGCCTTAAAAAGCTTCTTAATTTTATTTTAACAGTAAAAAACATAGATAATTTAGATACGAGTAGATGATAAAAAAGTGTAAGTAGACTAAACATCGTAATTTTTATAGCTTCTCTTGATTTCATTTACAAACAAGTTGGAAAATAGTATACTGATTTGTTATAATACAAAAAATATTATAACATGTAAATTATTGTTGCAGCAAAGGATGGTCACAACCTGGACACAATCATACAAAGACGTCACTAAAAGTTTTTTTAACGAAATGCATTTGATTCATTTCAAACAAGATAGCGATTATTCAAATCAGGTAAATATGTTCGTTATGTATAAGCTCAGTATATATGTGTTTGTGTTGAATTTGCTATCTAAATCATAACTGATATTACTACACCAACTACAATAAAAGCATTTGGACTCATAGGCAGTCCAAATGCTCTAGCCCACTATCAGTTGGCAGCGTGCCCAGCATGCTTGCAGCATTGCCCCGTTGAATTGCAATGCTTATTCTTTGAGCCAAATAGGTGCCAGCATTTTGATCACGCGTCGCATCGACCAAGCGCTCTGATAAATTTTAGAAAATACGATGAGCTCCCGGTCCCCACGGACCCAACGTCTCTACACCAAACGGCTCAAATATGTAACCCATACTGAGGTTAGCATACTTGCGCCGCTTGAGTTGCTCTGGCGAAGTAGCCGCGGCGCCAGCCTTCACGTGGGTTTCAGAAAGGTGTGACGGCGCTAAAGTGTCTACGCATGTAGCGTCCCACACTAAGGGCCGTCCTAACTTCCATGGAACCAGAGTCATGCCGTCAGGTCTTTTACCATCGTCACGCATTAGACCGTTCGGTTCGAGAACAGCTGGAACATTGGCGCTGGTAAAAGCCTGGCGAATGATATCGTTAAGGCTGGCGTAGCGTGAAATTCGACCAGCACTTCGAGAGCAGGAGAGGTCATGGTGATCGAGTTGGTCAACTGCAGTACCACACTGGCAGTGATGTGCAACACAATACCTTGCACCCAAGCGTAAGCTAATAGCGAGACGAAAAGCGGAAGGATCTATAAGGCTACCAGTTTTGTAAGAAGGAATGGATTGTAACCAAAGACCTGATTCCCACATAGAAACAGCGAGAATACGAGCACGATCTGCGATACTAGGGCACGTATTTAAAAGATCTTTCCGTGCTAGCTCGCATAGGGGCCGATCCCACTGTTTCTGAGATGACAACATTTTTGGGAACTCAGTATTTGGACAAGCCAGTCCCCATGTGGTTTTGGCCTCAGCCAGATATGCTACATCAAAAGAGCCTAAAGATGGTGCAAGATTTTTTTCTACTGATTTGTGTGTACTGTGTACAGAAGACAAAAAAGCTGGTAATGCCACACTAGAAATTTTGCGTATCCCTATGCCCCCCAACCTTACAGGGAGGGAAGCTTGCACCCAAGCCCTATCATCCATCTCAACATTCAAAACCGAAATTAACGTATCTTTTAATAAATTGTCTAAGCTTAAAAGAAGCTCACTGTGTTTCCACAGCTGACAACATCTCAAAATGTATGTAAATTTAGGAACGAAAAGGCAAAATCTAATAATAGTAAAAGCCATATGGGCATTAATTTTGAATAATCTGCTAGAAGCATTTCTAAACTTTTGAATTTGTTCTTCGACAAATGGTGACAAAGATTCGTCAAGAATCTGTGAACCCAAAAGACAGAGCGAACATTTTTCTACTAATTTTATATTAGGCGCAAGTAAGTTGAATTTTTCAATAATTGAAATTTTATCCGGACAAGTATCACAAACAAAAAGTTCACATTTGGAAAAATTTAGTTCAAGGCCAATAAGACGAAAATCGTCTATAAGTACTCGCAAGTCATTCAATACCGTGTTCGCATGGCCTCCTAAGGTTCCGTCATCCAAATACCAAACATTAAGTTTTGATTGGAGACGTTGAAATATTGAGTGGATGGCAAGGCTAAAGATGGCTGGTCCCAGAGGATCACCCTGTTGACATCCTACGGAAGATAATATAACATTGTTTTGGTATGTCAATTTTGATAGTTTGCCGTAATATTGCCAAAGAAAAGGGTATCATTCCGGAATTTTATCTTTCACTTCGGTCAAAAGGGTGCCTCTATCTAATGAGTTGAATGCATTTTTAACATCCACCTTTAAAAGCACATCTCCACAATTTTGATCAAGAAATGTGCGAAGTGAATGTACAGCAGCCTCACAACCACCCTGAGAACCAAAACCGAGTTGTAGTGGTTGAAAAAGATTACTTAAAAAAGCAACCTTTTTCCTACAACCACATTTGGCTGTGAGGCGACGATAAGTGGTGCCTACTGCTATAGGCCTAATACCACCATCTTTTTTATTAAGGGCACATAAATTCGCACCGTACAGAATTTCGGTAATTTCATTGTTGACCTGACCCGACAACATTAAAATAACCAAAGCCGTCACATCCCTTAGAAGTGTCTCGCCTACCTCACCAGAACTAAAAGATAAAATATCTTTTAAGTGCTGAGGCGTCAGGCCATCTAGACCACCGGCTGAGCCACTTAGAAAAGATGCCACGGCTGCAGAAACATCCTGTGGGGTCACCTCAACAATGTCATTATTTTGTTCAAGAGAGCCGGGAAGGTGGAGACCTGCAGTTGCAGGCGGATGCTTTTCTATTAGGGAATTCAACGTGTCAGATGTGAAAGGGGCGATTGTATCACTCGAAAACAAGATGCGTGCCGCGTTTTTGATGTCACCATCATTCATTTTGTTTTCTACTATTTCGACGTTATTTGTTTTTGTATTCCGCCGCAGTGGCGGAATTATCGAAGTTGAGCCAAAAGATTGCTCTTCTCGTGCCTTGTATTTCACGCAGTTTTCCTTTACTCTAGTTGTAAGGGATTTTTTGTTAGAAGGATCAAAATTTACGTGAAATACGTGGTACGGGAATGCTAGAAGATGCTCCCAGGCTTGCCTGATATATTACATAACTGATTAAGTAATCATGTGGTCGAGATAATGTTACTGTCAAGCATTTGGCGCATTGACATCCACATGGTTGGAAAGTATTTTATGTATGCTCACCTAGCCAGCTACCACCATCAAGTACGAAACAGCTATCACCTATAACAGGTGAGATGGTAGACAAATGCTTACTTATCAATAGTTAAAAACAATATTTAAGTAATAAACCTACCTATGAAGAAAATAACCTAACTTATAATATGGGATATATTATAATACTAACTGAAGTTATTTGCTTACTATTTTGATAGGTATATCGTCGGTATACAAACGTCGTGTTTAGGATCATAAGCTTATTTTTTTCTTAGTATGCGATTATCACGCCTATATTATTTAACTGAAAATGTGTTGATGTGACATTCACTGACCATATAATTTATTCTTAATTATATATTTCACTTATATAATTAATCTATAATAATATCGCACCCCTAAAAAAAAACCTTGGGACCGTTCTACTTTGAAAAATACAGATTATATTTTAGCAATGTTTTATTGTTAAGTTAACAATAAAAAAAAGTATCGCAACGTTCACAAATTGGGCCAAAATAAAATTTGAATTTCTATAACAATACGACATTAATAAAATGCTGTTTTTTATTACAGATATACAATGAAGTCGAAAAACTGTCCACAAGGTTTACGAGATTGATATTAATCGAATTGTATTCAGGCGTTAGCTTTTTTACTCTAACACCGTTATATGAAAGCTACACTCGTGGCATGTTTAGATTGGAGAAACCAATTAATGAAACGTATGCTGTCGCAAATGACTACGAATTTCCTTTCGATTATTCAAAAAATACGTATGGATTTGTATTCGTTATGTTGACCAATGCTATTGCCACGGTATTTGTCTCTAGTTGTCTACTTTTATTGGATTTATATATATCTATTATCATACTTAACTTGTGGGGCCATCTGAGAATTTTACAACATAACTTGAAATCGTTCCCGAGACCGGAATTAAGTAACAGTCATTCTACTAACGCTGTTCCTTGGTATAACGAAGAAGAATCAAATCAAATTACGAAGTTGCTAATTAAAAATATAAAACACCATAACCTTATTAAGAAGTGAGTATATTGTGTATATTCATACATTAACATATACAGGTAAATGTCTTGTCAACTGCTCCATTGACAGAGCAGTCACATCATCCATTACATCATTGCTTAATCAATCACACACCAGCCCATCTTTTGACTGGAACAAAACGTATATAAAATGATACACACCATATTGTCAAATTAGATATATAGAACTTCAATTCAAACCAATGCATAAATTATTTGAGGTTATCAAACGGGCACCCATACACCCGCCCGCTAAGGTATTCAGGATGTAGAGTTAGAAAGATAGTCACGCGGGCCGTGTCATAATGTTAAATACTGTATGTACGTTCATCTACTTAATTATTCTTTCTTACCATAATCCTCACACTTGGATGCCCACTTTCCCGTATATAACCCCTAGTCGTCTCCTACGATCCCTTCGCAAACAGGACGGGGGGAGAGTGACATACTAGCCCAGCATCCCACGGGCAGTCGTATTGTCAGTGATAAGACGTTATTGGTTACGTTGTTCACCTTATTTTTCTGAGCTATCGCGGGCCGCTGCTACGCACCCTCGTTTTGTACATACAGTACAAATGGAGAATAGGAACGAGCGCGCCGGGCGGTGCCGGTCGGCGCGGTACACGACGTTGTGCGGACCCTACTAGCGTACTCTGGGCACGCTAAATATATATATAGATATATATATTTCAATGAGAACTATATCATGCATTTCCGAATGCAATTTTCTTTTTTTTTTTCTTTTTTGATTCTCACCCACCAAACTCATGACTGCGGCGGACGTTGCTTTACTTTGCATATCAGTTCAGAACGGCTGAGCAAACGTCGCTACGAGTGCTTCAAAAATACCCATATCATACAACTATTATATTTTTGTTTTTCAGGTTTATGGAACAGGTGTCTGGTGCTTTTAGTTTTACAATATGTTTTTACCTTGTCTTTCATCAGATCTGTGGCTGTATTTTACTATTAGAAATGTCTCAAATGGTAACTAAACAGATTTATGCCATGATTAGTATTTGATGTTTACTTTATAATTGTTAATCTATTTTTTTATATTTTAGAATTTAGCAGCGTTTGGCACACATGGCATCCAGACTTTTACATTGTACCAGCAACTTTCGCAAATGTGTATCATTTTCGAACTCGTTGCTACCCAGGTAAGAGTTGAGCCCTACACAAAATACAGCTTTGTATCTGTTGTAAGTTTGATTCATATGAAACAAATGGTTTGTGAGTAGTGATGTGATGATAGTAATTACTTACGACTTTTAAATAGATGATGACGATTTTTAATACCGTGATTTTTTTAGACTCCCGAGGTATGCCAAGATAGGATTGCAACCCCTCTTTTCTATTTTCTTTTGGGTTTCGTAATAGCTATAGAAATTATTATAGTGTCATTCAATTATTAAAAACCTTTTCTTTTTTATAGTATTCCTTATATAGTAAAAACTAATAAGCAGTCACAATTACAGATACTTAGAGTATCTGTAATTGTGACTGCTTATACTTACGCAGATAATTAGAGTATCTGTAATTAGGACATATTATATGTGTATTAAAACATGAAGAGTCAAAGGACATATCAAACGTTGAATTAATTTAGCCTCGAAGGGGTTAGTCATCTAGAAGTTTCTATGTACCCAAGTGACATGGGATAGAGCCTTTTACCGTGTTATGTACAAAGTTATGAGTTTAAATACCATATTTTAAAAGTCCATTTTAAGTACTAACACTCCGTTCATAAAAACTGCATCTAATTAGAAAGATATGAACTTAGAACAGCAAAAACAGAAAAGTGAACTAACATCCCAAAACGTCATCGTATCTCTTATCCAATACAAGAACATCAGCTACAACCAGGAATATAAGATAATGACTTGACTTGCACTTCTTAGTATTTGACACAATTGACATAAGGAAGTTTAAAATTAAAATTGGAATTGTGGTATGTCAATCGAAATCTGAAAGCTCTGACTCAAACAAGTTTTATGCTATGTTACTTAGGAATCCTTGCTCAGACTATAATAATTTCAGAATAAAGGTATAATTGTTGAAACATTTTGTATGAATCATGACGGGATTGTCAGTACATGTATTGAGAACAAATTATTATGCAACTCACAAAAAATAGAATGTATAAATAGCCATATTTTTGATGAGAAATGTAGTTGTATCTTACAATTTTCTGCAAATGTTAACAGAACTTTTTTGTGGACATTGACACTTTATGCACGGCAAAATGACTTATGCAATAAGTTGAGTTAGAAAACGAGATAAATATCTATATTTTTATTTTTTGATATTTTTTTTTCTTCTTCTTCTTATGGTAATGAATAGTTTCAGGCGTTACTTTGCTTTCCGCAATTCCATTTTTAATAATAACAAATATTTTAAAAGTATTTTAAGAAAACATTAAATTAATTATTTAATAAAACATTTAAAAAATCTTTATAAAAATGATATATATCTATTGACAATTCCGCCTAATTTCCTGTTAAGCCGACGTGACGTCACAAACGCCACGCATCCAAACCGGAAGAGTATTCGACGCGTAACGCTATAATACGATCGAGACATTAGTCTCGATCGTGCGCTCATAGAGTCAAGACCTCCTAAGGATGCTTCGTTTAGAAGCGAAACGCGTCGAATACTCTTCCGGTTTGGCTGCGTGGCGTTTGTGACGTCACGTCGGCTTAACAGGAAATTAGGCGGAATTGTCACTAGATATATATCATTTTTATAAAGATTTTTTAAGTGTTTTATTAAATAATTAATTTAATGTTTTCTTAAAATACTTTTAAAATATTTGTTATTATTTTTTTTCTTATTGTTTTTTCTGCCAATATGTTAACTTCGCGTGAAGCTTTATAATATAAATTCCTTGAATATCAACATATTATTATGTAAGTACGTACAACTGTATTTTTTATGACTTTAATTTAATATTAACTTAAGATCCTTTTTAATATCATAAAATATAAAGCCTTCATATCTGTACGAAAAACTATCCTGGATGTCAAGTCATAGACCCGTAGAGCCCCGCCAGTGTGCGTCACGACTCTCCACGCAATGCCATAGGTCAGCTGCCTTCAGAGGTTCTTTCCGTTATGCAGCTACTAAATGCTGGAATAATATCCCACCACCTGTGAGGAACCTGCAAACTGTACTTAGTTTTCGAATTAAATTAAAGAAGTATATTACTGCACACCAGAAGAATGAGGAAACGCTCTAACACGATACGAGTGCAATACGATCTTAACCAACTTTTAATATTGTGTTGTAATTAAATAAGTAACTATAAAGTGTATGTGTAGCTATTGTTATAAAATAAGTAAAATATGATAATATGAATGTGTACTCGTAGTGTAGTTTTTTTTTTTTAATGCTTGGTTGGTTAGCCTTTGACCACTATCTCACCTGATGGTAAGTGATGATGTGGTCGAAGATGTTGTTCAGGCTAACCTAGAAGCTAGTTATTATTTAATTATTATTTTATATTCTTTTATTGTGTTCTTTATAACAGTATACAAGTATTTTAGATTTTCTGTGTGTTATGGATTAATATTTGTATTGTACTGTATATATTTGTATGTATAAATACATACGTGTGGTATGGTATATATATTTATTCTGTACTGTGTGCATGCCGGTACGTGAATTCACCAAACGGCTCCAACGGAAGATCAGCGCTGGCGAACAGCTGGTATTATGCTGAGTAGGAGCCAATTTGTGATAATTACATTTATTGTGTTATATTTGTTGTTATGAATATTTTTATTTTTTCGTGTATTGTAATGTCGCAAATAAAAAAAAATCTATTCTATTCTAAAATTCTAAGATAGTGCTTTTTATTTTTCAGAGTGAAACTTTAAAAGATGCAGTCTACGAAGTTCCATGGGAATTCATGAATACAAAAAACAGAAAAATTGTTTTAATTTTTCTTTGTAACTCACAAAGAGATATGCAATTCAAAGCTTCGGGCATGATACCAGTAGGAGTGAAAACTTTAGCCATGGCATGTATACTTATTGCCATTTTATTATTACCTATGAACCTTAGAACTACTTCACTTCTATTCACTATAGTGCGCGCGGAGCTAGTTGGCCGTGCCTCAGGTGGCGGCTAGGGGCGGGTTACTTACTGCTCGCAACGCACACACGCATATTAGACATGCAATGATGACATAGTAGAAAGAGAGGGAAGTAAGTTATCTTCATACAAACGCACCGCGCGTGGCTTGTATGTGTGGGCCATAATATCTATGCGTCCCACACGCACACTCTAACAAAATCTCGACCCGTTTCGACCGTGCGCCAGTCGGGGCTAACATCGCACAAAGTTTGAGCGTCACGGCTTTTCTGCACCTCTAAATAAATTAAAAATGTGTGTCCTCTCTTTCTACTATGGTGATTACCAAAGCAAGCGCCCCCGCCTCTCCACCGCTCACATACCTAATACGCTCGCGCACTATAATCCTGGATAGATTTTTATACTCTCGTGAAAGGGGAGGGAGGTTAGTTATAATAACCATAGGAACAAATTTTAAGATTTTACGTAATGTACAAATAGTACCATGTCAATTCATTGATTGCAATGACAAAAAAGTCATAGCCCTCTATAACCCTACCTCATCCGTCTCGCTTACGGCCCTTATCTAGGGAGGGGCAAACAAGTCTGACATTTCTCCGAATGAAAAAAATTAAATGTAAACTTATGCACTTTTTTAGGCTCCGTACCTCAAAAGGAAAAAATGGAACCCATATAGGATCACTTTGTTCACAAATTTGTACTTCCCGTGAATTCAGAATCTTGAAATTTGGTATGAAGCCACGTCTTATAGCACGGATAAAGGAAAAAATGCGAGTAGCAATACATTTTAGTTACTTCATATATTCAAAATATTTGAAATAATTTTAAAATGTTATGGATTATATTTAGCAATAAAAATACCATAACTATTACTTATATACCTACAGTTTGTACGGAACCCTCGGTGCGAGAGTCCGACTAGCACTTGACCGGTTTTTAAAATTAAATGGACTTTAACAGTGACTAATATTTTTTTTAAAACCTATATAAAATAAATACATATTTTAAACGTAATATGTAATTGTAAAATGACGCTCAATGTTTCAATAATTTTATTTTAATGTCGAAATCAAGTCTAGTTTTAATTGAAGCTGGTGCTCTTTTATCAATATTACGTACTTCCTCGTGCATACACTATAGCTTGTATTCATTTAAATTTTAATAACTACTGATAAAAAATACTATATAAACCCTACACAATAATACTAAACTGGAACTAGACTACGTACTAAAACTAATTTTAGCAAATCACTCTCGTTTTACAATTAAATGTTTTTAAATTTAATATATCATCATCATTCATCATTTAAGCCGCAAGAAATCCACTACTGGACAGCCTCCCCCATAGATTTCCAAATAGAAATCTGTCGCCAAGCATCTAACGGTGTGTTCCAGCAGTAGGCCTTGAGAGCCAGTGAAATTACGGGCACATGAAACTTAACAACTGTGATGAACACTTGGCACTTGTGATAAAATGCTTCTGTTCTAGGTAGAGGTTAGTCCGCTTAACATCAGGTGGGAT
This sequence comes from Plagodis pulveraria, assembly GCA_963890685.1. Lineage (NCBI taxonomy): Eukaryota > Metazoa > Arthropoda > Insecta > Lepidoptera > Geometridae > Plagodis > Plagodis pulveraria. Next base: position 16,813,757 of record OY982961.1, read on the forward strand.
TCGAGCTTGTTCCGTCGCAATAAAAAAAAAAGAGCGCTTGGAAGCGGCTTGCATACAGGGTCTTTATTACCTTACCTTACGCGGCCTTACCGACCTTAACGCGTCCGTCCACCTTGTAGGTATAGTCTTCCGACGCTGCGCTTGCTTGTTTGTGGCCTCCATTTGAGAACCTTTCGGCCCCATCGACCATCAGTTCTGCGTGCTATGTGCTCTGCCCATTGTCACTTTAACTCGCTAATACTTTCTTTCGTCTACGGATCTCCTCATTTATCTCATTTGATCTCGTAGAGAAACACCGAGCATAGCCCTCTCCATAGCTCGTTGTGCGACTTTGAGCTTTCTTATAAGGCCCACAGTTAGAGGCCACGTTTCGGTTCCACAATTTAATACATACTACAATCATTTTAAAATAAATAATTACTTATCATACCAATGTTGTATATAAACTATTGATTAACTTAACACTGTTTTATGTCTATAGTATTACGGTTGCGTGTCTTTGCCAACGAGCGAGTGTTGTTGTACAGTTTGCGCTTATGCAGAATATTTGATTTTTTTAAACAAAGTTAAAAATTTAATAATATGTTTTCGATTCTATATGAATTCTCTAAATATTAGTTTCCTTAAAAGTCCCTAAATTATGGTAGTTTTTTTTTAACGTATTATGACAGGACTAGCTCGAGGCCCACCTGATGTTAAGCGGACTAACCTCTGCCTATAACAGATACATTTCATCACAAGTCACGAATCGCACTGCGCCCATCACCATGCCCTTCCACCATACGGTGAAGCTCAAGCCCCGGCGGGATTCGAACTATGGACCTGCTGCGCGGCAGTCCAAAGCCAATGCCACTGAGCTATCACTGCTTTAAAAGATTCAGATTAATTAAGATTCTGTTTTCTAAAATAAAACAATATATATATGAAACTAAGTTTCTTGCCACTGTTCGATTTGAGCATTTTCAAAGGATATAATTGGTCCCATTTTAGCGAAGGTTACATGTGAAAAGTCAATATAGATGCGAGTCGCTCAAAAAGTATCTTAAAACATCTGCACCTCAGTTTTTTTACAAATTTATATTAGTTATAAGTTACCCAAAAATTCTGTGAAGTTGTACAGCCAACAGCAGCATTTAAAAATAGTTCATAAATGACACACAATGTTCTCACTGGTACTCATATAATTTTAAATACGTATAATACCTAAGGCCACCTCAAACTAACGAATCTAAGAAGTCAATAATCACAGTACACCTCCGTGATTGGTTACTCGTATTCCAATGATATTGATATTTACAAAATAAAATATCCTTAATGTATGTGTCACCGGATAATTGTACGATACGTTAGTTTATATTACGCTAAATAATTCTAGTGAGATTATAAACTGTCGATAGATTGTGAACGAACATTAAAATTTACAATCTAACGCTTACATTTTCGTAGGATTATAAACTGACCATGTCTGGCAGTTTATAATCTAACGATCTATAATCGCCCGCGAAATTGTGAACCGTCCTCTGATTGGTCGCCGTTATTGGTGCCATGAGTTCATTTCATAGAGTTATGAACAAAAATAATAGTCAAACAAAAAAACATATTCAATTCGAGTTTGTACATTAAAAAAACGAAGGGATTTAACATAATGACCACCATAAAATGCTTTGATACCCTTAGTTCTTTTACCAAAAAGGTTTAATCGGACACCAAATGTAGTAAATGATCACTATATTTTAGCGAGGGGTTAAATATCATTTATTCTAAGGCAAAGTTATATTTCGGTGCGACAACGAGCGAAGCGAGGAGGAGCGTTAGGTTACTTGTGACTACAACTATACTGTAACGTGTCAATTATTTACAAACTTCTAGATCTGTTGTTTTCGACTTCGAATATCTTTGTATAATATTTATGTATATTTGTTTCAGATTTTAAAAAATTCTATCTCCTATTTCTTGCTTCTGAGAACTACAGCTCATGTAAACAACTAATACGAAAAAAAAACACACACTATTCAACAGTTATCATTCACTAATGGTACTAATTTTATGCACGGTAAAATTGTTTGATTTATTTTGGTATAATTGTGTTTTGTTTGGTGAGTAATTATTAGAAAATAAGATTAATATATTACGCCATGCTGATTACTAAAGTATTTTTTAAGCAGCATACGCAGACATCGAAACGAATCCATTTTTTATCAACTATGGTAAAAATAATTATTTCTGATGACGTCATCTACTTATTTACTTATATATTACGCTAAATGATACTGAATGTATTTGACGCAAAAATTAGGCCAATACTAACTATATTCTATTATTCCTTTAATCATATATCATGTGTATATTCAAGCGTATAAATTATTGAGGTACTTACTTAATTATAATGTATTGCAGTTTATCATTGAAGATGTCACAAATATGTTATTTATATTTGACATCTGTAATGTTGTAGGTAAAGATAACCCTAGAATAATCAAGATAATATAATTTATGCATAAATTAAAATTTTACAAATTAAGCTTTAACACTAGATAAATGCGCGGCCTACTAAAGTAGACCTAGGTTACGTATTTGAGGATAAGTAATTGTTTTATGTGGCGCGTTACGATGAATGTGCACCTACACACACCATAGCAAACGCACGAGCCGTATTATCTCGCTCCTATCTGCTCCAAGCGACATGCATATGAAAAAAATCGGCGGGTCTAGGTGTGCGTCAATATTTAGACAGAAGTGAATCCTAGAAGTTTTCTGGAATACTAGTTAGGATGACGGGTAAACTTGGCTAAAAATATACACATGAATTGAAAAGTGAACTTGTCCTGATCAATAAGCCATAGTAGCGTCCTGAATATTACTAAAAACAAAATTTTAGACATGAATTCTTGTTTGTATAAAAGTAACGATTAAATAAAAATACACATTTCATTTTTATACTTAAGTAGGTCACGAAAATATAAATGTATAAATGAGCGCCTGTTCTGCAGTGCTAGAGATATGTTCTATGGCTAGAGTGTGCATGCCAGACGTAGCACAATATCACTTATATTCATGTAATCTATTTAAAAGTTCAACCCGCTAAAGGTTTCCTTTTTTTTTTTAACTTTTCTGCTATTATATTATCCGCGCAGTCCATAAAAAATATAAAAATATAAAAAAAAATAATTAGATTAATTAATTCATTACACTATATGTATATATTATAATAAAATGTTTTTAAAATCAAGATAAAATTTGTTTTTGTTATGTTATTGTGACAGGACATGAACGAAGCCCACCTGATGATAAGCAGACTAATCTCTGCCTTTAACAGATGCATTTTGTCACAATTGACAAATTGCACAGCGTCTGACACCCTGAGACACAGTTGTTACGTCTCATGTGCCTGTAATTTTAGTGGTGCTCAAGGACTGCTGCCAGAACACACTATAGTGTGCTTGGTGACAGATTGTGGTAGCTAGCCAGGTGAGCAGTCCCAAAATGCCCTTCCACCATGCGGCGAAGCTCAAGCCGGCGATTCACTCTAAATTTTAATCTTATTTTAAAATAAAATGATTGCAATACATTGGGTTGGAATCTTTTTCTCAGCTACGGTATGACACCAAAGCAAAAGAAGGCGGATAGCGTGGCGGATGGAGTAGGAGTCACCTCGCATAACTACCCTGAATTACTCGTAGTAGGTAATTTGAGCCCTGACTGTTTTTTGAACAGAAATGATACTAAAATAGCCAATAGTATGTATTTTTTACAGTATTATAAACAGTAAGTACTTACACAGGAACGCGCATAGCAACGAAAAAATTACATTGTCTTTATTATTTTTTTTGCATATACATTTACATATTTTTGAACAAGTTACAGGTAAACTTGAATAAAATGGTTTAACTGGTCTAAAGTAAGTACATAAGAGGAACGATAGTTATATATACTTTTTTTTAATCATTTTAGGAATGGTTTTTGTTTATCATTTTATATCTGCGTGAAATAGTAGCTGAAATTTAAACCTTGTAAAGGTTCATATATACAGGCTGACTGGTGAGATACCTTCAATATTTAAGGAGAGTACTTGGTACATGATTCTCGTTACAATGATATAATAAAATTAGGTGCTTAACTTTTGACCAAATTTCTCTAAAAATACGTGAAATGTGGATACACTCCTAGCGTATCGCTTCTACACGAAGCATCCTCATTCCTAGTCTTGACTCTACGAGCTCGAAATTGAGAAATGATTCTCGATCGTGATCGTTTAAAATATTTGTTATTATTAAATATGGATTTCCGATTTGTTTTTTTTTTTCATTCTTACTCTTTGGACAAGCCTTCTACGATTAACAATTCAAACTAGGGGTAATTAAAATAATTGATAGGCATGGCTAGAAAACTGTTCACAAGGTTATACTTTGAGTGCACTATAAAAGGGAAAAATATTTATTCGAATTGCATTACTACAATGTCGTACAAAGATCGGACAAGGTTCGTACTCATCCAGATTTTTTTGATTATATAGGCCTTTTCTAAGAAAAATCTTTAATTTGTTTATGATATAAAGTGGAGTCTTTATATCCAAAACGCCAAGAAAACGTGTCATATTCAGGTATATACTATCAATGAAACTTTTAAGGGTAGCCAGAATTTTTTTTATCGGCAATGAAATAAGTTAAATACCCTCTCATTTCTGAAAACAATTTGCAAATAAAGCCTCGTAACAAAAGTTTCTTAATTATTATATAATTTTTAACATAACATATGTACCTGAGATGTGGTGTTTATTAGTAGGTTTGTGAAGGTGCTCAGCATAGTCACAGAATAGTATGTTAGTTAAAAGAATTGTCAAAGAAACAAACAAAAATATGAAATGCACAATACAAGGTGCTATATATAAAATGCTTGCATTTTTTTTACGTATTCTCTTTTTCGTATTTTCAAGTTCCGGCTAGGATTACGACTAAAGGAAAATGTAAGTCATGTGCGGGATTCGATCCCGAGTCCATCTTTTGTTCTTTTCCAGGTTAAAAAAAAAACTCTCTTATATTTGTAATGTAATCCGCAGAGCATGCATTATTAAAATTTTAGGGTTGCGTCAACATTATCAAGTTTAAAGCTAATAGCAAAATTAGTCTTGTTTGTAGTACAACGTAAGTTGAACTACAGATGTCGCTCCATCCCAATACGATGGTTAAAGAACGATAGGAAAAATTTAAGTTTTTTACTCACTGTCATGTTAGGTCAATTGGTTAGAGCATACCCCTGCTAAAGGGGTGGATGGACGCGAGTTCGAATCCCGCACATGACTTAAATTTTTCCTCTCGTATATTTGTAATTAGAAACTGGCACTCTGAGCTTGGTAGATAGAACTCTGACCTTAGCAGAGTTATGGTGGCAAACAAAATCTTAATAAATAAACATTGATAAACTTCTTTCATTTCAGTAACTACACGTCGGCATTGGATATACCTTATATGAAAAATCTAATTTTTGCCCTTAAAACAATCGGATGTTCGCCGCATGATGTGCTTAAAGAGAAAAATTGGTTTACAAATATTAGAAATATGAAATTTTTCTTTATACTATGGTCTGTCAGCACTTTATTGCAAATAAGTTATTTGACAAAAACGTATACTGAGTTGAGTTTCATGGAATTAGGACGACTCTATATTAATATACTTATAAGTGTAGTGAGTTTGGTATGTAATAACACTTTATATTTGCTGCGTTTATTATTACTAGTAGGTATCGACCTCAATCTCACTTGTTGAAAAGTGGTGATTATGTTGTTGCTGGTGTCAAAAGGCTGAATAAAGCCTAGAACTGCTGTATAATAAGTGCAGTTGCCGGAACACAATGTTAAATGCTTGACGATATAGATTTTCTACTTATGTAAGAGAGTGAGAATTAGCAAATTTTTTTAGGATGTTGCTACTTATGTGTCCAATGATTTCTTCCTTTCAGACTTCTTATATACAGATGGTGATGTTTTAATTATTTTTATAACTCAATACACTATTCATTATACGTTTCCCTAGACATTGTCAACGTGTAGGTTTTTTTATGAATAATAAAAATAGAGAACATTATAACCAAATTGTAAAAAAACATAATAATTTTTAACAGTTACTGTTAAAAATTACAATGTTTTTTTGTGAATTGGTAAATATAGGGGATAAGTTTTCGGGGCGTATAGATCTATTCAACCTGAAAGCGATAGTCGAATATATATATATATTAACGTTTGATACTCAGACTAAATTACGAGAATATTTTAGCACAGACTAACTACAACATGGCCGCTTTTATTCAAAAATACGATGGAAGATTTTGTGAACAATATTCATCTGTTTTATCATAAAGATAAAAGTGACTACGCTAAAAAGGCAAGTTAATTATTTCCAATTATAGAAATAGCCAAATACTTCTTTGAAACTTTTAAGATATGCTTTATTTATACCTTACAGTATTTCCTAGGAAGAACATTTTTGATTTGTGAGGCATATGTATTTATAGCAATGACAATAAATTTGTTTATTTAGCATCCCCTAAGGAGCAATCTTATCACACTGATATTATAAATGCAAAATTTTTCGAGTATATTGTCCGTACTTTCCAAGGACTCTTTTCTTTTCAAGGTTCTATAAATAAGGCAAGACAATAAATGAGAATTTAGTCGTATGCTTCTATAAATCAACGAAAACTATTTGAAAGATTCTGAGATTTTAAAATTAATATGGAATCTGGGTTGTATAAATACTATTAGATATATGCATCGACTAAATTTGATTACTGTAGCAACCTAAAATAAGTTGGAGCTGGGGGGGGTTTGCTGGAGTTTGGGCTGAGTTTGGGATTGGGGTTCTTAATTCTCTATCTACTATTTTCTATGTATACTTTTAGTATAAGTAAAGTAGCCGTGTTTAATATTTTCTGTTTTTCAGATTTACATTAACATCGAAAGAATCTCAGATTTTTCTTGCAAGTTAATACTGACTGAATTTTCCATCGGTTATATACTTTACAACTTAGCGCCAGTGCAAAAGAGTTATAAGCGAGGAATGTTCGACAGCATCAAACCAGCAAATGCAACTTACGATCATAGTTTATTTTTTGATTTTCCTTTTGACTACACGACCAATTTTACTGGTTGGCTGGTCGTTTTCATCTATAATTGGATTTTTTCGTATGAAATCTCATCTTTCGTTGGTATACTTGATTTGTATTTATTTATTAATATATTTCATTTGTGGGGACACATAAAGATACTGAAATATAATTTGATAAACATTCCGAAGCCTGCGATGAAAGGAACAAATTTTTATGCATCACAGTATACTGAAGAAGAGTCGAAAAATGTCACCTATTTGCTTAAAGAGAGCATCACACATTATAACTTGATAAAAAAGTAAGTAAATTTTTAGACATCCATTATTTAAACTCTCCTACATTTGGAAACTATATGTCTAAAAATTAGCGCGTTCTACAATGCGTTGTAGTTTACAACACGTTAAGATGTCACGCGCAACTTTCAAAGAATCTGTCGGTTCAGAAAGTTCTGTTTTTTTCTTGTCAGTCTATATTTCTTTGTTTTACAAATTCACCGGGGACTTGATAAAATTGAAAAAACTCAGGAAACAAATTCAAGCCATCAGTCTAATCCATTCGCCACCGTACGGCCCAACCGATGATCGGAGAAAGAATGGATTTGATGGTAATGTTAAAAAAATATTATCAGTTGACTTTATAGCTTGTTTTGGGGCTTTCAATAGGCTTTTTATGTTCTAGTAGTCCATTTTACTTGGTTGTCATTGCAATTGAAAATGGATAGGCCAAGGCGAATTTTTTCTCTGTGTATTCACTAAACTCCAGTTTTTTTTCTTTGGGTTTTATTGAAGCTACTGTTCAACTGTTGATGATCAGCTTGCAGTTAGATCTGCAAGTGAGAAAAATTAGTAAACCAAAATATATCTTTTATAGGTATATGGATACATTATCAGCGACATTTGGGGGTGCAATTGGTTTATACTACTTATACCATCAAATCAGTGGATGTATTTTGCTTATCGAGATTTCTGAAATGGTAATAATTAATTTCTATCGCTAATGTGTATGAATAATTATACGATTTTCTATATGTTATTTATGTTTTGCAGACTGCTGAAGCAATATTCACATACGGATTCATAACGTTAGTCTCGTTCCAACAACTGATTCAAATGTCAGTCGTGTTTGAACTTATCGGCTCTCAGGTTTGTTACATTTATATTTTATGAGTAATGTTACGGCGCAAAGGCTCGTACAATTTAAAATAACCCAACGTCAATAAAATATGTCTCAGAAATCGAGAGAGTATAAAAAAGAGTTATATTGTTCTTGGGCAACTAGTAAACACCACAGTATACGAAGTAGTTAGCATTGCGTGGAATTTCACAAAAAGTTGGATATAATAAACGGTCAAGCGCGTGTCGGGCCACGCGCAATGTAGCGTAGTCCGTAGTAGCCCGATATCACAATATTGAATTTATCATAAAATATTATAGAAGTTATCTGATGTTCTTTTTTATCTCTGCCACTTTCTTCCTGCTAAAGCTAAAAAATAAGAGTACGATTGCTGCCAAATTATTCTTTTTATTCTATAGTTACTCTAATCAAAAAATTACGATAACGTGATTAGAATACGTTGGTACATAGCCATCTAGCGGCAGCTTTGTGAAACACACATATATATAAGCTTCGATAAGGCAGGCAAAATTGAGATAGGGCGATAGTTTGCTACATCTTTCTTTAATCCTTATTTATGTACAGTACTAAGCGGACAATTTTCCAAGCACGAGGACGAACACCTTCTTGAAGGTTGAATATATTGTGGACAGGACATAACAAAATGGTGTCAGCGGTATATTTAAGGACTAATGGTGAAACATTAGTAACTCCAGTGCCCTTAGTTGGATCGAGCCTTCGTTGTTTCGATTTGAAACTATCAACAATATAATGAAACATCACTGATAATTAAAGCTGACGTGTGGTTATCTGCACATATATAAAATTTATTATCTGCATTATAGGGCTCTTATGCTAATTGGAAGTAATTTGAGTAAAAGTTACTAATATATACTGAGTCACTTGCTGTTTTTCCTTCATAGCTAATGCAACTCTGGATATTTGCGATGTAAGACCAAACATATTTGATGTTGTACTTAATAGTATTTTTAACTTCCATAATAAAACTATTGTAACTTATTTCTGAATGAATTTCAAGTCTGTTCCTATATAATGCAATAGTCTCAAAATCTGATAAGTTACCATATATTTTCCATTTTGTCCATGCTTTCCTCGTATTGTTAAATATGTGCTTTTGAGATGAATTTAACCAAATAGAAAACTGCAATTTGTTATGATTTTTGGATATTTTCTTTAGAGTCTTGGATATGATGCTGTAGATAGTTTCATAAAATTTATAAACAGCACACTCAGCTGTATTATTTTCAAAAATAATGCCCCAGACAACACCTATTTTCGTTTCTATTTCATCATTTATTACTTGACAATCTGCTTTACAAAAGCAATTTTTTATTATCCGCTTATGTTGCATATGCCTACAGTCACGTTCAGTTGGTACAGTTACGCTGAAAAGCGGATGATATCCATCTATTCGCACTAACGACACTGGAGTTTGTACCACATCTCTTTTGGTTTTATTAGAAATAAATAAGGTGAATATCCTACCATTCTTGTTTCTAATCTTTAACTGATTAGTGATTACTGTTAGATAATGTCAAAAAAATGATTAAAATAATAATAATCGAGAGAGAGCCGGGGAGGATTGCTTGGGTGACAATGCGCACGCGCGCATTCTTGGCTAGTAGCGCCGTCGTCGAATTTGTTTTGTTTGAAAACAAGATTTTCGAAGCGCTCGTAGGGAAGTATAGATTGTATAAATTGTTTGCTGTTCTTAAACGATCAGCAAAGTTAAGCAACGTCGCCCGCGGTCATGAGTAGGATGGGTGACCACTAGTGACATTACTACTGATCCTTTCCGTGCTTCGGAGGGCACGATAAGCTCTCGGTCCCGGTTTTTGTCTAAGGATGGCAGTGCGAATGTCCGCCTGGCTAGCTACCACCCTCAAGTAGAAAATCTGTCGCCAAGCACCTAACGGTATGTTCCAGCAGCTGTCCTTGAGAGCCAGTACTGCTAGGTTAGCCTGAACAATATCTTCGACAACATCATCACTTACCACCAGGTGAGATAGCGGTCAAAGGCTAACCTATCAAGAATATTAAAAAAAAAAAAATTCGTCTTTAATAAAAAATCTTGTTTCATTTATGTATTTTTTATTTTTTATTTACGCAATTGTTTCCAATTTGAGTCTTACCATTTATAAACAAGCAACTACTTCATCTTAGTCACTTTAAATGAATTATTCTTAGGAGTTTGTATTTGGTACAAATTTATCCATCACCCAAGTTCAACTACTAAACTAATAAAGTTATCTTAACCGCTATAATTTTAATTAAATATAATTTTATTAACCTGTACTTTGTCAAAACTAGTGTTACAAAGTGCATAACTATTTAAATAGTGAATACAATTAACTTGCATTTTTTAAGTCTATATTTGTAAAATAAATATAGACTTAAAAATTAATAGATTTGTCATAAAAATATGTGTACAGATTAGATTAATATTTGAACCCATTGGCTCCGAGCTAGTGAAAACTGTGTTTCAGAGCCAATGGCTTCTCCCATAGTTGTTGAGCTTAGTTTTAATATGACAAAACTCATTTACAGTGTTTCAAATCATATACTTATTTATTTTAGTTATGTATTATTTTTCGCGTTTATCTAACAATACCAAAGAAAATAACAAAATGTTAAGTTGTAATAAAGCTTTAAAGTAAACTTAGTATAAAGATTACTAGATGCCTGTTTACATACATAATTATTTAACCCAGTTTTATAATGGTTAAAATTCAAAGTTATTTATAAATTTTTATATGTATTAAAAAACTATGTTGATATAAAAAAACAGAGTAAAATTAAAATAAAATTAATATTCGAATTAAAATTATAATTATATAATAAAACTAACATACATCGTCCAAAATATCCTCAATGCCTTTGTAGTCAAAATGATTAAGAAAAGTCAGTAAAAACTTTTTAAACTCATTGTTTCTATATTTCTTAATGTAAAATAAACTTCGACTTAAAAATGCAAATTAATTCAATAAGCAGATTATTGATTTAAATCATCTTGAAAGTTAATATGATCTATATAAGTATTTAAATAATAAAATACTTTTATATTATCTGCGTATGGTTAAATATTAACAAAATAAAAAGCATTTACAAAAATTATTGATATATTATATTATAAAACGCAATAGACCTAAAATCGACCTACACTATCCCCGATAAAAATAGGCTACATAATATTTTCAATAACTTAGGGATCCGTATGAAAACTTCTATAAAGTAACCCAAAGTGTGAAAAATATTCAAAAAAAATTGTTGTATTGCGTACGTAAAATTGACCGCGGTCATTGCAACTTGATCGAAACGTCAAAGTTAGTCAAATTTTATTATTTTGATTATAACTCGTGCGTGAATAGACCCGTTTGTGATATAGAAACATGAGTTTAATTCACGAAAGTTTTAAAAAAAGTACTTTTTATGTGTATCAATTTATATTTTTTGTTAAATACCCGTGCGAAGCCGGGGCGGGCGCTAGTTATTAATAAAAAATCATATTTGTTTATATTGTGTATTTCAGACCCAAACAATAAAAGATGCAGTTTACGAAGTTCCATGGGAATGCATGAATATATATAACAGAAAACTTGTCCTTATTTATATCTGCAATGTTCAAGAACCCATGCATTTGAAAGCCTTGGGTATGATACCAGTTGGTGTTACAACTATGGCATCGGTAAGACTGTATTTTTCAGTATATTTTATTATGTTATAATATCTCTGAAGAATGGTTTCTTCTGAGAGATTCTTCGGTTTATTTCGGGTGGGGAGTATACCCCGGTATATTCATGAAGGAGACGTAAGAGGCAACCAAGAGAACAGAGGGAGGACAGCAGTGCCTTCTGAAGAACTGCCATCTAGCACTGCGGTTCCCAAGATGCCTTCCAAACGTTGAGATTACGGCAAACTCTTCTAATTCGAGAGGCATTTGTCCTACGGTGGACGTAATATCTAGATGTTGATGATGAGCGAAAACTTAAGTAACTATTTATTTTACAGATACTCAAAACTTCGATATCTTATTTCATGCTACTACGAACGGCAACTACTACCCACGCATAACTTAAAATATTAAATGTAGCTTTTGATCACTATAAATAAGGTATGAGTTTATTTAATGAAATAAACACATTTTCTTGAATATATAGTTTTTTTTCCATTCTATCAATGCCTAATTTTCACTCAACTCCTGGGGAGATATATACCACTCGTAGTATTGAGGTGAGTGTCTAGGCAAGAAATTGATCACTAATTCCGGGAAGCTAAGTAATAAAAAGAGGAATATCAATACTGCACCTATCTATTATCCCAGCCCGCCAACAGCAGCATCAATCGTATATAAGACATCCTATCCGCGCAGTCTATTACAGAAATCCTAATTGTCTCTTCTTCTTTGATCATATATCATGCATAGGACACAGAACAAAATAAAAGAAATATTCAATAGTATAAGCACCAGGTGCCGGGTTAGAATTGCGACCCCCCATATATTTACGTAGGCGTCGTAAAAGGCGAGTAAAAGTAAAATAATGGAAGGTGGGCCGCAGCGCCATTTAACGAACTGCCATCAAATACGGCAATTCCCAAACCACCTACAAGTCGTAGGGAATACGGCAAATATCCCCTTAATATGGGAGGGGGTGTTCAACAATGTATGAACCATTTGATACAATAAATGCTCATGGCTTCATTAACGTGGTGTTAGACTATTAGGTCATGGCATCCCACCGATAGTGCTGCAGACTTTTACTCCAAAGTTGATACTGGTTCTAACGCGTCTTTTCCGGATCCCTTTCACATCATGCGTTGTCCTTAAAATATGGAAAAAGGCATCGGTGCACCCAATCCACAAAGTGAGTGTTTAGATCCGACCGACTACCTCAGCTCATGATATTCTAGTATTAATTACGCATCGATGGGCGGAGGTGTTGATCTCTAAGGGTGAGGCGTTAGCGTCTAGTTTAGACATAGCCATAGAACATATATACAATAATACTACGTATAGAATGGACACTTCTCTCCCCCCACCGAAACGAGCCTTCCTCACCCCGCCACCGATTCTGAGCTGTCGCTGAGCTGACTTGAGTACGGGACGCGCAATTCGCACACGATGACGTGATGACGAAGCGTGACGATTGTATGAGTATTTTAAAAGTTGAGAATGGGGTACTCTTGTACTGTTTACAGTTGCTTATCAACTAAACTAGAAAAGGATAGGAGTTTTTATAGATTTCCTACGGATAAAACGAGGTAAGTCATTCTTGGTAACCTACACTAAGTACCTACCTATTTGTCGTTCTTCAGTGAAACACTCTTTCGAGGGATAGTATAAGGCTTAAGGTAGTGGAAGAATTAAAATTTACAAAAGCTATATTACCCAATATTTTATTGGGTAACATGAGTCGTGGGCTTACGTTCACTCGGGTATTATTGTACGTGTTATCGTAACTACCACTCTCCTGCGCTTTATCGTTACGGACGGGGCCGCTCGACGTAGCGGGGCAGTATCGTAGCTGACGGTCGCGTTGTGGTCAGTGGATGTAGGTTCCCGTTGAATAGCGAGGTGGAAGGCAATTGTGCCTGGACGGTGATCCCTGGAATCCATCACAACCAGACAATTTAGGAAATGCCTATTATCCTTGTTGACTGTGAGATCTCTTGCACTGACCGAATGACATTCCAGCAAGAACCAATGGTAGGCGATGAGTGCAAAATTACTAGTCAATGATGTGGCAGTCATACAAAGAGAATCAAAAACAATGCGTGTATATGACTTGATATTATAATTAAACGATAATTCTGTTCTAATAGTAGTATTATTTATCGATAGAAGATATATTTTTATAATTAACAAAATGGTACTTCAGAAATATCATTTCATATTCAATGATTTAACATCCTAAGTATGTAAGGTTTCTTTGAAAAGTTACAGTCATGATGAAATGAAAGATGGCGGTCAAGGTTACACGAAGGTGGCCGTTATTAACTGTATTTTATTCAACCTGCTATTTAAATAATGATTATTTTAGAAGATTTTCGTTTGCAAAAAAATATCCGTGGTAATCGACTTCGTTAGCAGTGAAACAAGTGTAACCTATACCTAGACATATACCTACCATAGAGAAAAGCAATACACATACCGACCTTCGCTACGGTTGGCACATTTCATGATTGTTTATTATACGAGAAGAACATATATTATTATTGTGATTGTAATTATTATCATTACTTGTATAAAATGTGAACTTGGAATGATACATTTTGTATAAGTAATGGAATGAAATGTGAAGTAATAATACCTACTTAGTTGTGTGATGCTTATTCCTACGTCGTACATGGAGTTGGATTGTTATGCTTGTAAATGTTTCTGAAGGTAGGTAAGGTACGCATAACCTACGAAGTCTAATAAGTCATAATAACAGCATCAAAAGATTGTTAGATAGTTAAGTACAACAATTATTCATATGATGACAACTTTAGAGTTCACGCACATATTTACGCGTGTACAAAAACAACATTTGTGTAGTGTCTGTGTAAATAGGTAGTTAGAACGCGGTTTTTGTATAGAGTATGAGTCGAGTGTCCAGGCTGTGACATAGCGAAAGCTTTTGATCGGGCGTGGCATAGAGCTTCTTTCCTATGAGCTTTCCAAGAAATTGTTCGAATGGATTCCCATTTATCCAACTGTCTCACGTCAGTAACATCTTGCAGCTCAGCATTATTTATTGCTGTGAAAATAACAGTACCGAAGATGTCTCATATACCAGCCGTGTTAAAAGTTTTGGGGAAACTTTGTCGAGAGTCGAAACAAATTTGTGTCTTGGTGTGCTCGGAAAGACAAGACGGTACTTCACGTCAGCCTATCAACTGCAACTTTATAAGGCTTAGGCTCGGCCTCAGATGAAGTACTGCTAACTCCATTTGACCGCATTCAGAGCTAGAATCCTCGACGTCAAGCTATCTTCGATTGGCTCGACCTCTTTGGCACTGTGGAGAGATGTTGGCTGCATCTTTAACACAGGTGGCCTCGTGCTTGTTCCGTTACTATCCCATAAATAAACGGTCAAGCGCGTGTCGGGCCACGCGCAATGTAGGGTTCCATAGTAGCCCGATATCACAACATAGAATTTATCATATTATAGAAGTTATCTGTTGTTCTTATTAATCTCTTCCACTTTTTTCCTGCTAAAGCTAAAAAATAAGAGAACGTTTGCTGTCATGTTATTTTTTTTATTCTTTAGTTACTCGAATCAAAATGTAACGATAACGCGATTAGAATCCGTTGGTACATAGCCATCTAGCGGCAGCTTTGTGAAACACACATATATTTAAAAAAGCTTCAATATGGCAGGCAAAATTGAGATTGGGCGATAGTTTGCTACATCTTTCTTTAATTCTTCTTTATGTACAGTACGAAGCGGACAATTTTCCAATCACGAGGACGAACACCTTCTTGAAGGCATAGGTTGAATACATTGTGGACAGGACATAACAAAATGGTTTCAGCGGTGTATTTAAGGACTAATGGTGAAACATTATTAACTCCAGTGCCCTTAGATGGATTATCTGCACATATATAAAATTTAATATCTGCATTATATCCGTCAGTATCAGTTGAAGGCTCTAATGCTAATTGGAAGTAATTCGAGTAAAAGTTACTAATATCTACTGAGTCACTTGCTATTTTTTCTGCATAGCTAATGCAACTCTGGACATTTGCGATAAAAATATTTGATGTTGTACTTAGTAGTATTTTTAACTTCTATAATAAAACTATTGTAACCTATTTCTGAATGAATTTTAAGTCTGTTCCTATATAATGCAATAGTATCAAAATCGGATAAGTTACCTTATGTTTTCCATTTCGTCCATGCTTTCCTTGTATTGTTAAATATGTGCTTTTGGGATGAATTGAACCAAATAGGAAAACTGCATTTGTAATGATTTTTGAATATCTTCTTTAGATTCTTGGATACGATGCAGTAGATAGTTTCATAAATTTATTAACAGCACACTCAGCTGTATTATTTTCAAAAGGGATGTCCCAGACAACAACTATTTTGGTTCCTATTTCATCATTTATTACTTGACAATCTGCTTTAGAAAAGCAATTTTTATTATCCGCTTATGTTGCATATGCCTACAGTCACGTTCAGTTGGTACTGTTACGTTGAAAAGCGGATGATATCCATCTATTCGCACTAACTTGGGGGTTCTGTTTGAAAACAAGATTTTCGAAGCGCTCGTAGGGAAGTTTATTTAGCTGTTCTTAACCGATCAGCAAAGTTAAGCAACATCGCCCGCGGTCATGAGTAGGATGGGTGACCACTAGTGACATTACTACTGATCCTTTCCATGCGTCGTTCCTGGTTGTTATATTACAATGCCAGTCCTTATAGCATGGAGGTGAGACATTTTGAGAATGCTCGCCTAGCCATCTACTACCCTAATGTAAAAAAAACCGGACACGAATCACCATTTTGTTCCGGCTTTTTGTTCTTGAAATAACATCATAACGTACCATCAGGTGAGATAGAGTCCAGAACTTTCAATAGTTAATGAAATCATGTATCAAAGCCGTAAATGATTAATGAAAACAATTTAAATTACAAATATATTGAAGTCTGGGGTCAATCAGGTTCGCAACCAACTTATTAATAATTTAAGCAGTGTTGTATTTATGAGATTCTGTGGGTGCATTATTAATGATCTTATTACGATGTCGTTCTCAAATCTCGTCGTGGGCGCTGAAATGTGAAAAGGGTTGATTATCTAATTATTCATACTCTAATGCATAATCATTTTCGCCTTTTGAACATTTAGAGAGTCAGGACAAGATTAAGTAGCTAAATCTCCAAAATATAACGCTATCAAGATAGGCTTTGCGGTCTTTGTATTCCACTGAATCACAATTTAAAAGTTCCTATGGTAACAATTATATAATTCTTCATCTTTAAGTGCCATTATAAGTGTATGTTTACATAACAAAATTACAAATTTACGAGAGAATAAATTATATACTTATATCCTTCACATAACTATAATTTTTCCCCTCGTAAATTTGTAATGTAATCCGCAGAGCATGCGTTTAGTATAGCAAAAATAAAAATATCAAAATTTAAAGTTAACTGGAAATGGTGCGAATAGTTCCAAGACCTCGTCAAGCTTTCCGTCCCAGTTGCCTTCGATGCCCGGAAACGCTCAGTAGTAATTTCCACTAGTTGTCACCCATCCAGACAATGACAGCAGCGAACGTTGTTTAACCTAATTGATCGGTTATGAACGACTAAGCAAGAACCACTACGACCATATCCTAGCTTTATTGCCAGTATTACATAAAATATGACCTACAGACTTACTTTTAGGTATGGATTACATGTACAAAACATCTAACTCTTGAAAGCACTGCACAGTTTATTAACTTTGTATTGAGCTTTAACGTAGCTAGGCCATAAATTATGAACAATGGGTGACAAATTTCTCCCTCGAACTTTCCTTCTCAACACTCTTTGACTTTGAACTGAGTTGAATAGATTACTATTGAATGAAGACAAAGGCGAACGTTAAAAGCTTCGATTAGTTCATAATTTACGATAATTATCATGAAGTTTTCCTTCATTAAGATTGTAAGGGTTATTACTTTGTTTTATACTGTAGTTGTTATAGTGAAAAATACAATATTGTCACCTTCCTAGCATAGTAGAGAGAGCATTAAAATAAGAGAAGAGAACAGATATATATTGAGAAGGGTCGTGGATTACAGACAGGTTATTTGATGGTAGGCTTTCTTGTAGAAAGACTTATCTCCTGTCCGCTATCTGTGAGGAGGTGCTCGGCTACAGGCGGGGGAGGTTCAGTCCTCGTAGTGGGTCTTCAGTCTCGATTGAGGAGTTTCTGCCTCGTGGAGGAACTATTCCGTTCAGAGCCAATGAAAACTGGGAATATAAACACTTTTCTAAATACCAACGTCTAGCTGAAAGGAAGTGCAATGACCCGTGGTGAATTTTTTGACGTTCATTCTTTTGAAATGGCAGGTGATCATATGCTATTCGAATCTTTAATAATTAGGTAAGTATGCAAGATATTGTTTTATGATCTCATTAATAAATGTAAATTATTATGTAACTTGTATATTTTTTAAAATAACTTCTTATTTTAATAATTATTTAGTCTCCTTAGTGGCGACACCTATCTGTCGTCGGAGTTTCCTTATCAGGTGTTAGTAATTGAGACCTCTATCGGTTTAATGATGAATTACTTCAGCAAGGAGCACTGGTAGTGAAATTGCGTTGATATCCAATAGATATTCCATATTATAGTTTTGTAAGAACTGAGTAGATGGCGTTGTTCTTGTTAATTCAGTTATTATCTTATTCTATTTTGTATACCCAACTTTCAGCCGGATGACAATGGATAGACAACCAGTTAGATATAGTTTTGAGAGGCATCAGTTATATAATACATAATGATTTCATCGTTTACCACCGGGTGAGATTGCTGTCAGAAGCAAGTCTATTAGCAATTAAAAATAAAAATCGCTGTTTAGGCAATTTTAAGATTAAATCAAATCTTTATAACAATTAAAGTGGTTCTTTTGTATAATGTATCACATATACGTATAGTTTTGACTCGAAAGATGAAAGGGGTTTTCAGAATATTTGAAAATACATTGTAGGTACTAAAACATTGCATTTTTATAAAGAATTAAGCGACGGCATTATTGTAGTGAAATTGATATGCAGAAACAAAAGTAACCAGAGCAAACACGTCGTCTAAATCTTAAATTCATTATCAACAGAGTTTTGTAACATTCATCAGATAGAAATGCATTTGCATAGGTTAGCTGTATGCAATTCCTGCAAGGCGTCCATAATCGTCACTTGGTTGTTAAAGAAGATCTCGCCACTGTCTATATATTAATTTTATAAAGAAATATTTATGGTTTAAGAGTTATAAGACAATTAAATGATAATCAAAGTCACAAAAAAATCGGTATAATACATGACGTCTTCAAGAGTAACCAAATAATTTTTTGGCACCATCTCTTCGACAATATCTTTACTTTACAGAAATCATATTAAAATAATACACTTCAACTTTTTTAACGGTGTGTTCCGGTAGCTGTCCTTGAGAGCCAGTAATTCTAGGTTAGCCTGAACAACATTTTCGACCAAATCATCACTTACCATCAAGTGAGATAGAGGTCAAAGGATAATCTATCAGGCAAAAAAAATTTGTTTTTTTAAATGAGTTCAATATTTATGAGAAATATCGATGTTCATAATATATATAATTTTAAAATATTTTATTTACCTTCGGTGTGCCTTTATTAACAAAATACTAAGAACTATATTCAACACTACACTTACTACAATAAAACCATTTGGACAACCTATAAATCATTGCAGACTCACAGGCAGTCCAAATGCACCAGCCCACTACCAGTTGGCAGCGTGCCCAACAAGCTGGCAATAATATAATTTAATGAGATTTAAAATTTACATAGTAATTTGGACCCAAATATTACAACAGAAAACTTGAAATAAAATATATAGACACATGGGTACACACGCTAAGAATAAAGTCTCTTGAATTAATATAGAATAAGGTTCCGAACGTTCAGCGACAAAAATAAATTAATTTATACCCGTGAAAAGGACCCCAAAAATAAATAGTCGGTAATTTTTTTTCCTAGATGGAGGCTTCCCGTCAAATTTCACCATAACTTTCAAACAACAGGTGTACGCTGAATAGAGAGTCATCATATGGAAATATAGTACTTTTCCGAATAATGTACTGAGTGTTTTAGTTTTGTATGAGCTATGCGTCAAGGAATATATTATATATAGACGCATCTGAAGGAAGACACCAAAAGTTTTCCACTTGACATATCTTTACTGCTTCCTTCACTCTCGTGATATGCTTTATACACTTGCACACGTTAAGGATTTAAATGGCCTGACCTTTTCCAGACTATCTCCAATTTGGTCAAAATACATCAGCTACTAAGACTCGGCTGTCCATCCGACCAACCTAAAATAGGCTGTATATTTGGAACCTTTATAAAAATTAGTACAATAGCTTGTCTAACAAATAATTACAGTAAAAAAAAGTTAAAATAAAAGGGGTTCCTCTACAAGAAACGAGTTTTTATTTACATTATTTAGTTTTTGCTGTATCGTAAAAACGGTAATACACACAAGCTTAAAATTTTTTACGATTATAATCCGATATCCAGTGTACAAATGTATAATAACAAATAACAAAACCCATCCCAGTGCAGTTTGCACCCCACAAGGGATCTCTAATTGTATGATAAATATAATATTTTTATCGTACATTCTGTGTTGGTACGGAACCCTAGATGTGCGAGTACACGCACACACAATATGGAACCAGCTGCCAGGTGCAGTATTTCCGAACGGATACGACTTAGGGGCCTTCAAGAAGAGAGCATATTCCCTCCTCAAAGGCCGGCAACGCATCCTCGATACCTCTGGTATTGCGGATGATCGTGGGCGACGGTGATCACTTACCACCAGGTGAGCCGCCTGCTCGTTTGCCCTCCTATCCCATAAAAAAAAAAAAAAAAAAAAAAAAAAAAACACGCGCTTGGCTGGTTTTATATTATTAGAATTCCGAACATACTAAACGAGTTTTTCTAAATTGTCAACCAACCGAACATACTGCCCTGTTAGAAAATTTATTGAAATAATCTTTCTTGGAATCATACCATACCAGCTGATACTAACGCGCTACATTAAAAATGTATGATCAAATATGTTACCCTAGTCCACTAAAAAAGGTCATGCGTGTACTATTCAAGTACTTTCAATATTTATCAACGCATGAACAAAAATATCGGCCTCAGAGACGGATAGTCACAACTTCAAATACATGATACAAAAAAAAATTGATTTCGTGTCGTTATAGACTGTATAATATTCCGATTCCTCCTCCTTGCTTCGTTCTCCTCATTTCTGAGGGTCGTGATTACCCCGCTTCTGGAGAACTTTCGTCTTGACGTTCGCCCGCCACTTATGCCTATCCTTGGCGTCATGGAGTGCGTCGTGTAGATTGGACTCCAAAGCTGTGCGGATTTGGTCCGACCATCTCAACGGACTACGCCTACGATAATATTCCGATTCATCATCATCATCATCAGCCGGAAGGCGTTCACTGTTGAACAAAGGCCTCCCCCATAGAACGCCACAAAGAACGGCTATTAGCCGCTTGTAACCATTGGCTAACCGCGACTTTAACGATGTCGTTAGTCCACCTAGTGGGGGGCCTACCTACTCTACTTCTTCCGGTGTATTGTGGTAACCACTCAAGATATTAATAATATTCCGATGGATTATTCCAATTAATCTTCTTGAATTCATAACCACGATAGTCCAAGTTTAAGAGTAGAGTGCTCGGAGCGCTTTCCACGCAAAGGTAGTTTCGTCATATTTTAAATACCAAGTGTTCAAACTCGGTGAAATTTTGTATGCATATTGCTGAGCCTTATATAATATTATTATTAATTATTTTATCCTTAAATATGAAAATAACAATTCCACAAACCTCTGAAAATCTGTCGCCAAGCACCTAACGGTGTGTTCCGGCAGCAGTCCTTGAGAGCCAGTGACATTTCAGGCACATGAGACTTAAAAACTATGTCTCAAGGTAACGGGCGCAGTGCAATTCGTGACTTGTGATGAAATGCATCTGTTATAGGTGACGGGCGCAGTGCAATTCGTGACTTGTGATGAAATGCATCTGTTATAGGTGATGAAATGCATCTGTTATAGGTGATGAAATGCATCCTATAACAGATGCATTTCATCACAAGTCACGAATTGCACTGCGCCCGTCACCTTGAGACATAGTTTTTAAGTCTCATGTGCCTGAAATGTCACTGGCTCTCAAGGACTGCTGCCGGAACACACCGTTAGGTGCTTGGCGACAGATTTTCTAGTTGAGGGTGGTCGCTAGCCAGGTGGGCAGTGGAAGCGCTCAGTAGTAATGTCACCCATCTAACTAGCGGTCACACATCCAACGCATGACCGCGGCGGACGTTGCGATCCGTTCAGAATGGCTAAGCAAACTTCGCTGCCAGCGCTTCAAAGATTTCCTTCTATGCGTTTATTGGGTACATAAAAGAAATACTCGTATGCATGTACGGTAATACATACCCGAGTGTTCCTACTTATTATTGCATATTATGAAGTATTTTCTATGTAACACTTCATACATTCCATTAGAAATTAATATAATTAAGTTATTTATTCATTTATTGGTGTGCTATTTTATATTGTGTTTACTATGAAATATAGAGATGTTTAAAAAACGCATAGAAATAAATAGTTATATGTATATATACAAGCACAAAATTCGCAGCAGTGATGGCTCAGTGATTGGCTATGGACTGCCGTCCAGCAGGTCCATGGTTCGAATCTCGCCGCGGGCTTGAGCTTCACCGCATGGTGGAAGGGCATTTTGCGAATGCCCGCCTGGCTAGCGACGTGTGTTCCGGCAACTGTCCTTGAGAGCCAGTACTTTTAGGTTAGCCTGAACAAGATCATCGACCACATCATCACTTACCATCAGGTGAGATAGTGGTCAAAGGCTAAGCTATCAGGAATAAAAAAAAGGGGTACAAAAATGCATAGATGAAGCCCTTCTCTTCATCCAGCTCCAGATTCTATGCGTGAAAATGTAAAAAAAAGTACGTACAGTATATTTGATTATAGGTATATGGGAAAATAAAAAAATCTAATTTCTCGTCATGCCAGCCTTAACGATATCATTTGCCGGGTTTTTACCAGCGCCAATGTTGCATGCAGCTATTCTCGAACCGAATGGTCGTGTGTTGATGCGTGACCATGGTAGACCTGACGACATGGCTATGTATCTGTAGAATTCAGAGCATTTCCAGTAGGACGGTCCTCAGTGTGAGACGCTGCATGCGCAGATACTTAAGCGCTGTCACGTCTATCTGAAACCAACGTGAGGGCTGGCGATGCGGCTACATCGGTAGATCAACCAAGTATGCTAACTTTGATAGTGGTTTTGAGCCGTATGGTTTAGAGACGTTGGGTCCGTGGGGACCGTGAGCTCATCGTATTTTCCAAAACTTATCACAGCGCGATTCGATACGACGCGTGATCAAAATGCTGGCACCTATTTGGCTCAACGAATAAGTATTCTCATTCAACGGGGCAATGCTGCTAGCATGGACACGCTTCCAACAGGTAGTGGGCTGGAGCATTTGGACTGCTTGTGAGTCAGCAATTACTTACAGATTGTCTAAATGCTTTTATTTTAGTAGCTGTAGTATTGTATATAGTACGTAGGTATATTTTTTTTATAAAATCAAAATAAAATAGGAAATAGATAATGAAAATAACCTATGCAATGATATTTCATCCGGAAACTTCCTCGATGTTACCTCGGCTCGCACAGGATCTGTGTTTATTTGATCATCATTATCATCATCACATCAACCGGAATGTCTACCATTGAAGAAGAGGGAATTTGAAGGCATCCCGTGAGGATCGCAGTAAAAGGTGTCAGTTCTTCAGAAGACGCTGCCCACTGTCATGTATATTAGAGCGTGGGCCGGTCGTTTGTTGCTTCCTAGGCTCGTGGTGAGGAGGAAGTAATCCCTTATAAAAAAACTAAGTCTTTTGCTCCGGATAAGTCAGCGGGCAGCAGCGATGGACCTTTGGCCGTCTGCAGATGAGGATAGTTATGATGGTGGAAAGAATATTACGTACTAACTAGGGAATGCTTCGCCAAGGGCCACACTGATTGAAACCTCAGATATATATCTAACAAACACATTTATTAATGGAAATTGACAGAATGTTTAACTTTTAGTTCTTTAAATCAGCCGTTTACCATACCTTTCTACTACGCGCGAGGGGAATACGATATTTTTTCACGCACATGGGGGATTGTTATTGTTATTTAATTCAAAGGTACCTTTGTGTGGGCGGGATGAACCTCCTGGTATTTGAGTTGGCCTCTCATCATATCCTTAGAAATCTGGTCTCCATGATCCTTGAAATGCTACTTGTTAATACCTCACCATCACCGCGATTTTGACGGGACGTACTCTCTTCTCCGTTTTGGCGGGGAAAACCGCGTAGTGCCGTGCAAGTTTAGGCACACTTAGTACTTCAGGAAACTGGCATATATAGTTCTTCCATCCTGGGATCCTTTGGTTTTACGTGGAATTAAATAGCTGGAACGCGAAATAAGTCTTCATGTAGGTACTGTCAGTGCGAGAGCGGGCGAGGTCTCTCCGCATCATCGGTGAATAAGGGGTGTATAAGCGAGCTAGTGGGAGGCAGGGTATCACCCGTTTCTTTCGACTTTCTTCTCGCTCACTCGTATGTGCTTTCTTTGTCTTTTTCATAACCTCACTTTAGTATCGTTTAATAAATTTTTGTATATTTAACTCTAAAGCCTAATTACATTATACAGTTGCAAAGAGGAAAATGTAAATGTTAACCTCTCAGATTTTCATAGATAGATAGATAGATAGATAACACTTTATTGTACACCAAAAGTAAGAAAAACGTGGACTTAATATTAGCCTAAATATAATGTAGTACAGTGGGCGGTCTTATCGCTTAGAAGCGATCTCTTCCAGACAACCTTTGGATGGAGAGGAGTTAACATACTTTTTTTAACGGTGGTGCGATTAAATAATATAAGTAAGTAAAAATGTTCCTACTCACAAACTCATAAAATATATTACATATAATAAAATAAATACACACACTACATATAATATATAATTACAAATATATATACTATATATATATATGTACCTGTACAGGCTGTTCGCTTATGGAATGCTTTGCCAGTCTCAGTGCGACGAGCACCGTCACTGAAGGTCTTCAAGGATCAAATAAAAAAGTATTATCTGTCTCGGTCTTTAAATTAATAATGCTTGTTTGAATTTTTTATTACAAATGAGAATGTAAAGTTTTGTTTACATCAGTCTGTTATGTTATTGTATATATATATATATATACAATAACTGAAATCAACAACTGTGCATCAGGCATATAGAAATGGGTAGGTGACATTCTAACCCGGCACCCCATGAAATTTTTATTTGAAATTATAATATTGCTTTCTCATATTACCCATTAGTTTAATAGGCTATTTCTTAGGAAAATGTCGGTGTACCTAAGTACGTACAAGTTTGCTTACAGCACGGAGCTAGGGAAAAATAAATTTTGAACACTTTCAATTAAACAGCATCAATTTCAAGCTATTTAACATTGCAGCATTAATTATTCTTAGAGCATGGCTAATAGCGTTTGTTTATCAGTGCTCCTGTATAAACAAACGCTATTACAAAAACATGTGATTTCAATCTTTATACAAATTAAGTATTCACCAAGCTGATTATATTTTATGCAGAGACGCCTCAAAAATCCATGCGAAGTTTTCAACATTCCAATAACGTAAATTGTTATGTATAAATCTTATTAATATAGTTTATTAATTATTCCTTTTTATTATTATAGGTTTATATAGTTAGCAGGATAGCCTTTGACCACTATCTCACCTGATGGTAAGTGATGATGTGGTCGAAGATGTTGTTCAGGCTAATCTAGAATTACTAGCTCTCAAGGACAGCTGCCGGAACACACCGTAAGGTGCTTGGCGACAGATTTTCTACTTGAAGGTGGTAGCTAGCCAGGTGGGCATTTAAATGCCCTATCATCATGCTATAACGACTGCCATCCTAAGACGACAACTGGGACCGAGCGTCGGCTTAACGTTTCGAAGCACGGAATCGCTCAGTTGTAATGTCACTAGCGGTTACCCATCCAACTCACGACCGCGGCGGACGTTGCTTAACTTTGCTGATCAGTGATCAGTTAAGAACAACTAAGCAAACTAAGTTATATTCGTAAGGTATGTTGTGAATAATGATCGTTTATTATACGAGAAGATCATTACTTGTATAAAATATGAACTTGGAACTATACTTTTTGTAAAGTGTAGGTATCTATTATTGTATAAGTAATGGAGTGAAATTTGAAGTAATGTTACCTACTCGGTTGTGTGTTGCTAATTCCTACGTTGTACACGGAGTTGGATTGTTGTGCTTGTAAATGTTTCTGCAGGTAGATGCATAATTTACGAAATCTAATTCTCTAATTCTTCACGCACACAATTACGCGCGTACAAAAACAACATTTGTGTAGTGTTTGTGTAATAGGTAGTTTGAACGCGGCTTTTGTATAGAGAATGAGTCGAGTGTCCAGGGTGTGGTTAAATAGCGAAAAATAAAGTCCTGTGATATAATAGTAAGTAGGCATATGCTGAGATCAGTACGAGTATAAAAATTCGAAATGTACCTACCTACCGAGAAACATACACCTTGCAACTGCGGATACTCACTAGAAACGTACGGTAGGCGTACAAAGTGCAAAGCTACCGGTGCATCGCGATTTTGCATATTCTTTGACCGTTATATTGGTGTAGCAAGCGCGTAACCATAGTAGAAAGAGCTTTCTACTATGGCGTAACGTACAATGATTATGAGCTTCGATGCGTGGGTAATGTAATCTTGATTGGGCTCAGATGCTCAAGGCCCTTGGCGACTCTATACGCCTTCATTGAGATTATCTATGGACGATTCTCCATTGCACTATTTGATGGTTGAATTGCGAACAGCTTTAGGAAATAAGCAGTGATGCACTTTGTGCTAATAATATACCACCCTTTTATAAACGATTAAACATTTTACCGTTCTCGACACTTCATTAGGAATTATTATGATGATTTTATGATTAAATACTCAAAGTCAAAGTCAAAATCATTTATTCAATTTAGGCGTCTACGACGCTCTTACGCAGGTCAATTACAAATTTTAGTATTGAAATATTCTACATTGAACTGCCACGTTCAGCAAATAAATTGTATAGAGCCACTGCGAGAAGAACGGGCAAGAAACTCGGGGCTATTCTTTTAAACATCTTTTAACAATGTGTTACATACGTACTATATAATAGAGTTATTACAATATTTGTTTAAATTATGTAGGTGACAGGCAATAGATTGGCAGAGGTGGAATTGTCCAGGCATTTTTGTCGTTTAAGTAATCAGAAACTGTGTAGTAGGATTTTTTAATCAATATGTTTTTTACATGCAACTTGAATTTTCCTTCTGTGAGCGTTGTAATATGTTTGGGAACTTTATTATAAAACCGTACACCTTAACCGACCTTTTATTTGTCTTTGCTAATCTAAAACCTGGCACCGCTATTTTATCTTTATTCCTAGTATTGTAATCGTGATTGTCACTGTTTAATTTAAATTTACAAATTTTTTTACGAACATACATAATACTTTCAAATATATACAGACTTGGTAAAGTTAAAATATCAATTTCTTTAAAATGATCCCTCAGAGATTCCCTAGGAACCATTTTATATATGGCTCGAATTGCACTGTTCCCGTTGATGTTATTTTGGTGGTAATAATAAAGGTCTAAATAGAATTGGCCATTTTTATTCATATAAGTAGTAGGTATTTCATTTTTATCTCTTTCTTTTTATGTGTTTTTCTTGTTGATGAATGCTAAGTAGCAAAACAAAGTTTTTATCACAGTTACTTAACAAGTTTTCAGTGTCCCATTTATTTTTTCTTCATTAAGCAATATAATAATATTTTTTACCAATTTACTAAGTACCCTAAAATGAAGATATTCATTGAGATAACTAAAAAAATGTTTAATGTTGCGAATTTCATGAAAATTATAATAACTTTTTAATAGCTACTCATTTATATATAAATATATAAGTAACAGTTTTTTTGAGTTATCAGCTAAGTACATATAATGTAATTACATTTAAAATAGTTGATAATATTACCTATACAGTATTATACAAAGATATTGTAGGTATTTGAGCCACGCAGTTTTCGTGAGTTGTGTTCAAATTACGTTATTGTATAGATGACACACACATATATTACGGGTCTGCTAACACTGGACGATAAGCAAATTTGTACTAAATCGCCGATCGCCTCCATTATACTTGGACCGCTTGAGAAAGACTATCGATTTATCTCGTCCTCAAAAATTTGGTACTTAAAGAGAAAGTCACGCAAATACTCGATGATAAGTGTCAAAAATCGGTTGAACTGAGGGCGCGCATGTTAGTGTTGGTCGACAAGTTGCCACACATAGCACAAAATATAGGTAAACACCATTGACGTATATAATAATATCTCGATGGTAAACACGGACGTGTTCTTTGCTCTGCCATGTTAGCATTCGTAGACATGTAGTAGAATGAGTTGTTACAATTACACAAAAGATAGGTATGTAGGTGCCTACTTATCATGAAAGGTTCATGCAATACATGTCATTCAGAAGCGTGGATTGGGCGATTTTCAATTTCATTCAATTTTAACTTTTTGATAAAGTTCTCAGATTATTTTGATGTACATGAATAAAACTCACATTAATATTTCATCGTTTTATTTATTGTTGTGTTTATATATGTATGTAAGTCATAATATGTGCATGTAACTAGAAAAATAACTTACTGGCTCGCAAGGACTGCTCTTGGAAAACACTATTAGATGCTTGGCGACAGGCAAGCATTTGCAAAATGCTGTTCCAATATGCTCAAGCTGGCGCGGCGGTGGGGTTCTAACCACGGACCTACGGTACGGCAGTCCATAGCTATTACCGCTCAGCTATCATTGCTTCAAGAGCTTGCATACATCGAGATACATGTCTTGCTTATTAAGGTATACATGATTATTTAATTTCACAGCACTGGCACACTTATCATGTATTCTAATATTTGCCCTGTGCTGGAAAATTAGAACATTTGTATGATTTCGGACTGCATGTTGTGTTCAATACAAATAATACTTCTTCTTCTTCTTCTTCTTCATAAATGGCTCTTATAGTTGCTTTGACGCTATACTGCCAATGTTTTGTCTGAATAAGAATAAAAATTAACAATCTAAATATCTCAGCAAATGTATAATATAAATAGTACTTAACTTATACCTCCATTAATTGCGATAGATGACAAGAGTCATTGGTAACAAAAACAAAACTAATAAAAAAATATTAATGAAATGGTTTTTCTTCTACATTGTGTTTCGTTTCATCACATCACCTCGATGTCCATCGCTGAACGAGGTTTCCCCAATTGGGGGATTTGCCATAATCTCCACTCTTGGCAGATGTCTTGGAGATCGCAGTAAAAGTTTTCAGTTCTCCAGAAGGCGCTGCTTCCCACCTTCTACCAAACATATACAATAACGCGATGGTTATTTAAGAACGAGAGGACAAATTAGAGTCATAAGTCATGTTGGCTTAAAGGTCAGAACATGCCCCCGCTATAGGGGTGGATGGCGCAGGTTCGTATCCCGCGCATGTTGTATTTTTTCCTCTCGTAATTATCTAATTTTGTAATGAAAGGATTTTGTAGTTATATATGGAAACATATCAAAACATTTCACCTCATCGGGGAACCAACATGCATGTGCAGTCAAATAATATTGGTCTAATTCGTATTTATTGTTTTAAGTTTTTTTTATAATTACCGGCACATCCGAGAGAGCCCGATGGGCGAGCAAAACGTAACCGTTACAGCTTAGGAAAAAATATTGGGCGTGTTTTTCTGGATGTCCGCATTTCTAGTTGTTCTTCCCTTCTGGTCGCATTTCCAACTGATTCTCGTGGAATTTTGTAAGCAGATTTCTTATTAATATGGAACTCTTCTGTCGATTTAGTTTTTGGATTTTTTCAAAACAGCGGTCCGTATATATCCCGTCGCTATCGTGCGGCTGTGCTATGGCTTGCAAATGTTGCCACTGAAATAATAATGGAAACTTCATCAATCAAGCATCAGTCAAAATATCAATACAGTGGTTTTCTAGGAAACAATACATTAAATAAATGTATATATATCATTTAGCTATTTTTATATATAAAATCCTCCAATATAGTTAATGCCACTGTAGCAACGCAATCGCAACAGAATAGCTTACAGCATACCAAATATGTCAAAAACTATTGATAGCAAGCCACTGACTTGCAATTGAACCTATATAAATAGCGGGTAGACTACGGATACTGTGAAAAACTACAATTTTCATACAATTAGGTTGCGTTAACGCCGTTCAATAGCTAAGAGAATCGGGCCCCAGGTAAGTAGAAAATATAAGTATACTCTAAACAGGAAAGATTTGTATTTTTTGTGTTATGATTTTTTTTTAATTCTTTTTTATGCCTGATATGTAAGCAACTATCTCACCTGATGGTAAGTGATGATGTGGTCGAAGATGTTGTTCAGGCTTACCTAGAAGTACTGGCTCTCAAGGACAGCTGCCGGAACACACTGTTAGGTGCTTGGCGACAGATTTTCTACTTGAGGGTGGTAGCTAGCCAGGCGGGCATTCGAAAAATGCCCTAACACCATGCTATAACGACTGCCATCCTAAGACAACAACCGGGACCGACGGCTTAACGTGCCCTCCGAAGCACGGAAACGCTCAGTATTAATGTCACTAGCGGTCACCCATCCAACTCATGACCGCGCGCGACGTTGCCTAACTTTGCTGATCGGTTGAGAACAGCTAAGTAAACTTCGCTACGAGAGCTTCAAACAAACTAAAAACCTACCGGACCGATTTAAAAACATCTTTTACTATTAGAAATATTAGAATTCTACATAATCGCTTATGAACATGGGCTATAGAATATTTTCTAGTAATTAGGGATCCATATGAAAACTTCAAAAATGTAACCCGACGTGTGAAAAAATACAAAAAATAATTATGTATATCGCGTATGCTGCGGAAATCAATGCCCATACAGCAAAGTGATGTACCACAATTTTATATAAGACATCAATATCTACAAAAATCCCGAATACCATATGTGTATCTATTACAGTTATGTCACAATAATTACTGTCATAAAAACTAACGTGAGTTGACATAATTATGAAATATTTATACCGGCTACCACTCACGGTGTTTAGTCGAAATCGAGCAGTTAAGAGGGAGTGCTACCGTTTCTTGACGTCAAAGTGATACGGGGACCTGACGGTACGTTGACTCATACTGTGCACAGAAAACCGACACACTCAGACCAGTACCTACGAGCTGACTCCCATTATTTATTTACTTTATTTATTATTCAATTAGTACCGCTTACACGAATAACACTAATGACAATGATAATTATTAAAGAATTATATAAAATTAATGTCAAAAATATAAATATGTCAAAAATGATATTATCAATTATTGAAGAAAAAGGAATCCCAAAAATAATAGTAATATATACAAATGTCAATTATAAAGAAAAATAATACAATATATAATTACTATGTCACGACCTACCTAAATATACTAGATTGTTTCTCTGATGCGACAGACTCACAGTAATGTAAACAATCTCTCATGACAACGTTCCACTCGCCCGCTAGCACATCACAATCAAGTTGAGCGTCAAGTAAAGCAAGGGATCGCGGTATCGGGGAGGCCGCATGCGCCACCGTTCTACAGCGTGGTACATCAAACAATTTATGTTTCCTAGCCCGAAGATAGGTGTCGGGAATATAGAGGCGACATAACTGCTCGCTGAGCTCCGGTACATCAACCTTACCGCGCAAGATTTTACACATTGTTCTCAGTTGGTCATGCGCTCTTCTTACTTCCAACTAATTGTATCCCAGACAGCCGTGTAAGAATTCGGTGAGATACATGTACGGGTAGTACCCATACCTACGCTTATAGAGGTATCTCAAAAAGGCCTACTAATCTCGTTTTTGTAACTTAAAATTATCTTTTCACCACTGTTTCACCTGGTGGTAGTTGATGACAAAGTCATAGATAGTAAGCAGTTTATAGGGTAACCTGGCTCTCAAAGACAGCTGTTAGAACACAAAATAAGTTATTGGTTACTTGAAGAAGACAGCTCACTGCAGACTTTAACGTCAATAATTGCTGTTTGTATTATCTACGTACAATGATAACATAACGTCTTCTTGAGCACACGGGTGGTGAGTTGGACGATCACGTAGAAGATACTAGCAAGAGCAGACTGGAGCAAATGTCTACCACCCTGTTGGTATGTGAGCAATCAAATTATAGCAACTACATCATGTCTAACATAGTAAATACTACAAAACCTATGAAATTTGATACTTAATCTTCTCACTTCTTTTTTTATTATCAACTAGGCTGTTTGAAACAATAACTGGTTTGAGTCACTTCTCAAGCATTGTGAGCTTCTTCCACTGCTACACATTTCGACTTTTCTTAACACGGTGAATTCATAGAATGTAAGGACAATTTATACTTTCCGATACTGCTTTCTTTGACTGGCATCAAAATTAAGCTTTCCTTTAATGGCAAGGTTCACAAAACTGCTGCACTTGTAATTGCAAAATCTTAGTATCCAAAGTTCGTCTCACACGTTAACTAAAGAATTTACATAAAAACCTGTACATATTTTCTTTGCAATCGGTAACCTATTTTAAATACGAGTAATTATGTTTTTTGTGTTCATCATAAAGTAACTTTGTATATACTGAAATACTGGTGTTCATGACTAAGAAGCAGAGATTATATTCTCATTGTTTATTAATCAGACATAATCTTCTAGCTAAAACCAAAGAGACCACAAATGTCATAGTTGAAGGTTTTGACAGCTTACGCTTGCGCAGTGTGGTGGGTTTCAGTTTCTTTAGCGGAACCTAGATGACGCTCACCCATTTCTGAGAGACTTGACACTAGCCGGGAACAACGCTGTCAAGTTTGTATGGAATCCTAACTCGCGCAAACGAAATTTTTTTCAGAACGAATGTGTAGAAGTTCCTTTTTGTATATAATTGTAGTTTGTAAGCGTAACCGTAGATGTAAGCTTTTGGGTATACCCTTAGTTGTAGATGGCGTAGAAGTAAAGTAGTATTAGTGTAGGTGTTAAGAGTAAAAATACAGAAAATTTAGTTAAGGAAAATTTTTGTTCTTTATATATTTAATTCGTAAAAGTATTTTTTGTTTTTCACTTCAAAAAATTGTAATAAAAGTTCACAAAACTAACAAATCCTAGTGATATCTCGTTCCTCAATCGAATGTCTTGTTGGTGTGTTTGTAAAAGCACCGCTTTGCAATCCGAAGGTCCCGGGTTCGATCCCCGGTCGGGGCAAAAATTTTGGGTATAACGTTTTTAAAAAAATCTTTAGTAGTAGCGTTGAGGCACCAGCCTAAACTGGTTTTCGGCGGGGGCAGAATGCATGAGGTGCACCGTCACTTCTCGCTGGCCCGCAGAGCGAAAACGCCACGCTTGAGGGTGAACTGGCCGGCCCGTTCTCTATACAAACGTCGTAGGGTGATCATTCCCTTATTTGAAGATTTAGGTAAAAAACAAAGCATAATACCGATTGATCTCGTCATTATCTATGCTTGATGATGCCGAAATTTTAATAACATAATTAACTTGAGAGTTATGAGCCTCGAAACATTTTCATATAAAGTTTTCAAGACTCATAACTTTCAACTTCATTATCTTTTTAAAATTTCGGCATCATACAAACCCAGATAATGACGAGATCGATCGGTATTATGCTTATTCAGGACTAAAAATCTCAAATAAGAGAGTGATCACCCTACGACGTTTGTATGGAGAAGTAACCGGCCAGTTCAAATAATATATGGCTAAGTACCTATGTAGATTTATTGCGTATGGTAAGTAGGTACAGACATAATATAATTAGGTAAAAAATATGCATCATAGTTATTTAGTTACTTTTAAAAAAATACCTATACAAATAGTTTTTTTTTTTATAAGGATAGCCTACCTGAACTGGTGGTGAGTGATGATGTGGTCGAAGATGTCGTTTTCAGGATAGCCTAAAATTACTGGTTCTCAAGGAACGCTGCCGGATTGGCGACAGATTTTCTACTTGAGGTTGATAGCTAGACAGGCGGCCATTCGCAAAATGCCCTACCACTATGTAAAATTATTGGTTCTAAATTATACATAGCGGCATAGGTACACCGTTAAGTGCTAAGCGACATATTTTTTACTTGAGGATGGTAGGTGGCCAGGCGTACATTCGCAAAATTTCCTACCACCATATTAAATTACTGGTTCTCAATGACACATAGCAGCATACACCGTTAAGTGCTTGGCGACAGATTTTCTACTTGAGGGTGGTAGCTAGCCGGGCGGCCATTCGCAAAATGCTTGGTGACAGATTTTCTACTTGAGTGTGGTAGCTAGCCAGGCAGCCGTTCGCAAAATGCCCTAC
This sequence comes from Plagodis pulveraria, assembly GCA_963890685.1. NCBI lineage: Eukaryota > Metazoa > Arthropoda > Insecta > Lepidoptera > Geometridae > Plagodis > Plagodis pulveraria. Next base: position 16,848,309 of record OY982961.1, read on the forward strand.
CACCATGCAAATTTTGCTTCTTAAGGACACATGGCGGAACACACCGTTAAGTGCTTGGCGACAGATTTTCTACTTTCGCTAGCTACCAGCTAGGCGGGCATTATGCCCTACCACCATGCTATTACGTCTGCCATCAAGCTACCACTCTCAAAAAGAAAATCCGTCGCCAAGCACCTAGCAGCGTATTCCAGCAGCAGTTTTTTTAGAAACCAGAAATTTTAAGCCTATACGACATCATTCTCGACCACATCATCACTCACCAACAGGTGAAGTAGTGGTCAATGGGCTATAAGGCCTATAAATAAGCCATTCGGCTGTATGATAATTTGATAAATCCTAAAACTGTAACCTCATTATTATATAACCGTGTCAGTTGCAAGAGTAGGTATTGTACATAGAATCGAAATCGGTGTCCTTTACCTATGAGTCGGCATCCTTTGACTATTTTGTCATGTGCCGGCGCGCCTTTTACAAATGCTTTTGTGTTGCGCCGAGAGAATAAATATAAAAAGGAAAATAAGTCTTGTTGCTCCCGTGCCTAAAGTTCATTATCAAGTATGTCGCATCTAGTGTATACCTAAAAGGTCAATGGATTATACCTGGATTGTTAGGTAAATGTATAGGTGATGTTTGGTTGTAATTAAAAATCTTAGGCAATCTAAAAAATAGGTATCACATGTCATGTTACATTAAATCATCTAAGTACGGCAATACAAAACTGATACATTTTTTTTTTTTTATGAATGATAGGCAAGCATTTGACCGCTATCTCACCTGATGGAAAGTGACGATGCGGCCGAAGATGTAGCATACTTGCCTAGAAGATACATGAACCGATTTCGATAAAATTTATATTAGGTAGGTATACTCTACAATGCTCTTATTAAACTACAAGAATATTTTTTCACGTTAGCTTATTTCCTAGCAGAAGTTAACGCCTTCTTGTGAAGTTCGATAGAACTCTCCGCGGAGTTATTTGCGAATGGCGGCTTTCTGAAATGTCGAGAGTAATATCTGAATATACCACCTGAAAGGTTGTTTCAGTAGCTATCTATCGAGATATGTTTCATTCTCAAAAACAATCCCCGTCATGGTCAAAATCACCTGTAAAACCCAGCAGCAAAACTATTTTGGGATTTTTATGTGAATTACGGCTTTCTGATATATTGAGAGGAAAATCTGAATATACCACCTAAAAGGTTGTTTCAGTAGCTCTCTATCGAGATATGTTTCATTCCAAAACACAATCCCTGTCATGGTCAAAATCCGCTGTAAAATCCAGCAGCGAAACTATTTAAGGATTTTCATGCGAATTGCGGCTTTCTGAAATGTCGAGAGTAATATCTGAATATACCACCTGAAAGATCGTTTTAGTAGCTATTTATCGAGATATGTTGCATTCCAAAACAAAATCCCCGTCATGGTCAAAATCACATGTAAAACCCAGCAGCGAAACTATTTTGAGATTTAGATGTGAAATACGGCTTTCTGAAATAGCGACAGTAATATCTAAATATACCACCTAAAAGGTCGTTTTAGTAGCTATTTATCGAGATATGTTGCATTCCAAAACACAATCCCCGTCATGGTCAAAATCACCTGAAAAACCCAGCAGCAAATTTGTTTTAGGAGTTATTTGCGAAATGCGGCTTTTTGAAATATCGCGAGCCAATAGCTATATATTGAGGTACCTATGTTTTATTCTAAAACACAGTCTCTAACATAGTGAAAACTGAAGATTTTTTCATCGACATTTTAATTTGGTCTGTCTATATGGCTGCAATCGAGATATACATCAATGATGGCTGCTGAGTTTCGCTGCCAACTCACACCGGTTATTAAGGATTGTTATATTCAATACGAGTACTGACTTATGAACGAACAGTAATGTTGGTATAATATATGTAGCTATAAAAATTTATATCATAAAAATAGGACTAAATCATCAAACATGTATTTAACGTCCAATCTTAACTGAAGAACATAGTTAATTTACATTTAAAGACATTTAATGAATCATTGAACATATAATAGTTTTAGTCAACATGAGTATTTAATTTTTTTGTGGTGTAACAATAAAGAGTATTCTATACTAAAGAATAAACATAATTTTGTTACTAGGTATCTTTGTATTAAGTACTTATAGTAAAGTGATGATGATTCCAGAAAAAAAACGTTTTGTGTGACGGATGTCTCCTTTTTAACCCTACACAATAATTAAGTGGAAAAAATATTCTTAAGGGTCTTAATGTTTAATTCCAATGATAATTAGAATTAAAATGATCTTCATTTTGAAATTCGAACTCCATAATAGCCATCGTTTTTAATAGAAAATGAAAAAAGTAGTTCATCTCCATTCCATAAGTACACAATAAAGCCCAGGGTCTGAGAATAAAGTAGCTTTGACAACTATTTGCCTTCTCGTAATTAGCTTTATTTTAAATTGCACAACTGGAATGCTATAAAAGCAGATTTTTAAATCTGCTTTCATAGCATTCTAAGAACATAGTCATAAGAACATATCTTTTAATGTATTGAGGTAAATAGTTATGCATAAGAGGGCGCTTATCTTGTCCTGAATGGCTAGTAGGTGTATCTGAGAAAATAATTTAACAGCAATTGCAAATATAGTAAGAAGAAGGCCAAGGAAGTTTTGGATTGCTTGCTATATGAAAAGTAATTATGTATACGAAGGGTGTGAAATATGAGATCACAGGTGATTTGCATGCCATGTTGAGTTAAAGCAGTTTTGCGTGCAATGAGGCCAATAAAATGGAGCATGGCATGCATTATTAATTACAAAGAACTGTCAACCCTCTTTCGAGAAATACGCTAAAATTTCTCGCGACCGGATAGAAACTTACCTGTGACCTTTCGAACAATACAAATCTTGTGGAGTTGTCTTAACCTTAATTAAGAAGTTGAAGTTGCTCCAACGAGTTGTCAACCTGCCCAAGTAATAGCCTACATTTGAAAGGGGGTTGTGGACAAAAAAGGGACGAAAAACGTGAATTTTTAGTTCATTTGAGGTATTTTACTTAGATAACCTATGAATTGAACACCTTTGACGTATTCAACTTTTTGAGAAACGACAATATTATTATTTAAGCTGCGTTCTGAACTTAGTATTGATTATAAAAACTAAAACGTTGCACTTATAACAACAAATGATCAAAATACCTTTTTGTGATGAAGAAGCAATGTAAACAGGGTTATTATTAAAATAAATGCATATTTTGATTCGGAAATTGTAACAGCCGCTCATAGACTTTTGTTTATTCTAACAACTATTTTGTACTACTTATATATTTCCATATATAAGTGTGCAGCAGCGAACAGGGGGCCAACTCACATCTCTTAATTCAGTCTTATTTTAACCTTACATTAACAATTTTACTTTGCACTACCACATGTCGCTATTTTAAACTTACATTAGAACTTCAACGTGAGAGCGGGCTGCATGCATTGAATTAAGGCATTTGTGCGATAGAGATAGCGCTATATGAACATTAGTTTCTACCAGGATGACTGGTAGAAAATGCTACATAGCATTAAGTCCTCCTTGTACACTTATTTGTGCAAAAGAATAAATAAATAAATTAGTGTTTCGTGACGGCCGTGGTACGAATCTTAGTATCAATATTTCAAGTTTGAAATAATGATGTTGGTTTTCCATAACAGCTTTTAAAAAGTGGGAGTTGGGCTCCTGGGCGCGGTTGTCCGTAAGCTTGATTAGTGCGTGTGCCCACGCTATGACGAGTATCTAAAAGCTTCTGGGATTGCTATTTATTTTACTCCGAGACACTTATTTACCTGTTCTTTTTTAAATGTTTTTGTTTTGAATATAAAATAAAAGATTACTAAAGTATTTCAAGTGATAAATATGAATGTTTACGTTTTATTACTAAAAACATATTGAATTGCTATCAAATAATTTAGAAGCGAATGCCTCGAAAACTTTCATTGTTGTACTCTGCTTGCCTGAAAGAAAAAAATCCAAACAAAACGAAACTATTGCTTAACAGCTTTTGCGGGAATATAGTAAGAAAAAGGCCAAGGAAGTTTTGGATTGATTGCTATATGAAAAGTAATTATGTGTACGAAGGGTGTGAAATATGAGATCACAGGTGATTTACATGCCATGTTGAGTTAAAGCAGTATTGCTTAATAGTTTCGTTTGACCGGATTTTCTGTTAATCTAATTATCCTTATAATTTTTGTAAAAATTTAAAATATTAAGATAAAATATATTTGACCGCAATCTTTCCAGATTATGTAATCAAAGATGCTTAAACTAGAATGGGAACTTACATTCAATGGTAAGAATTTCTATTATTGGACTTTTATAAAGTCACCTAGGGCAAACATCACTATAAAAATACATCAAATAACATCTAATGTAACTATAATGTCGTCAATCAAATAGCTATGTTGTAGTTTTGGTGAATCTTACCAGTCTACTCCAATTGTGAAAAAGTGTGTTCACAAAATCAATTACCAATAGTGACAAATGGGTTTTCGCACGCGAGATAGTGATTGAAAACCGGTTTTAGGCATTTTTTGCTTTGGGACAAAAAAAAAACAGTTTATTGGCACGAACACATTTACTGGTTTTACGGAATACGAGGACATGTACATATGTAACTATGTATATGTATTGTTTACAAAATGTTTATTTCTTACGGTTAATTAACAAGTTCCTATAAAAAGTGAAAATGTCAATCACACTTTCAGTTGTGACTACGTTTACCAATTAGTATTTTTTTGTTATTGTGATGGAACAAACCCGAGACCCACCTGATGTTAGGTGGACTAACCTCTGCCTATAACAGATGCATTTCGTCAATGGCGAATTACCCTGTGCCCGTCGCACTGATACGTACAGTTGTTAGATCACATGTGTCTGTGCTTTTACAGGCTCTCAAGGACTGTTGCCGGACTGCACTGTTAGGTGCTTGACGACAGATTTTCTACTTGAGGGTGGTCGCTAGCCAGGCGGGCATTCGCAAAATGCCCTTCCACCATGCGGTGAAGCTCAAGCCCGCAGCGGGATTCAAACCATGGACCTGCTGCGCGGCAGTCCATAGCCAATGCCACTGCGTCATCACTGCTTCAAACATATACCAATAAAAAATACTACGTATACCAATCTATTTCCAAAAGTCTCTTATAATATAATGACATATAACATATTTAAATATTATAAATTAAACCGGCAAAAAACACTCACGTTGAGGATCGAATACGTCGACCCGAGTTTTGAGCGCAGCTGCGCACACGCCCTGATGATGAGCATCTGATATGCTCGAAACCCGGGTCGAAGTATTCGATCCTCAACGTAAGTGTTTTTTGCCGAGAATTTTCACGAGAATTTCAATTCAAAGACATATAACATGTTCCTATACTAATAAAAAAAAGATGCTAGCCTAATATTATATCGATTGGATGAAGTTGGTTCCATGCTAAATTAATGCATGTGGGCTGAATTTCATGGTACTCTCAGCTATTCATAGCCCTGAAACCTGAAAAAAAAATGGATTTTTTTATCAAGATCCAATTCAAACCACTTAAATCTTAGATTAGAAATGCGAAGTTTACACTGAGAAAGCTTTGAGTTTCTGGTTCCACACAATTTTCTGTTTTTTTTAATATTTACACTCGTATTTAAACAAAACTTTGAATAGTTGGTAACCAGCCTCCCATCACGGATTACATCCATGGTTTACCACTGTGTAGACAGCGATTTTCTAGTTCCCACCAAACATCCTTAGACCTTATATACATTTCGGTGTGTGTGAACAAGAACTGCACGACTTAGTTCCGCCCTCACCAATCTTCTATCGGACGTCCCGACAAACGGAGAGGATCCGTATATGGTTGATATTCCCAGGAGTCGAATCCCTTCCACTTTTCTCGTGCGTACTGCGACATAGTGGACCTACTTACCGTGGTCAGTTTTTCCCGATGTGGACAACATGGGTGTCTTCAAATCGAGAGTAAATAGGTTTCTTCTAGGTAAGCGTGCTCCATCTTTGACCACATTAATACTAAACATCAGGCAGGGTGCGAACAAATGCGAACCTATTTTGTATAAAAATAAATACTTCTAACGCTCTTGGCGGGAAAGCATGATTGGCGACCGCGGGTAGTATTATTATATGTCCTATGACCGCGGTGAGCTATCACTGTTTCAGACTATATGGACGCTGCTGGTTGCCAACCATGCGAGAGTACGTATAGTGCCTTTTTATCTTTGTGAGAAGAATAAAAGACGCAACCTATAAAAAATGCATGCTCATTTTATGCAGGGTCAAAAATTATACACATAAAATAAATTGAATTGAACTCAACGCCTAATAAAGTATTGACTGTATAGGTATGGTATGTATGTATTATGTATTTTGAATGTTATTGAAATAAAGGATATCAAATATTTATATATATATATATATATTAGTATATATATATATATATATATATATATATATATATATAAGCGAGCATGAGTGTGTGTACATAATATAATATTTTTTATCCTAATATATTAGGAGGTTTCAGAAGTATTTTTATATATCCTTATCTCACTTGAGCGAAGCTGCGGGCGTACGAGTATGATTAATAGATGATAGGTGGTAATATTTTACGCTAGAGACGGAATAAATAGGCCAGATAAAAGAATGGTAGGAACAGTCTATGCGTTTACCAGGCAAGAAGAACGGTACCTACTTAAACTTTACACCCAACTCAACACCTACCAATGACTATCAAAGAATTTCAAAATATTTATTTAAAGTTAACTGAGTCAAAAATAAAAATATATTGGTAGACTGCTAAAATAATAATGAAATTATTACAGTAGTATAATGTACAATTATTGTTGTTTTTGGGACAGTTGTCTGCCAAGGAAATAGGACTATTATACGGCATATTTCATTCTAAAATAAATATACATATAGAAGAGACCCGAAAAAATAAATTAAATTGTTAGTTTGTAATACAATAATATGTTATTATTTATTAACGTTTTAGTACCTTTTTTGTTTTAAAATATTTTCCCTTAGAAGTCGGCTTTTTTGTTTATATCCTTATTTTTAGTGAATCTGTAGTTCAATGACTAATTTTATTTATGTGACAACTAAAAATATAGGTGGACATACTAAATGAGCTCCGCTCATATGAAACAGCGCCGTTCTAATGAGACAAAAGAAGTCAGACAAATCTCAAAATAAGAAATCTATTAGGACCATTTCAAAGGAGACTTGTGAAGTGCGCAAAAATAGGCTTTCGACAAAACGAGGTTACATGAAAAAAAAGCTTTCATCGACCTAGGCAAAAAAAATGCATTGGGCCCTAGTTAAAAAATATATGTTGCACTAAGTTGTGTCAAAAGTAGGGTTTTGTCAAATTTGAACGCTATAGACCAAACGACGACAGATCAGTGACGGAAATAACAAAGCTTCAAAACATGTATTTTGATAATGAAGGCCACACATAATAGATCTAAAGTAGCTTCACTACTTATGGTATGTGTATCAGCATAAGCTAATCAGTATCCAAGCTGTATTTATAGGTGCCCGTGGGGTGCCGGGCTAGAATGTCACTCCCAATCATTTGTAAATTCCTATTATTTTGCAACCAACGTTTTTATTTTTTATATGACATATTTTAAATACGTTTGCCTCTAAATCCTATATGCCTATATATCTGTCTCATTATAGATTGGAACGCGGTATACTGAGCACATCTGCGTATCTTCTCCGAGAGTACAGGTGTGATGTTACATTGTGTAAACCATATACATGTGATTCTAGCAACCACGACAGATTTGCCATCATTTATTGAAGAGTTCTATTGTCTGTCTCCGAAGAACTTCATCAGAAAATTACCAAACCAGCAAGGGGCCACCACGAAATACTACGATGCTCTTCCACATCTGCGTATTCAGTTTATAAGAACATCGTCAATGTAGTATATCCGTAACAATTAATATTTAATGGGCTACAAAATATATGCATTGTTAAGCATAATTAAAATACTACGCGTCAGATCTCACTCAAATTTAAATGCCACCACATGGCAAGCACTAGTTTTCAAACATAAAAAAGAAAACATTCCAATAGGGCGTATACCATTTGACGCTAAATTCAGAATTTTCGATAATTTTGATCACATATTGTGTCTATGGTGCATATTAAATGTGGATCCATAAACGCAAAATTATAGAAAATAACTCAAATGGAATACGGCCACAGTTACACTCAGTAAAACGTTATCAGGTAACACATACAAAAAAATACAATCGAAAGAGAACCTTCACCTTTTGTTTGAAGTCGGTTAATGAATAAAAAACATATAACGTAATATTTACACATTAAGAACATAAACCAAATATTTTATTACTTATTGTTAATTGATATATTAAAAAAAAATATTCGTAAAACAGAGAAAATACTATAGTAACGTGATTAAATCAATCCGCATCATATATAATGAGGAAAATAGAGTTTCATTCATAAAATGGATGATATCGTCCACGCTGATGCCAAGAAAAGCGGTATAAGTACGCCATATGACGTATAACCTAGAAATATGGTCGACCATTCTTTTAGGTACAATTTTTACACGTTTACATGAAAATTTTCGATAAAAAATTATGCTGTTACTAAGTTCATTTTATAAACATGTCTGTAATAAAAAAGGCATTTGAACTGTTATTATTTTCCAATAATTTAGAGCAAATTTTCGAAGCTTATCTTAGAAGTACTAAATATTTCATATCAACATGGTGAACAAACATGTTTGCTATCATTGTACCATAATACAAAATCACCTACTTTTATTCCAATCGAGTGCTACCTACATAGATATTTTTAGATAACTAATTCAATTACACACTTGAAATAGGAGCATTACACAAACAAGGCTTAAGGGAGTAATTCCATTAGAACAACCGCAATTTCTGTTCCTATTAGCTTATGGAAATGACGCATAAGCAGCGATAGGTATACAGGAAATTCTTATTGACTGCTTTCTGAAAGTGCAGTTAGTAATCAGAAGACAGTAAATGCATGTTTATTTTGATACCAACACCTTTACATTTCCTGACACAGACAATCAAAATCGCAATCATAAAATTATATCCATCCCTATCACTCATACGTGTCTATATTGGAACTACTGCGAGCTTTTTCAATCATGCTTCAGTGGCCTGAAGAAGTGTTGGAAAATCCTTCAGTCCGCGTCGAAGCGGCAAGGCGAGTGGTCGTGTCACTCAGCCGCCGATAACTTGCCGCGATATTTGAAATAACGAATTTCTTTCAGAAGTATCATTATTTTATTTCACTGGTGATTTTGACTCAAACATTGTGAATAACGCTCGTGAGATGGATGAACTTTTAAATGTACATGATGCTTGATCCGCTAAGTGAATGCGCTGCTGTTGGATTGAACAAAGTTTATTTTCGTCTGTAGTTCCGTGTACGCGTGTTATGCCAAATACCCATTTAGCCAAAACCTAGACCAACTTTTAAACTAAACCAACACCTTCGGTCCAAACCTGTGACTTCTTAGTAACCCTTGATATCAGCCCTTCATATCCGATACAAAACTTTAGTGTAAATATTTTTGTAAGTATTGTGTTTGAGGTGTGAGGACCAAATTTTTGGACTATATTCTTAAAGTAGTTTTAGTGATAAAGTAAGTGCTTAGTGTAAATAAGTTGTACGAGCATATCTAACATAGAAGCAAATAGAAGTTAACCTGCGACAACGAACGCTAATTATTATCGATTCTTCACACATATACAAGGTAAGGACACGTTAATAGTTTAGTTATAGCTCTATATATTAGGTCCTTACATATGAAATTGGCGTTTTTCGTACTGGCCACTTTAATCACGAATTTCTCCTCTTTGGTAAGGAATTCCAAATTCAAATTTGTACAGCTATAGACCCATGTATTTGTGCTTCGATGATCGTCATTCATTTGTTTTTTTTCTTCTGTTTGCGTCACTCATTTTACAAAATGGAAAACCTTAAATATCGCATTATTTACGAGTACGAGTTCCGCCGTGGCACTAGTGCTGCGGAAACAACTCGAAGGGTGAATGATGTGTATGGCGGTCGTGTTGCAAAAGAAAACACAGTTCGTTTTTGGTTCCAACGTTTTCGTTCTGGAAATTTCGACCTGCAGAACAAGCTCCGTGGACGGCCTGAGACTCAAGTTGATAATGAAGAGTTGAAGGCTATTGTGGAAGCGGATCCATCGCAAACCACGTCCGAGTTAGCTGCAGGCTGCGATGTTAGTGATAAAACTGTTTTAATTCACTTGAAGTAAATTGGGAAGATTAAAAAGCTTGAAAGGTGGGTACCTCACGAATTGACTGAAACAAACCGGCAAACGCGCGTCGACTGCTGCGTTACATTACTAAACCGGCACAATAATGAAGGTATTTTAAACCGAATCATTACCTGTGATGAAAAATGGGTTCTTTACGATAATCGGAAGCGCTCAGCGCAATGGTTAGATCCTGGCCAGCCAGCCAAATCCTGCCCCAAGCGAAAATTAACTCCAAAAAAGTTACTTGTAAGCGTTTGGTGGACTAGTGCCGGTATTGTTCATTACAGTTTTTTCAAATCTGGCCAGACTATTACGGCTGATGTCTATTGTCAGGAATTGCAAACCATGATGGAAAAGCTAGCGGCTAAACAACCTAGGCTGGTCAATCGCTCCATGCCACTGCTGCTTCACGACAACGCTAGACCACACACTGCGCTACAGACGGCTACTAAATTAGAAGAGCTTCAATTGGAAAATCTAAGACATCCTCCGTACTCCCCGGACCTTGCTCCAACAGATTACCATTTTTTTCGAAATTTGGATAACTTCTTGCAAGGGAAAAAATTCAACTCCGATGGGGCAGTCATCAAGATTTTATTGATTCCCGTCCGACTGGTTTTTTTAGTAAAGGGATCAATGAACTACCTATGAGATGGCAAAAGTGCATAGAAAATAATGGTTCATACTTTGATTAATTAAATATATTATATTAAAAAATATTCGACTTTTTGTTCCTCCCATACAAAACGCCAATTTCATATGTAAGGACCTAATATACAAGGGTCATCAAGACCACCGTTCAAACTTATAATTTTCGTAGTAAATTAATTAGGTTTATGGTGTTGTTGTTGGTAGAACTTATATTATAAAGCTGCTGTTGTTTTATTTAGTACATTTTGAAATGCTCGATTTATTGGGTTTCGTATCCAAAGGGTAAAAAGGGACCCTATTACTGAGACTTCACTGTCCGTCCGTCCGTCTGTCACCAAGCTGTATCTCAAGAACGGTGATAGCTAGACAGTTGAAATTTTCACAGATGATGTACCTATTTCTATTGCCGCTATAACATTAAATGAAAATAAAATAAAATTAATATTTACGGTGAGCTCCCATACAACAAACTTGATTTTTTACCGTTTCTTGCTCGATACTAATGACGGTGACAGGTAGACGCTATTTACAGAATATTTGGTTACGGAACCCTTCGTGAGCGAGTCCCACTCGCACTTGGCCGGTTTTTTCCTATTTATTTTTGTACTACGGCTATAACTTGTTCAAATTAATTAATTAATTGTTTGTTTTACGCTGAGATATTCATGTTTAAATGTAAATTAAGTGATTTTCATTTGTGCAGGAATATTTCAAAGGGTTTACTTAAAATAACACGTGGTAGTAACCACTTCGACTTATAGTTATAAAGCTGGTATTCTGCTACAGAAAACACACAATCTTTAGTGAAAACTAATATAAATGTAATTTACGCTGTCATTTTTTTTTTCTATGTTATTGTGACGGAACAAGTCCGAGGCCCACCTGATGTTAAGTGGAGTATCCTCTGCCTATAACAGACGCATTTCGTCAGCGACGAATTGCACTGTGCCCGTCACACTGAGACGTCCAGTTGTTAGGTCTCATTAGCCTGTAATTTTTCTGGCTCTCAAGGACTGCTGCCGGAACACACTGTTAGGTGCTTGGCGACAGATTTTCTACTTGAGGGTGGTCGCTAGCCAGGCGGGCATTCACAAAATGCCCTTCCACCATGCGGTGAAGCTCAAGCTCTGGTTCAAGTTTTATTAAAATCATGTTGGATAATCTGACCTCATTGTAAGCCTGCAATATGTGCGCAAATTTTTTGACATAGGTACCTGTTCTGTTTTATATTTCATCGCGCCCTTATTCATCATGAGTTTTTACTTATTCGTTTCCGTTTTAGGAAACATTTCCCAATAACACGAAGGTTTTATAAATGTTACGTATAAATGCCAAGGGCTTTTGTCGGCGACGCTTACCATTTAGGATTAGGAATAAAAAGTGGGAGCTCGAAATGTTGACATTTATACTTTTCTAAAATTATATCGAGCGTAAAGGCTCCTATGCTTTTAGCAATATTAAAACACCTACACGGTGTACAGTAGCGAACGTGTTAGCCTAGGTGCGGTTACAACTAGTTTTAACCGGCTACTAGGGCCGTATTCCATTTGAGTTATTTTCGATAATTTTGACCACATTTGCGTCTATGGATCCACATTTAATATGAACCATAGACACAATATGTGATCAAAATTATCGAAAATAACGAATTCAGCGTCAAATGGTATACGCCCTAGGTGTGACCAGTAGCATGTGGTTAAGCTTAGCTGTATTTAGGGAAATACTTATATAAGCATGTGATGGCAAGCAAAGCGCCATAGGTTACTAGTGACTGCAGCAAGTTGCAAGAGCATCGTGCGAGCCAAGTGAGCAAAGAAAGCTTACCGTGGCAGCGGTCGGTTATTCGGAGAAAAGTGGAGCCACAGCCATTATAAAGCTAGACCTAGTTTTAGCCCAATGAAACTACCTACACTATCATCACTATATATAGAATACACCTTAATTTAATCACTTGCTTTTGGATACATCTAGCTTTAACGGCTAAAACAGCTAAAACTAGGTGTTTCTAGTTTTAGCTAATAATAGTTAGGTACGACATTAGTCGTAGTAACTACTTTTACTTTTATGAAAATAATTTTTACGGAAATTCATTATTAACAATAATAAAAAGTATACATAGGGGTAAGTATCAAGGGCCAAGAAAAAGTGTCTAAACACCCGGGTGAATGTAAATAGAACTTCGGAGAGCAGGTAAGTTTTTTTTTTATTGCTGATAGGTAAGCCGTTCATCACAATCTCATGTGATGGTAAGTAAAGATGTAATCGAAGGTATTAACAGGCTTACCCTAGAAATACTGGTTCTCAAGGACAGCTGCCGGAACCCACTGTAAGATGCTGGGCGACAAATTTTCTACTTGAGGGTGGTCGCTAGCCAGGCGGGCATTCGCAAAATGCCCTACCACCATGCGGTGAAGCTAAAACCCGCGGTGGGAGTCCAATCATGGATCTGCTGCGCGGCAGTCCATAGCCAATGCCACTGATCCATTACTGCTTCAAAGTAAGTACTTACTCGTAGCTAAGTCTGAATAGCATTTACGAACACATCAATTATCAAGCTAGATAGAAACCTATACTATTAGCAATAAAAATAGGTGCAAGTTGTGCATTTTCAGACTCATGTTTTTTTTCTGATAGGATAGCTATTGACCACTATATCACCTGATGGTAAGTGATGATGTGCTCGAAGATGTTGTTCAGGCTAAACTAGAAGTACTGGATCTGAAGGACAGCTGCCGGAACACACCGTTAGGTCATTGCCAGTTGTCACCAGGCATCGGATAGACTTTAAACTATTACTGAAATTTTCTTTTCCCAAAGCCCAAGAACTGCCCAGGGATCAAATCTAGATCTTCATAAATACACACCAACAATGTTTATTGTAATATTGTTCCCTAAATGTACTCCTTAACCAGTCAAGCATTTGACACTTGATCGGTATGATAATCACACAGTAAGAACTAATGATTGTGCATTTTCAGACTCATGTTTTTTTTCTGATAGGATAGCTATTGACCACTATATCACCTGATGGTAAGTGATGATGTGCTCGAAGATGTTGTTCAGGCTAAACTAGAAGTACTGGATCTGAAGGACAGCTGCCGGAACACACCGTTAGGTGCTTGGCGACAGATTTTCTACTTGAGGGTGGTAGCTAGCCAGGCGGGCATACGCATAATGCCCTACCACCATGCTATAACGACTGCCATCCTTAGACAACAACCGGGACCGACGGCTTAAAGTGCCCTCCGAAGCACGGAAGCGCTCAGTGGTAATGTCACTAGCGGTCACCCATCCAACTCCTGACCGCGGCGGACATTGCTTAGCTGATCGATTAAAAACGGCTAAGCAAACTTCGCTACGAGCGCTTCAAAAGTTGTGGTAGTTTCCGGTATGCGGTAACTAAGTATTGGAATTACATTCCGCCGCCAATAAGGAACCTGCAATGTTTTAACAGTTTTAGATCTAAACTGAAACTTATTTACTCTCACCAGAAAGCGAAAGAGCGTCGATGACACCAATGCAAGCTGATTAATTCCGTACTGAGAAATAGGTTGTACATTGTACAGTGATAAGTACTTTTTTCCCATGTTAAACTGTAACTATTTTTGTTTGCAGTTTAATAATATACCTACTGTAAGTTTATTTCTTTGTGGTAGGTTTGTCGATGTATTATGTATTATTATTATGTATTATTATTATATATTATTATTATTATCCCAATGCCGGTTAGGAAATGGTAGGTTTTCGTATTAAGTACAATTAGATTTTTCCTGACACATATTTCTGTTGACATAATAATTATAATGACGTGTTTGATTGATTAATATTATCTTATTTTTTTATGACATATTTTTATTATGTATTGTATTACTATTATTATTTGACATTTTCTATTTAATTTTATAATGAATAATTTAAGCATGCCATTTTTATATGTGAATGTCATGATGAGCCTTGGTTGCTTGAAATAAATAATTTTGAATTAAAAAAAAAAAAAAAACATTTTTACTTAAATTGGTCATGAAACATTAACTATTTATTGTGTTTTATGTTCTTGTATAGTTTTACTCGTACGCGCATCATGTAGGTTACTCGTGAGTGACGTCACATGCTGGTCCCAACGAAAGACCAGCGCTGGTTTAGGCCGGCAACGCATTGGTAACCCTGGTGTTGCAAATGTCCATAGGCGACGGTAACTACTTACCATCAGGAGGGCCGTCTGCTTGTTTGCTGTTCCATAGCATAAAAAAAGCGTCATGTTGATTAAAGGCCTGTTTGTGGCAAAGAACAAATTACACTATTCTTGTCTTTTTTTTTGTTTATTTGTTATGTATGTATTTTTTTTTTGCTCTTTGTTCCTCACGCAATATCTTTCTATTATTGGTCTTTAAATTTTTACAAATTAAATTTAAAATAAAGTATTGATCCAATGTAATATATTCCTTTACAAAAATAAACACAATCATTAAACATAAAACATGTCAAAAACACTCGGATTAAAGATCTTTCGAGCGTGAAAATAATCCCGCATGATGATTTAAATTATGTGAGTTCGTGTGGAAGTGAAAGCTTAAATCATAATATCAAAGCTCAAACTGAAGTACATCAGTTTATGAAACACTTGCTCTCAAGAGAGTACAACCAAACTACTCACTAAAATACTTAATAACGTATGTAGTTAATAGTAGATTATGCAACAAGTGCGCGAAGTTATTTATTACAATCGAGACGGGTTTTAGACCTGAGATCGAAGGCCTAAATAAAATAGAGATTGTAATAAACAACGCGCACGAGTTTCATACGACGTTTTTCAACACACTTGAGAGGAACAAATACGAAAATTTCGATACGAAAATATTTTCTTGATCTTTTTGATAGCAATAATAATCTGATTAAGAAGGTTTATAATTAAATCTTCTAAAGTTCTACTGCAGTAGGTAAAAAACTCTTTGGTTTGTTTTATATGAAAAACGAACGAAATAAACTACAATCTCCTTGGTGAGAAGTGTGGATACGTTGTTTTTTTTTCTATTTGAAACACAAGTGCGGTAAAGTAAAAAGAAGCACGAGTGCGTAATAGACTATATTATGACACTAAAATCGGTGCATTTAAAGGCCCGTTACGAGCGAGTGTGTTGAAAATTTTGTTCTGATATCAATTTTAACGTAGTAACACGTTTTCTTCATACAATACAGGTTGGTAATGCATAAACGTAGACAAATACAACGTGAGTCATTGAAGTAAAACGATTTCTTTGTTGTCACCTAAAGAGATACACTTCTAAACAGCGTTTCACCTTCTCACAATTTGTGATAAGCGTAGAACAGTACCTAACTTTCCAGGAGAAAGTATGGAAAATATTTAAAACGATTATATAAATTAAATTGAATATTTAGTTAGTGATTTCGATCACACGAATTGTATTAGTTGCAATACATTTAGTTTCTAATCAACAAATAAAACTATTACGATGGGTTAGAGCATTGGGCTAACATAACATGTTAGCTCAATTGGTTAGAGCATACCCCTGGCTCATTGAGCTAACATGTCATGTTAGCTCAATGGGTTAGAGCATTGAGCTAACATAACATGTTAGCTCAATTGGTTAGAGCATACCCCTGGCTCATTGAGCTAACATGTCATGTTAGCTCAATGGGTTAGAGCATTGAGCTAACATAACATGTTAGCTCAATTGGTTAGAGCATACCCCTGGCTCATTGAGCTAACATGTCATGTTAGCTCAATGGGTTAGAGCATTGAGCTAACATAACATGTTAGCTCAATTGGTTAGAGCATACCCCTGGCTCATTGAGCTAACATGTCATGTTAGCTCAATGGGTTAGAGCATTGAGCTAACATAACATGTTAGCTCAATTGGTTAGAGCATACCCCTGGCTCATTGAGCTAACATGTCATGTTAGCTCAATTGGTTAGAGCATACCCCTGGCTCATTGAGCTAACATGTCATGTTAGCTCAATGGGTTAGAGCATTGAGCTAACATGACATGTTAGCTCAATTGGTTAGAGCATACCCCTGGCTCATTGAGCTAACATGTCATGTTAGCTCAATGGGTTAGAGCATTGAGCTAACATAACATGTTAGCTCAATTGGTTAGAGCATACCCCTGGCTCATTGAGCTAACATGTCATGTTAGCTCAATGGGTTAGAGCATTGAGCTAACATAACATGTTAGCTCAATTGGTTAGAGCATACCCCTGGCTCATTGAGCTAACATGTCATGTTAGCTCAATGGGTTAGAGCATTGAGCTAACATGACATGTTAGCTCAATTGGTTAGAGCATACCCCTGGCTCATTGAGCTAACATGTCATGTTAGCTCAATGGGTTAGAGCATTGAGCTAACATAACATGTTAGCTCAATTGGTTAGAGCATACCCCTGGCTCATTGAGCTAACATGTCATGTTAGCTCAATGGGTTAGAGCATTGAGCTAACATAACATGTTAGCTTAATTGGTTAGAGCATACCCCTGGCTCATTGAGCTAACATGTCATGTTAGCTCAATGGGTTAGAGCATTGAGCTAACATAACATGTTAGCTCAATTGGTTAGAGCATACCCCTTTTTTTTTTTTTTTTTTTTACGGGGGGGAAATCTTAAGAGATACCTGGGTACTATGGGGAGCATGCCGGGTTATGTGGGGCTTTCACCCACTAAAACCCCCTCGGTGGTCTTCCTCTGTGACTAGCTGACGGAGGGCCCCGAGTTCTCCTGAGGAACGCACCGGAACCCTCCTGTCACATTGCCCGTAGGCTCATCTCTTAGGTGTCTTCTGCAGCCATGCAAAATGGCATAACATCACTTGCCACACAGTGACGCTATCTTCTTCGAGCTCGTTGGTGGGATTATAAGGGCCCCATCCCCTACAATCCCCGAACTCCGAGTCCCCTTTTAGTCGGCTCTTACGACAGGCAGGGGTAGCCGTATTCTTTGTAACCCGAGCCTACAGGGTTGAAATGCTAGGGCGTTGATCGCCGCCGCCCTGGCGTCGCCTTCTTCTTGTGGGATCCGCTCTTTCACGGTCTCGCTCTGCTGTCTCCTTCTGGACCATGACGGTCTCACAGAATTCAACAACGGCCTTCCAATTTGTGTTGTTAGCTAACATTGCCGTAATCACACATGGCAGTGTGAGGTCTTGTCCTATTATAGAAACCAGAGACCGCCGTTCTGAGTTCCACGCTGAACAGTCTTCAAGCGTGTGCTGTGCGGAATCGGGCCCCATCCCACAGTGATGACATTGGGGTGTCGGTTCACGGCCAATTCTATGGAGATATTCCCCAAAACACCCATGGCCCGTTAGCAACTGCGTCAACCTATATGTGACTGGCTCCTTTCTCTTTAGCCAAGGCACAAAGCTTGGCAATATTGCACCAACCGCACGTTGTCGCATACTTCGCGGCTCTCGAAGTCGCTCGTGCCATCTCTCAAGTGCAAATCGATGTTCCTGCTTCATCACCTCAGCACCACTAAGGTGCTCGTCACTCCAATGAATACGGATATATACCCGCGCATCCATATCCGCCAGTATGTCAAGAGGAGGGAATCTGCCTATCAGCGTGGCCGCTTCAAAAGATATCGTTCTATATCCTCGCGCGATCCTTATTGCGATTGTACGTTGTAGGCTATTAAACATAGTCCTAGAGCGTCTCACACCAGAAAGTCTTTCCGACCACACGGGAGCTCCATATAGAGCCATAGACCTCAAGACCCCCGCGTAAAGACGACGAACCCCTTCCTTTGGCCCTCCAAGGTTTGGCAGCAGTCTATGCAGTGCACCTGCAACCTTAATGACCCGTGGGACCAGACGGCTGAAATGTTCCTCAAATCCCCACCTACTATCCAATATAAGCCCAAGATATTTAAGGTAACGCCCCACTTCAACTTCCACATTATCTACCTGGACAGAATAGCCAACTGGTTCTCGTCCTCGAGGGATCTTGTGGAACCAAAGAGCTTCAGTTTTCTCTGGGGCTATAATTAGGCCCATATGGCGTATCTTTTGCATTACGCACGCTATCCCACTTTCTGCAATTCGCATTGTCGCCTCCAAAGTTTCACCCTCAGCAAACACCAAAGTGTCATCTGCATAGCAGACAATGCTTACCCCCACAGGTAAATTGACTCTTAGTACAGCGTCATAAGCAAGGTTCCAAAGGAGTGGGCCCAAAACTGACCCCTGGGGCACCCCGCAGAACATTTTCCTCCTGTATAATACGCCGTCCCTGCCCATATACTGCACGCTTCTGTTCTGTAGATAGGAACTGAGTATTCGTTGTAGATATACTGGTACATTATGGTATACTAAGGCATCTCTGATTCTACACCACGGCAGAGAATTGAAGGCATTTACTATGTCTAAACTGGCAGCTAATGCCATCCTGCCGTTAGATACGGCCCGATCCGACAGCATCCGGACACGAAGGATCGCATCCACTGTCGACCGAGAATTTCTAAATCCGTATTGATGGTCCGACAGATCTGGTCCCACGCAACTCAAATGCCTGGCCAGACGACCGGCAATCACCCTCTCGAATAATTTTCCAGCTTCATCCAGAAGACAAATGGGACGGTACGCGGAGGGTGAATCCGTGGGCCTGCCATTCTTCTTTAGTAGAACCAGCTTTGCTTCTTTCCAGTGAGTAGGGAACGCACTGTTCCGAAAACAGTTGTTAAAAAGCATCCTTAACTTTTCTCCCAAGGCAGCATTCAGCGCTAATACCCATGCACGACCCGGGATGCCATCGGGGCCAGGTGCCGTATTTCGAGCTCCAAGGCGTTTAATAGCTCGATTTAGCTCCTGTTCTGAAACTCCTAGCTCATCGCACCAATCAGACGGTTCGGAAATTGTATTAGACAGTATTGTGTCGTCCTCGATTCTAGGAAATAGCGTATCCACTATGTTTCCCACAAACACTGGATCTAGAGTTTCTGTCAGTGGAGGAACCCATGGACGCAGTTTACCAATTACCATTTTGTAAGGTCTTCCCCACGGATCTCTATCTAGTCCTTGAAGAAGATCACTCCATGACCGTGAGCGAGCATCACTAATCGTTATCTGGAGCGTTTTCGTAGCGACACGGTAAGCCACATATAAGATCTGAGTCTGTTCATCAGAATCTCCTTGTCTTCTACGGGATCTGGTGAAAAGACGTCGAGAGCTCAGACAATTCTCACGTAAGTGTGCTATTTGCTCTGACCACCAGTATACAGCCTTGCAGTTTATGTGTCGTGCCCGAGGCATCGCTGCATCGCAAATCGACGTCATCATACTACGAAACCAAGCTGCTTCTGTCTCAGGATTAGAGCATACCCCTGGCTCATTGAGCTAACATGTCATGTTAGCTCAATGGGTTAGAGCATTGAGCTAACATAACATGTTAGCTCAATTGGTTAGAGCTTACCCCTGGCTCATTGAGCTAACATGTCATGTTAGCTCAATGGGTTAGAGCATTGAGCTAACATAACATGTTAGCTCAATTGGTTAGAGCATACCCCTGGCTCATTGAGCTAACATGTCATGTTAGCTCAATGGGTTAGAGCATTGAGCTAACATGACATGTTAGCTCAATTGGTTAGAGCATACCCCTGGCTCATTGAGCTAACATGTCATGTTAGCTCAATGGGTTAGAGCATTGAGCTAACATAACATGTTAGCTCAATTGGTTAGAGCATACCCCTGGCTCATTGAGCTAACATGTCATGTTAGCTCAATGGGTTAGAGCATTGAGCTAACATAACATGTTAGCTCAATTGGTTAGAGCATACCCCTGGCTCATTGAGCTAACATGTCATGTTAGCTCAATGGGTTAGAGCATTGAGCTAACATAACATGTTAGCTCAATTGGTTAGAGCATACCCCTGGCTCATTGAGCTAACATGTCATGTTAGCTCAATGGGTTAGAGCATTGAGATAACATAACATGTTAGCTCAATTGGTTAGAGCATACCCCTGGCTCATTGAGCTAACATGTCATGTTAGCCCAATGGGTTAGAGCATTGGGCTAACATGACATGTTAGCTCAATTGGTTAGAGCATACCCCGGCTCAAGGGGTGGATGGACGCGGGTTCGAATCCTACACATGACTTTAATTTTTCCTATCGTATATTTGTGATTTTATAATGTAATCCGCATAGCAAGCGTTATTGCAAACCTAACAATATTAAAAAATAAAACGATATTTAACACTTAGATCTGTTGAGTACTATAAACAACTTTATAAACCCCCTCTTAGGTGAAAAATTTGGTGGATTTGACGTTATATAGTATATAAAGGAGAGAAGCAATGATAGCCGAGCGATAACTATAGATTGCCGTGCCGCAGGCCATGGTTCGATCCCCACCGCTGGCTCATCTTCACCGCATGTTGGAAGGGCATTTTGCAAATGCTCGCCTGGCTAGCCAACATCCTCAAGTAGAATATCTGTCGCCAAGTACCTAACGGCGTGTTCTAGCAGCTGTCCTTGAGAGCAAGTACTTCGAAGTTAGCCTGAACAACACCTTCGACCTAGTCACTTACCATCAGGTTAGATAGAGGTGAAATGCTAACCAAACGCATAAAAAAAAATGTGGAACAGTTGCTGTTCAAAAGTGTATTATTGACATGGAAAGAGTAACAGATCTCAAAACGAAACCCTTCGGAAGAAGTCGGTTTCGTTTCTTTTGAAGTATTGCAAAAGAAACGTAACCGACTTCCAACACTGAAAAGTATTAAATGATTTGTGGAAGTGGTACCATGGTGATTCAAAACACTGACCTCACATTAGCATGGTGCGACTTCCCAAGCTATTTCATACTTTTCAGTGTTGTTAGTCAGTTCCTTCTTTGAAATATTTTATATTACTTTTTTTAAAAGACCGCTTACAAGATCAATCGCTCGCCTAAAATAGTGTTCATCGTCGACAAAAGAAAATACCATTAAATCATTCAAGTAAACGAATACATTTTTTAGTTAATTGACTATATCTTATAAACTAACCATCCGATTTTGATGAAATTTATATGTTACGACCTAGGAGATAAATCCCTTTCCAACATTTTAAGAATAAAAAGTAAAATCATCAACATCTACTATGTAAAAAGTAATGCGTAGTCATACATTAACAAAATATACGCTTCGAACCGGCTGTTTTGGAAGTCGGTTAGAAACAGGTTTGCAATAAGGACTGGGGAATAGATTCATAACAGTCATGAGTTTACGAAAAACTTTGTATTGTACCTACAAGCTTTTGATATGTTGTATTGTACAAGCTTTTGGCAAATTTTGTATTGAACATTTGATTTAAAATGTTTTTATTTAATAAAAAAAATTACACCTGTTACCACGAACATGGTAATGGAATTAATACTAACAAAATTAAGTTTTCTATGACCAAAATAAAACTTGTTAAAATAAATATAAGTTCTATAATATGTTAAATATAAGAACCTAAAGGCCCAATCAGAATTCTATTGTGGAGGTATAGTGAAGTCTTAACTCCACTATCTGTCTGTCTCTCTCTCTGGTGGTATGTCCATCCGTATGTTAACTCATAGGAGAAATGAGTTACACACCTAGAAATCTGATATTATGAGTAGAATGCTGACTCAAAAACCAAAATTGCATGTGCAGTCCCTAAAGAAAACGGAACCCTGTTACTAACCCTCGGCGTTACGTCCGTCTATTTGTCCGTCCAACTATTAAACAGCTGTATCATAGTAGAAAGAGTGGGGAAGTAAGTTATCTTCATACAAACGCACCGCGCGCGGCTTGTTTGTGTGCGCCATAGTATCTATGAGTCGCCACACGCACACTCAAACACAATCTCGACCCGTTGCTCAGTGCGCCAGCCGAGGCTAACACAGAACAAGGATCGCGCTTCACGGCTTTTCGGCACCACTAAATAAATGAAAAATATTTGATAATCGCAGGAGAACTTATTGCTGTGTGTTCGGCTGTCTAAATAATTCATAGATTCCAGAGTTATCTCTGTTCAGATTACCTACTGAACTGGAAAGGTAAGCAAGTCACTTAATTCTAGCATACCTATCATTTTTACTTGATGATGACTGATGCCTACTTATTTTTTTGTTGTATTAGGTATGCCCGGCGTCGCTCGTCTGGCCCCGCAACCACATAGGTATAGCCTGTCGGTATTTTAATACGAGTACATACATTATAAATAAGTACTTAACAACCATGAGACAGGTAAGTATGGTAGGTAATTATAACGCGAATTGGGCCGGAGATGGCCTACTTCCCCACTCTTTCTAGTATGGATGTATCTTTGAAACGGTATACCTATTACCGATTCAAAGATACAGTAAAATTGTGCCAGTTGAAATTTTCACAGAATACTTACCTATGTGTTAAAATAGCGGATTTTCAAACAAAAATAGTAACTGGAGTTATAAATATGATTAACTTTAGGTGATTTTTGTAACGCTTAGCCATACATGTGATTCTGCGTGCTTATCATCAACTTGAAGATCTGATGGCCGGCGTGAGAGACCGGACTCAGTAGCAAAGTTGGTGCATATTGATAGTGCTGGATCAGAAATCACATGTATTTTTTATGTTTTACAGTCCATAAAATTGGCGTAAGGCCTCGCCCCTCGCAGTCCCACTTGAATGGCTCCAGGGTCCTCAAAAACTAAATTAGTAAAGAATATTTTTTTTTATTGCTGATATGTAAGTCTTTGATCACCATCTCACCTGATGGTAAGTGATGATGTGGTCAAAGGTGTTAATAAGGATGCTGATGAATCAGGATGCTGTTGGGGCTGCCCTGGAGATGCAGCGCTTCGGGTATGTTTGCTGATGCTCGTGTAGACGGCTTCCACGCCATCATGCGTAAGCGAGCGGCCTCGATGCTTAGCTGTGTCCGGGGCAGTACCAATAGTCTCTTGCGTGTTATTGCAGGTAGATTTGACTGCCCCATCATCACCCATGCAACTCAGCTCCATATTCTTATAGATAGGTAACTATATTATGTAAATGTTTTTGAATTATTTATTATTATGTTTTATTGACTTCTGTAATTATTATTGCTATTGACATTAATTATTATTGATATTGACATTATTATTATTATTATACGCTTTATTGAATGTAAAACTATGGACTTTGTCTGAAATAAAATGAATTGAATTGAATAAGCTTAACCTAGAATTACTGGCTCCCAAGGACAGCTGCCGGAACACACCGTTAGTCGCTTGGCGACAGATTTTCTACTTGAAGGTGGTCGCTAGCCAGGCGGGGGCATACACAAAATGCCCTTCCACCATGCGGTGAAGCTCAAGCCCGCGGCGGGATTCGCACCAAGGACCTGCTGCGCGGCAGTCCAAGGCCAATGCCATTGAGCTATATTTAGAGCATCGGTATATTACGTACCACATTTTCTTCGATTTAAACGAATATACATAGACAACGCAAACAACGGACTGGACGAATGGACGACGGAAATGTAGTTTTGAAGCTGTGTTTAAAAACAACAAACATTATTTACTAAATTACAACTAGAGGCAAAGGTATAGTCTTGTGAAGTGGAGTCCTGTGATAAGCGAGGCACTGCGAATTGCACTCTACCAGTTTTTTACTATTCTATTTGTTTCTTTTTATTTTCAAGTAATGTAAGAGTTTTTTTTTTTTATATTATTGTTACAGAATTACCTCGAGGCCCACCTGAAGTTAAGCGGACTAACCTCTGCCTATAACAGATGCATTTTGCCACAAGTCACGAATTGCACTGCGCCCGTCACCTTGAGACATAGCTGTTAAGTCTCGTGCCTGTAATTTCACTGGCTATCAAGGACTGCTGCCGGAACACACCGTCAGGTGCTTGGCGACAGATTTTCTACTTGAGGGTGGTCGCTAGCCAGGCGGGCATTCCCAAAATGCCCTTCCACCATGCAGCGCGCATGAGTGAGCGCTTATAATTATTTTTATAAGTTTCGTATTTCAAAAAGAACACCTATAGAGGACTACTTTGTTGTCCGTCTGCATGTCTGTCCAGACACTGTTGCTCAGGAACGCGTAAACGTAATAAGTTAAAATTTATATCGGTATATATATATATGTATATACCGTATGTATGTATATATATATATATACCGATTGTAAAAATGTGCCGATATAAATTTTAACTAAATACGTTTACGCGTTCCTGAGCGGCAGTGTCTGTCTATATATATATATATATATATATGAGGAGAGAGGGGAGCATCTCCCTGTAGGGTGATGAGTTAACAAAAGCTATAGGTATTCAATATTAATTATTATTTTAAAAAGCTATGTATACCTACATATCTTACATGAGAATAAAGTGAACAATTCAAACACAAAAGTACTAATTAAAAGGCTAGGTTTAACAAACAAATGTAGTTCTAAAATTGTATAAGTGAAGTAATTCTATGTCAGCTCCAGCGCTGTGGCTAACACCGCTTTAGGCTTCTCGCTACCCCCTCACAGCGTATTCGCTACTCATTAGTAAAGTTTCATGAAAACAATTTGGTTTTATTTACATGGTTTACATAGGTAATTGTTTAAAGTTATTTTATTAAAACCCCATCTGCAAAACCAATTTTGATACAAATAATATGGGTACCACCTCTGAAGTATAACCTACCATACAAAATAGAAACATAAAAATCAATTATGTTAGTGTAAGTCATTGTAGACTCACAGGCAGTCTAAATTCTCCAGCCCACTACCAGTTGGCAGCGTACCCAGCATGCAGGCAGCATTGCCCCGTTGAATTGCAATGATTATTCGTTGAGCCAATGCGAGCATTTTTATTAAATGTACAGACCTTAAAATGTGTCAGTGGTATGTTATGTGCCAATACAACATTCCAGTTTTGCTTTAGTTGAACACTTCTATAGGTAGCTTTGAAAATTCTATAATAACTGTCGCTGACGTTTAGTTTCAGTTTTATAAACGAAACCCTCTGAACCAATTTACTCAGACGTGAAATAAAAGTATGATGCGGTGTTTCTATTGACTTTCACTTTGAATTGGTTCTATTCCACATAAACCAAAGACTGGGCTTTTTCTCCCCTTATTCCAATTATGTTTGTAAATGTTTGCTCCATCGAATATTTCTTTTTACATAATAATAAAGACTTTACCTTCGAATATCTTCCAGTCATCGCCTTACTTATTTTTACGAAATTAAGTATGTGCAAAATAAGGCTTTAAGGTAATTACTACGCTATGGACTGGGATACAGGAGGTTCATATTAGAATCCTGCCGCAAATTTAAACTTCATATCTGAATTGTTATTCCTATGTATAACAATTAAGTTGGCATCGTACAGGACCAATATGTCCTAGTTATGAATGAAATTCTATTGTTATCATTATCTTTGATGCCAATGGGTTAGCAGTTAATTGCCGAACGGCGTTTGATCCTCACCGCGCGCGCTAGAGCTTTTCCGCATGTTGGAAGGGCATTTTATGAATGCTGGCTAGCTACCATCCCCAAGTAGAAAATCTGTCATCTAGTACCTAACAGCGTGTTCTGGCAGTAGCCCTTGAGATCCAGAAGGTAACTCATGAATTTCAGGCACATAAGACTAAATATCTATATGTCTCATCAACTATGGGAAAGCTATGGACGCAGTGCAGTTCGTCGCATGTGACCAAAATTTATCCGTTATAGGCAGAGGTTACTGCTGAACGATAGTTGGGCCTCTTGTTTATTCTATAACAGTAACACAAAATAAATATATGAAGCATTTTACGAGCTCGCCTGACTAGCTAGTCAGTAACCACCGTTCATTTATTTTCAATAACAACTTTGACACAACTACCAAAAGATAAGATTCTGTTTTAAAGGCAGCCACACTCCGCTAATTAAAGATAACTCTATGAAAAGCACAGTAGTAAAATGGACAGGAATTTAATTCATAGGGTTCCTACTAACTTTAAGCATAATCAATATACATATTTGCCATGCGTTATTGGTGTTAAACTTAGTAATATTTCGAACACCCACAAGTATAGACCTTTATATATGTATTATGATTGTTATTTGAATCACTACTACGAATAAATATATTTATTCGTAGAATCACTATTACATACAACACTGCAGCTACTACAAAGAAAGCATTTATATCTACAAGCCATTGCAGATTCAAATTCTCCAGCTCACTACCAGTTGGCAGCGTGCCCAGCATGCTGGCAACATTGCTCTGTGGGACTACAATGACTTGTTTGTGAATTAAGCCAAATAAGTGACAGCAATATGATCACGCGTCGCATACATGAAACGCTCTAATAAGTTTTGGAAAATAAGAAGAGCTCCCTGCCCCCACGGACCCAATGTCTGTACTCCAAAATATGTAACCACAACTGAGATCAGCATACTTGCGGCGCTTGAGTTGCTCCGCCAAAGGAGCTATCACTATAGATAATAAGAAATAATGTAAGTTACTTAACAATTTTATGTGATTAACAGAATATCACTATAACTAACAGAATATTTTTTGAAGCAGTGATGGCTCAGTGACATTGACTATGGACTCCCGTGCTGCAGGTCCATGGTACAAATCCTGCCGCGGGTTTGAGCTTCACCGCATAGTGGAAGGGCATTTTGCGAATGCCCGCCTGGCTAGCGACCACCCTCAAGTATAAAATCTGTCGCCAAGCACCTAACGGTGTGTTCCGGCAGTCCTTAAGAGCCAGTGAAATTACAGGCACATGAGACTTGACAACTATGTCTCAAGGTGACGAGCGCCGTGCAATTCGTGACTTGTGACGAAATGCATCTGTTAAAGGCAGAGGTTAGTCCGCTTAACATCAGGTGGGCCTCGTGCTTAATCCGTCACTATAACAAAGAAAGAATTATAAAATATATACAAATATATATATTAATTTAAAAGGGTATTGAAATCAATTTTTGAATAATTTTTTTTATATATCGTTAGGCCTTTGTGTTGCATAAATGCTTTCAATAGTGTCTGTAGTGATTTTAATAGATAAAAAGGCATACTGGCTGTAAAAATAATTTAAGCATTATAATGATATACATATAATTTTTGAGGCAGTAATAAATGGAAAGAAAACTTCTGGTTGCGTTAAACAGTATAATTTCGTTTTTGTCTCGCCATAGTTATACGAACAATTTAATTATTAAAATGGATAATTACCCGAACATTAGGTGGTTAGAATTTTGGGTAGGTGCATATCGATTAGGATAATAAGGGTACGATCCCTTGTTCGTTAAAAATACATTCAAGGAAAAACGAACAATTAGTATTTGTAGCGACCGTCGTAATTACAGCTATTTGTACAATAATTTAGTACGACCCAGTAGGAAATGAGGGTTTGTTATTTGGGCAGCTTCAAATAAGGGCTCGTTTTTCGTAAAATAAGTGCTGGTCAGATTGCGCGTTGCTGAGAAAAATCGGGTGGCGTTTTCATTGCGGAGCAGTGATAGCCGAGCGGTTATAACTATGGACTGCGTTGCCGGAGGTCCATGGTTCGAATCCCTCCGCCGGCTTGAGCTTCACCGCATGGTGGAAGGGCATTTTGCGAATGATTGCCTGGCTAGCTTGGTCCCTCAAGTAGAAAATCTGTCACCAAGCACCTAACAGTGTGATCCGGCAGCAGTCCTTGAGAGCCAGTAAAGTTAGAGAGAGACTCAACAACTGTATGTCTCAGGGTGACGGGCGCAGTGTAGTTCGTCACTTGTGATGAAATGCATCCGTTAGAGGCAGATGAGAGAGTAGTAATTATAATAATAGAGTAGTAATAATAATTGAATAATAATAATAATAATAGAAGAGTAAACATGCGTGATGATATTTAATGACTATGTATGTATTAACTTGATTTTGTCCAATAAGGTTTACTCTTTCACGTAAAATAAAAAATTAAACGTAAAAACATAAGAAAGAAATATAATAGAAATATTCTTATATTTCTACCTTTTCCCCCCTTATACAGTACGATAAAATAAGTTTTCTTTTAGGATTTAAATATAATTGACTTATCACCAGCAAAAAAGACAATTATAGTAATTTTGAGATTGCGAAGTCAAGTTTCTTCTTCGAGTTAAGAATATCTAATACTGCCCCTGGTACCAATTTAATACATTGTAAAACAAAAGGTATTTAAACATCCTCATATATATTTCATTCTAAATACTGCTCAATTCTGTGTCATTAGAAGAAATAAGATTGTTTAATGTGTTGATATCTAACCCAAAATTGTAGTAAAGTGCTTCCATGAAACTGCGATAAGAAGCCCACAAGTTCCTTCTGAATTGTCCCATAAAGAAATCCATAAAGGTGTAAAGCTGAAACAGTGACCTATGGAAAGTTTCGAGGTCACCTCTTGACATTTTATACTTCCCTATTACGCACCTGTTCGAAAGATTTATAGACAGAGCCCTGACCCCATACCACGAAATTCAAACAAATCGATCAAGAAATACATCGTTTGTCGGCTCGCCATAAATTACGAGTAATTTCTTCAGACAAACTTCTTCAGGTTAGTGAATTATCTGTTTATCTGATTAGAACATATAAATACAGGTATTCTAGCGCAATATTATTATTAAGCCTTTTATTAGTATGGGAAAAATCCTTTTAAAATTAAGTACATGTTAGCAATTGTTGCAGCTAAGTTTTGTGAGATTTTGTTACAAATCGTTGCTATAAAAAGTTTCCGCAGCCGAATAAATAATACAATGATTATAATACCTAGAGGGGAAAACGCTGTGACGACGAAATTAATTTAGTTACCGCGCGGAGTTATTTTCTTGTTCTGTTTCGTATCCAAAGGCAGAGAAACATGTTTTCCATTACTGTCACATGAGATTTACTTTAGCTCAGGTACCAATGACAAATTTCATGTTCTTCATAATTAAATACTCATTACAGGTAAACCTGAGTTTATATTTAGATCCGACTCTTATTTACTATATATCGATCTATATTTCAATCTTCCCCTTTCAGAAAGAACAACTTTGAAATATTTGAAGAAAACAATTTTAAACGGTTTAAATCGCGTATATTTATCATTATTTTTGTTCCAACGCGACGTTTCAAAAACTTTGCAGCGATCGTGGTCGCGGGGTGACTAATTGGTTTTATTGAGGACGCCATGTAGTGAGAATAAAAAAGTTTTATTTCTCCCAAACCCATCGAGTAGGGTATCAAAATGAAGAGCTTTAAAAAAAAGATTCCATAAATATATTTCATAAATATATCATGCCGTTTTAATTTATATGGAACAATAAGACGCTTAACAAAAATAAATAATTTGCAGTTAAGTTTTTTAATTTTAAATTAATTTTTACTTGTTACATATTTGTAGTGTTTTAGTTTGTTTAAAATAATCAGTGTTGTCCTTGAACTACATATCATTAATAAGGAATTGTCCTTGTTTGACAATTAAAATTCTTAGACGCTGATTCATTCTGACTTCAGCAGCCATTTCCCTTTAATAACGACGATTACGTAGCGAGACTAAAAGCGAATATCGGAAATCACTCATTCTTGCATATTTACATGTTATTGAACGGATTTGAATGTATAAATATATTGTTAGCTTAAATAATTGAAAGAATGTTGCCTTTACGGAGAGTACCTACACGTTTACGCTTTACAGTATATCATTGTTTTGTTATGAACATTGTATAATCCTTCTTCCTGCCCTTTTTTCACGCTGAGTGGAGTCGGCATAGATCTTCCAGTTGTCGATTGTTTTTTTTTTCTATGCCTGATAGGTTAGCCATTGACCACTATCTCACCTGATGGTAAGTGATGATGTGGTCGAAGATGTTGTTCAGGCTAACCTAGAAGTACTGGCTCTCAAGGACAGCTGCCGGAACACACCGTTAGGTGCTTGACGACAGATTTTCTACTTGAGGGTGGTAGCTAGCCAGGCGGGCATTCGCAAAATGCCCTACCACCATGTTGCTCGTCATCTCACTATACACACGCTACTGTTTCTCCTGTCTCTTTCATTGCTCTACATTTAGATTCCTACTTTACAATAGGCTATGCGATGGTATTAAAATGTTTTCCTTTAATACAATATAATTGTTGGGGATGATACGAGGTTGCAGAGGTTGGAAATAAAGGTTAAATGTTTGTTCACTGTTATATATCACTAATTTATTATTGTTAAAATGTTCTTAATATTGTTACGAAAATGTTATGTTAAATGTTAATGAATGCTGCCGTATGCCGCGAAGACCTAAAGTGCACTGAACTCTAAATTCTAATTCTCGTTGGTTTGAGTAATCCGGTGTTTGCGACACACGGCGGATTGTGCCGTGTCAGGAAAATGTTTGGTATTATACCAAACATATTCCGGGGCATCAAAGATGAAGATGCTGTGATGAATGATGATACAGATAAGTGTTAGTGCAATGTAATAATGGAAAAATGATGACATGATGATAACAATAAAAACTTAAATCAAAAATGTTAGTAAGGGGTGATACGAGTCCTTAAGGGTTTCCTTGGTAAAGGTGAGCACGATTTGTCCGCGACACTTTGTTTCACGACACCATATAAATTATTTGACTGACGTGACGGACGTTCAGCCGTGTTTGTGTTTAACCGCGCACTATTCACAACATTACCCCGGATAATGGCATCACTAGCCCGGATATGGGCAGCACTAGCACTAGCACTGACACTGGCTGCGGACGGCTGAAGCTCGACGTCCGCGGTGATGAGTGCCCGGTTGGCACGCACGCGCCGCCAGCGGCACAGCAGAATGCTGCCTGCCACTCCTCCCGCGCCGACGAGGAATACCAGGATGTAGTTTAAGGCATAATGGTGAATATCATGCGTTGATAAAGATCCAATTTCTACCGAGCTTTGCTTCATCTCCTCAATTCGGTGGTGAAGCTTTTGTAGGGCTTGTTGGATATCAGTGGAATCGGAGATGTTCTGGATGTTATCATACGGTACGGAAGTGTTAATTATGTTATTTAATTGATTCATCTGTATGTTGGGTATTACAATGTTTGCGCTTGTTTCTAATTTATTTATTAAATTTCTTTGTACATGGAGAGTAAAGTCTGGTCCCTTCAGTATACAGCCCTTTTCTATGTACAAAATTCCAGAACTTCTTAATGTTTGCATTTTAATTATGCCGTCGCAGATTACCTTGACCGCGCAGTTATCACAGCAATGGAACAAATATAGCGAAGGGTTTGTTAAGGAAATCCATTTATTTTCACAACTAGATTTTTTGGCTTTGCATTTTTCAGTGTTTTGATCTTTACCACAGAAGTTACTATCGCCGCTGAGATGGTATATAGGTCTGTTTAAATTACATAAAAATCTATCTTCTTGATCTATGCACTGTGAAATCTCTTCAGCTTCAAGTGTAATATACGAGTCTCTTTTCAGGTCAGTAGCAATGTAGTCTGACGTTGGGATTAACTCTATCATAGCGTTGCCGATCTGATGTGGAATGGGATGTATTTTATAAAGTTCATAGTGATCTCTACTGATAAGTGGGAAAGTTATTTCAAATATGAAGTATGTTCTAGTAATTCTTGCCTTAATGTTCAATAATGAGTAAAGTTTACTTAAGTTTTGTTGTTCTATAGGTAAAGTTAAGTCATCCGACAAGTGAGCTGAGATTGTGCTAAGCTCTTTCTGGAGCTGTTCAGGGGTAAGTAGATGAATGTTGAATTGTCCGTGATGTATATTCGTGAGAATGTCTAATAAGATATCTTGCGTTCGTTTTAGGTTTTGTTGCAAGTTGGTGGCAGTTAAGGCGGTTAATGTGAATTCTTGTAAAAATTCCATATGGTTTATTTCTTTTTGTTGGCTATTAGTCATTTTGTCAAGTCGCACTAAATGTTTATTAATAGTTTTGTGTTGTTTTTCCATAATTTCTTCAGTTCTTTTTAATAAGTTATATTCGGATTCCACAATCGACGTTTGATTTTTCCATAAATTCGCTAAATGTTTCTCATTTTGTCTAATGAGCTCAATGTCATGGCTATACCTTTCTGCGAAATGTTCATCGAGTACCCCGAATAGGGAATTTGCAAGGTAGCCAACTCCATTGATAAGGCCACGACGCTGTCTGGAGTGACCATTTAATTGTTGCGTCATCAAAAGTTCATTATAGTAACGTAGTTCATTGTACTCGTGGATCAGCTGTAGTACTATCATATTACACTGCCCGTCGCCTATTGTTGTACATGTTTTATATAGGTATGTTGTAATTTTATCGAACGCTTGTATTCCTTCCCAATATGGAGACATGTTATAATATAAAACGAGGGTCCACTTATCCTTGATCAAGCTGAGTTTTGCAATAGGGTCAAAGTATAATGATTGGTCGTTTCTGAACTCGGTGATGTTATAAGCAGAGCTTCCACTGCTGCACAAGGTCATAAATAATGTTAGTGCCATGACTAGAGCCGAAAATCCCTTTCTTGTCGTATTTCTTTGCTGTTTTGGCTCATTCCTTTGGTTGTTATTAGCTGAAGTATTTTGTTGTTCAGATGTTTCGATTGGTAATAAAGAGAGCTTGACAATTGGTCTTTTTATGATGCCGTTTTTTGTTTTTAAGGAAACTACTCTCACATAACCATGACTGTCAGGATGTACGTCTACCACTCTACCTATTACCCACTGTCCTGCCGGAATGTTATCCTGATGCACCACTACCATGTCTCCTATTTGTAGGTTTCGTTGTGGTTTAAACCACTTGTTTCTAGTTGTTAATTGGCTTAAATATTCATTTTTCCACTTATGCCATATATTTTTGAAGATGTTGATCGTCAACTGCCATCTTGTTCTTGCATCTTCCTTAGTTTCGATGATGGTTAGGCCGGGTCTTCCTGTTAGAAAGTGTGCTGGTGTTAAATAGTCCATATCTTCGATGTTTTCTGTTAGAGTACACAATGGTCTCGCATTAAGGCATGCTTCGAGTTGAGCCAAGATTGTAGTGAACTCCTCGAATGTTAATTTTTGTTCTCCTATTCCCCTTTTCAAAAGATGTTTCATACTTTGCACTGCCCTTTCCCACAGTCCCCCAGCACTAGGCCAAAAGGGTGCGTTAAAATGGAAATGTATGTTCATTTCTGTGATATCTACCATACTTTCTTTGAAAACCTGTTGTAAATGTTCATATTCTTGTATATTCGCTAACAAATGTTCAATGCTTGCTGACCACTTTCGAAGATTGAATCCACCGGAACTCAACAGTTTCATTAAATCTGTAATTAGTTGTTGTCCATGTTTTATGTTATAGCAGCCGTGTACAAGATCATCCATGTAAAACGATCCCTCCAGGACGTCGGCAGCTTCCAGGTATTCATTTCGATTGTCTGAAGCCAACTGTTTTAAGGTCATGATCGCTAGAAAAGGGGCAGCTTTCATGCCAAAAGCTACTCTCGTTATTTGGTGTATTTGAAGGGGTTGATCAATATTATTGACTGCAATCTGTCGATACATTTTCTCAATGTCAGCAGTAAAGGCATAAGGATATTGCCGCCATTGAAGTAGTAGTGATTGCAAGTCTTTTTGCAGATTTGGACCTTTATGCATAATATCATTCAGACTAAACTTTGATGATGTTCGGGCTGAAGCATTAAAAACTACCCTTAGCTTGGTGGAGGTTGACTCCTCCCTGTGAACCCCGTGGTGAGGTAAGTAGCATTCTAATGTTATGTTGCTTTCCTTGTTCTCAGGTTCCATATGTTCCAAATCGATATACTCTTTCATAAAAGCTTTGTATTGTTGCGCAAAAACTTCCTGTTTTTCAAACTTTCTTTCTAGATTTTTAAATTGTGCAATGGCCATGGATTTTGAGGAACCTAACTTATGTTTTAGATCGTCTTTCAGAGGTATCCTCACTTCATAACGACCATCGTCCTTCCGTTTTGTTGATTTTAAATAAAACTCCACGCACTCATTATCTTCCCCCAATAAGTTTTCAGGGTCATTGATCTCCTCTACTTCCCAAAATTTTTGTATATCCTCTATGTTGTTTATGACTACGTTACATTGATAACCCGTGTTGATATTCCCGCATAGTAGCCATCCTAACTGTGTTTGTTGGGCTATAGGTAGGTGCGGATGTTCCCCTTTTAAAAGTCCACCCAGAATTATTTTTGCATAAACGTCAATTCCAAATAGTAAGTCTACGGGCCGACTTCTGAAAAATTCAGGGTCACTCAAGTTAATGTTTTGCAAATATGAGCATGTTGGCATTGCAAATGTTTTGTTTGGTAGGCTCTTAATTAGGTCATTCATGATAAAAACATCGGACTCGAATTTAAAATCATTATAGAGGGAAGCACACTCTATTGTGATCATTCCTTTGCATCTGTTCTCCTTTTGCCCTATCCCAAAAATCACTCCTTTACATGTTTGTCGCTTTATTCCTAGTTGCTGTGCCGCTCTTTCTGATGCTAGACTAATTTGACTACCCTGATCGATTAATGCGCGCATAGTTACATAACACCCGTCGGAGCCCTTCACCTTCACCAGGGCTGTTGCTAACAAACTCTCAGAAGATTCTTGTTGGGAAGCATTTGACGTGCTGGCCGTATAATCCTTACGTTGCATGTTTTGTCGCACCAAATTATCACTGGTTGGCAACTGTGTTAATGAAATAGCTGAGTTCGTAAAAGCCTCATGTAAAATAGTGTTGTGCGGACCTTGGCATTTTCGACATTTATGTTTAGATATGCACGGATTTCCATTATGGCTGAATAGGCAGTTGGTACAAAGTTTAAGATTGTTGGCAGTTTTCAATTTTTGTTCATTATTCATCAATAAATAATTCTTGCAATTATAAATGCCGTGTTGGTTGTTACAAAGAGGGCACTGAATATTAGACACGTGCAATGATTTTGCAATTAACTTACTGCTGTTATTACTGTAGTGGTTATTTTTGTTGTATGAATTGTTGCTGTATGTTTTCGTGTTGTTTGAGGTTTGATGATATGATTGGTTGTTAACCCTCTGTGACCCGCCATCCTGTTTCCGGCGAGTTGTCTCTAGGGTGGTAAATAATGTTTCCAAGAAATCCGTTAAATCTTTTAAAATTGGTAGTTCTCTTGGGTTTTTTAATGACCCGATGTAGTCTGCGTATGTTCCAGCATCAAATTTTTGACTAAGAATATATACTAAGATCGGGTCCCATGTTGAAATATCGATACCTAAATTTTTTATGGCATTTATACATTCTATCGTGGTGTCATGCATTCTTTTAATTAATTGTAAGGATGGTAGTTGAATATTTGGTAAACCTAACAGAATGGCTATGTGAGATGAAAATAAAAGGTTTTTGTTGTCATAACGGTGCGTGAGTATGTTCCAACATGCTAAAAAATTGTCACTACTGATTGCTAAATGCTGAATAAGTTTTTCTGGTTCCCCTGTGACCTTACTTTTCAGATGTTGCATTTTTTGACCATTTGAAAGGGATGAATTTCGTAGTATTGTTTCCGTAAACAAATCTTTAAAAGAGACCCAGTTAGTATAATTACCGTTGAAAGTAGGTAGGTCTAGTGTCGGGGTAGATTTTTCCCGATGCGCGACCGACCACATCTTTGTGTTTATTGCTCTTTTTAGGTCATAAAATTTCTTTTCATACCTGTCGTACATGTTTGCGTATTCAGCATTCTCGCCGTCCAACTCACTCTCGATATCCCAGTGAAGATTATCGATCGTGGACCACCTCTCCTGTAGCATCTTTAAGACATCTTCAAACTCCCACTTCTCCGTAATTTGTTCCAAGTCTATTTGCGATGTTGTTCTAACAAAAGCCTTAAAATTAGCATACTGACGTTTCAGCTGATCGTCGACTTTGCTGTTTGTTCCATAACTGCGCTTCAATGTTTGCTCTTTTTGTTGGATTTGACGACTATGCTCTCCCTGATCCGGTATGCCCTCCTCAACGACACTAGCTGTTGGGAAGGTTCTACGCGGTGTTTTAACTTGCTCACCTGATGTGGACGGGCCTGGCGGCACCACCAAAATCTGCTGATACTGGTCATGAATCAACGCCTTGGTTGATTCATACGCCTTTCTTGTCCTTTCCAACTCTTGTTTTGCGAAATAAGGGTCTGTTCTACTTACTTCAGTACCAATTCTGTCATGGTTGTCTTGGTACTCTCTCCAATACTCTTCCAAAGTCGCCAAGCGCCGCTTAAAATAATCAATTGTTTTCCTATCTGCGCTGTCTTTCTTAATGTTAATACCCATTTTCAAAATGTTGTCGTAGATCATGGACTGAGTTTCAATGAGCTCCGCCATGATGTAAGTGTTAATTGTTAAAAAAGTTGTTGTTTGATAAAAAGGATATGGTGTTCTGCTTTCAATACTCAGCTTCCTTCAATGTTGATGTTATCCAATGTTGTCACTGCAATCCTATTTATCACCCACGCACACAGTTTGTTACACTAGTTCAACCTCGCCCCACGAAATACCGAAAAATCTATAACGAAATTACGCGACGCGAGCACTTTCGAAGGACCAATATGTTGGGGATGATACGAGGTTGCAGAGGTTGGAAATAAAGGTTAAATGTTTGTTCACTGTTATATATCACTAATTTATTATTGTTAAAATGTTCTTAATATTGTTACGAAAATGTTATGTTAAATGTTAATGAATGCTGCCGTATGCCGCGAAGACCTAAAGTGCACTGAACTCTAAATTCTAATTCTCGTTGGTTTGAGTAATCCGGTGTTTGCGACACACGGCGGATTGTGCCGTGTCAGGAAAATGTTTGGTATTATACCAAACAATAATAATATCAACCATACCTATATTTACCGCCAAGCAGTAATGTTGGCATTACTGTATACCGGTTTGAAGGGCATGGATGTTGGTGAAATTACAGACACATGAGATTTAACAATTTTATGTATCAGCACACCCTGGACACTCTACTCATTCTCTATACAAAAGCCGTGGTCTAACTACCTATTACACAGACACTACATAAATGTTGTTTTTGTACACGCGTAATTGTGAGCGCGTCCAAGGTTGTCACTGTATGAATGACATAGGTGGATATTAGGAATTAACCAGGTATAAAAAAAAACAATGCAAAGCTATCGGCATATTATAATAAATAACAATATCTAAATGCAATTGTTGTTGGCATTAAAATGATAAAACATGCAATGCAGTTTAGTTGTTGGAATACATTATGTTTATGTTGAGTATTATGTTTAAAAGTATGTTTTGTTTTATGCTTCAGAGGTTAGCCTTTGACCACCATCTCACCTGATGGTAATTGATGTGGTCGAAGATGTTGTTCAGGCTAATCTAGAATTACTGGCTCTTAAGGACAGCTGCCGGAACACACCCTTAGGTACTTAACGACAGATTTTCTACTTGAGGGTGGTAGCTAGCCAGACGGGCATTCACAAAATGCCCTACCACCATGCTATAACGACTACCATCGTAAGATGACAATCGGGACTGACGGCTTAATGTGCCCTCCGAAGCACGGAAGCGCTCAGTAGTAATGTCACTAGCGGTCACTCATCCAACTCCTGACCGCGGCAGACGTTGCTTAACTTATCGACTAAGCTAACTTCGCTACGAGCGCTTCAATTTTTGATGAATTTAATCGTGGACTGGGAAGCAATATAAAATTTTGTATTCTATAACATTTCCAAATTTCTTAATATATTGATAATGCAAACTCTGACATACTACACTCGAGAGCAATGAATCCGGGTCACTTAAAGAATCCTAAAAATCTCGGAAACTAAAAATGCTAGGTTAATGCAATAAATTGTATTTAAGAGACAATGTAATACTCCTTAAATGAAGGTATTAAAACTTCTTAGTTATTGTAAAGTTATATCATAAAAAAATCAAATTTGAAAAAGGGCCACTTTCGAAGATGGAACTACGAAATTACAGCATTTGGTTTTGCTTTTGTTTGTAATCTGTCATTTATGTGGGTACATAAACCATGTTGATAGTGCTCTATATTCATTATTCAAGCTGAAATTATGTCGCTTACGCCTGAAGAATGCACCAGAATACTTACAATGCTGGAAACCGGCCGGAGTCAGCGCGATACAGCCAGGACTGTCGGTGTGTCGCTGTCAAAAAGAGTTCTCCGACGTTACGAAGAAACTGGTTCTAACCTACGCAGACCAGGAACGGGCAGAACCAGGTGTACCACAGCACGAGAAGACCGATACTTGGTGAACACCATGCTTCGAAATCGCTTTCTCACAGGAACTGAACTCACCAATCAGTTTCGACGCCTCGGAGGAAGTAACCCAAGTGCATGGACAGTAAGACGTCGGCTTGCTGAATCTAACTTAAAACCCCTTAGACCTGCAAACGGCCCTAAACTGGAGCGTGGGCATCGTATTTCGAGACTAAGATATGCCCAGAGCCACGTAAATTGGAGTATTGAAGATTGGTCAAAAGTTATGTTCTCCGACGAATCAAAATGTATGCTCTACAAGCACGATGGAAGACACAGAGTGTATCGAAGACCAGGGGAAAGATTCAAGCAAGCATGCATCGAAGAAAAAGTAGCCTACGGTGGTGGGTCTGTACTTGTGTGGGCCGGAATTTCTTCTGAAAGTCGCACAGAGCTGGTGATCATAGAAAACGGCTCTTTAACTAGCGTAAGATATGTGGAAGAAATCCTCAATGATCACGTTGGTCCATTTATGGTCAATTTAGGTGAGGATGCTATATTTATGCATGACAATGCCCGACCTCATACAGGTAGGATTGTGAATGACTACCTTCAAGAGATGAACATTACTCGTATGGAGTGGCCAGCGCGCAGCCCGGATATCAACCCGATCGAGCATGCTTGGGACGAGCTAGGCAGATGCGTAAAACAACGAAACCCTCCCCCAATCACGCTTCGTGAGCTCAAAATTGCTCTCACAGAGGAATGGGAGAATATTCCCCAAAATCGTATAAGGAACTTGGTGTACAGCATGCCAAACCGCGTAAACGCAGTAATGGAAGCACGAGGAGGCAATACGAAGTATTAAAATTCAAGAAAATCGTAATAAAGTTCAAAAATTTCATGTTTCCTATTTTTGTTTTAAGGAGAGATCAGCAGTTTTTTTCTTTATGTAATTTTGTGTTAATAAAATGTATGGTGACTCATATTTTTTTTACTTTCATTTAAGGAGTATTACATTGTCTATTAAATACAATTTATTGCATTAACCTATCATTTTTAGTTTCCGAGATTTTTAACATTCTTTAAGTGACCCGGATTCATTGCTCTCGAGTGTATATCGCATAAACTTATCATATCAGAAACATGATGAAAGCGATGAATAAGATAAAGCTAGAAGCTCAAGGTATGTTCATCAAACCACAATAACCAGTTCATTTAGGT
Organism: Plagodis pulveraria; assembly: GCA_963890685.1. Lineage (NCBI taxonomy): Eukaryota > Metazoa > Arthropoda > Insecta > Lepidoptera > Geometridae > Plagodis > Plagodis pulveraria. The sequence continues at coordinate 16,888,643 of OY982961.1, forward strand.
CTATGGATAAGATATAAATATTCAGGACACGTTGTGTACGCCCTTTTCTACTACGGTTATTTTCGTTGACCCAAATTGTCTACAGTATTTCTACTACCTTTATGGCTTGTGTTACCAAATATATCAGCCCTACAATTTGCCGTTTTGTCGAACTGGCCACTTTGATCTCAAAAATTCTGTCACTTGATGTTCACAGATACCGTCAAATTTAGGCTTGTTTATTTGTGTTACTTATCATTTATTTTCGCGTTATTTCTGTTTATTTGACAACGTTCTATTTACAATATGGGATACTTGAAATTTATATCGCGTTATTTATTTACAAGTTTTACCGTAGCACCAGCGTCGCAGAATCAGCTCATAGATTAATTCTACTTATGGAGAAGCTAACGTAAAAGAAAACACAGTCATTTCAACCTGTTCCTTTTACGCGCATACCTACATAGGTGAGCGTGAAAGGGACAGAATGAGACAAGTATGTTTATTTTTAAGTTCACTTCTATTACGTGCTGTACTCCGTCTGAAAGTCAGCGGCACGCTTTAGTGTGAGCGATAAAACAATATTTATTCACTTGAAACAAATAATGATATATATTTCGTAGTTTTGAAGCAATGAAAGCCGAGCGATAATAGCTATGGACTGCCGTGCCGTTTGAGCTTCACCGAATGGTGGAAGGGCATTTTGCGATTGCCTGCCTGGCTAGCTACCACCCTCAACTAGAAAATCTGTCGCCAAGCACCTAACGATGTGTATGTCTCAAATTGACGGGCGCAGTGCATTTCCTGACTTGTTTTGAATAAATGCCTCGGTTATAGTCATAGGTTAGTCCGTTTAACATCATGGGCCTCGAGCTTTTTCCGTCACATAACATACCCCAATCGGAATGAGTCATTTCAGATGGTAAGAAGCTCTGTTGTGCGCCCAATGTACTCGTACAGCTAACATTACCTGAGTAGTATGCTACTGCTAACAGGGCTCCTATGAATAAGATGGGCACATGCGAGTCCTAGCCCGTCGTTGTCCCACGGGTGTCACAATTATTTTAATCTTAAGCTGTCATAAACCTTCCAGAACAAATACATGTCGTATCTTAATGTATATAATTTCTTCCTGATTTTTTCTTGTACATTTATTTCCTTGAACCTTTGTTTATTTGCATTTTCTTCCGACAACGGAAACTGTACAAAAGGAGCGACATTTCCAGGTAAATATTTAGTTTCTTCAATAAAGAACTTAATATCCGCCAAGAAGAAATTGAAATCAGAACTATGTTGTTTACGTTTAAGAATTAAGGAAATACTCGTATTAATTGATTTTGTAGACCTTGAATACAACAACAGTTAATAACAGCTTAGATGAAAAATACTGATATCAGCTTAACAACGATACGTCGCCCTCGTTAACAGGTCGCTTTAGCTATGTATCATCAGAAAAAATGTAAAATGTAAACTTGTTTTTAATTGCAAGAGGTCAGGCTTTATGTGAGACACATGCCCGCCTGCCTTTTCCTCTTCAACTAGAAAATTTGTCAGCAAGCACCCATATGCATCGGTGTGATCTAGCATCAGTCCTTTAAAGCCGTTTTCTATTAAGTTACTGGGAACACACCGTTAGGGGCTTGGCGATAGATTTTCTACTTGAGGGTGGTCGCTAGCCAGGCGGGCATTCGCAAAATGCCCTTCCACCATGCAAAAAGTTGATGCAATTTAGTTGATTTGCGTGCGGGTGGACCCGAGAATGGAAGCTAGTTTTCGATAAATAATATAAAAAGAACTTACGCAAACTGACTGTTTTAACGTTGAAAAGAAACTGTTAAAATATGGCAATACATTTCCATATTTTACCCTATAATTATTAATCTAGGCATGGCAAGGCGACCAAGTGGGTCGCCCATTCTGTTCATGTCCTCTCTTCTCTAAAAGTTGTAATAAGAAAAAATATATTTAATGATGTAAAACTTTAGTAAAACAGTAAAGAAAATAAATCCTCTTTAATTTTAATATATCTAAACAGAAACGTGAAAAGTATTTCGCAAAAGTCGAAGCTTTGTAAAAAAAAACTTAATACGGTGTATATACCAAGTTTTTAAGGCTTATTAACAAATTATCGGGAATTTCGACTGTTGTATTGAAAATCAGCCTAACTTTCATTTAGTAAGAAACGTAAACGTAGTTCATACATTTGATACTCGCTGTAGTTTATTCGTTAAATATATTGCTGCTATTATTCACTAAAGGTCACTCGTCCATCACTTGAGTGGCGCTTGGTAAAGTGCTCGAGTATTCCAACGTCTAGTCTAGAATTATAACAAGAGGTCAGGGACTCACGGACTCTTGACCGCTTTGTTGACTCTCTTGCACCTCTCTCCAATGTTAATGTGGGTATCTACACATTTATATTCAAACCTTGAGAACCCTAGCGATAAAATAAGGTCGCTGTACAGTAATGTTGTACCAGCGTTAAATTTTTGATTAGAGCGAAAGTGATGCCTGATACGGTTATATAGAAAGGTTTAGCAAAAATATAAGGAAATATTCTTCAAAAACATCACACAAAATTGAATGATTAAAATCTCGAATGCGGAAAGATTGTGTGCGAAAATACATTACCTATCGGTAATTGATTTGAGAGAGAATTCCAGAATTTTATCCGAGATTCGGAGGGCACGTTAAGCCGTTGGTCCCGGTTGTTGTCTTAGGATGGCAGTCGTTATAGCTTGATGGTAAAGCATTTTGCAAATGCCCGCCTAACTAGCTACCGCCCTTAATTAGAAAATCTGTCACCAAGCACCTAACAGTGTGTTTCAGGAGGAGTCTTTGAGAGCCAGTAATTCTGGGTTACCATGAACAAAATCTTGGACCACATCATCACAGAAGGCGTCAAAGGTAGTCAAAGATTTACCAATCAGCTATAAATAATAAATAAAAAACATTACATTACATTACAAGAGATACATTATTTATATTCCTCTTCATATTCCTACCCTTATTTCACTTATGTAGGCCAACCTATAAAATAAAAATACTGCATAATACACACATAGGTATTATAAAAGTTAAGGCTAAAATTTTTATTTCTGACTGCTATCCTAACGTCAACTGTACTGTATCAGCCGGATCGTCCACTGCTAAACACTGCCTTTCCAACATAGGGGGGGTTTGACATAAACCTTATGCTTGGCAGGCGTCTTGGGGATCGCAGTTTAAGATATCATATACCTCAGAATGCGCTGCAGTCTACATCCCGGTATTTTACCTTTAGTCGCCTTACGACATCCACAGCTAGAAATGGAGAGGTGACATTTTAACCCAGCACCCCACGGGGCAACCAACAAATTAATGTCAGCACTTCTCAGTAATTGTCTTTGTGTACATAAACAGATGACTTAGAAGTGCACAATTTATGTATATGCGCCATTTCGTGTACTAATTCCGTAACACCATTCTACAAAGCTATCGAGGTTACTCTTGCAGTGAAATGATATACTCGAATTCTGCATTATTTGCCGTTAGCTGGCTACAAACTTTCGTTGAGGAGGATATGGATATCTCATCTTATTGATCTATATTTATACTAATATTATAAAGAGGAAAGATTTATATTTTTGTATTTTTATATTTTTGTTTGTATACGAATAAACTTAAAAACTCCTAAACTAATTTGAAAAAATCTTTCATTATTAGAATTTTACACTATCCCTGATCCCATCGGTTATAGGATATTTTCAAAAACTTAGGGATGTGTATGAAAACTTCGATAATGTAATCTAACATGTGAAAAAAAAAACAAAAATATCGTTATATCGCTTACGCTGCGGAAATTGTTGACAATAGAGCATAGTGATATACTACAACTTTATAGAAGACATTAATCTACAAAGAAATCCGCATTACCATGTCTGACTATTACAGTTCTGTCACAATAGCTACGTTTTATTTTTGAATTTATAATTTTTGTTAAATACCAGTGTAAAACCGGGCCGGGCTGCTAGTGTATTACTTAGAGGGCTATATATAATCTTATTAGTGGGCTGGAGCATTTGGACTCCTTGTGAGTCTGCAATGACTTATAGGTTGTCTAAATGCTTTTATTGTAGTTGCTGCAGTATTGTATATAGTTCGTAGTGCATTGTTAATAATGTCATACGTAAAAAAAATCGTCATCGAACCGAGCCTTGGTATGGCGAAGACATGGTATTTTTTTTTACTGGCATTTATTGGCATATATTTGTTGACGTCAAACTTTTTTTTCGTCTGGAAAGGTGTTGTTTGTAATACAAAATCTGTGTGCAAATGTGTTTTTAATTACTACCCACAGTTACATACACAAGAGCGCGTGTCTATACTTATCACAACTACAAATATTGCCCACCCGCCTTCGTGAGATAGAAAACTGCATATACTATTGTTTTTTTGACTATAAAGGATTACATACCCAAAAATAGAACACACAATTTCGAATAACAGTGTACTGCATATATAAACCTTAAAAAAAATAGTTTTAGTACCAGCTTAAATGTATATAATTTATTATGCTACATAAAAAAAATACGCGTTGGAAAAATTCAAGTTTTCAACAATAGCTACGAACCTCATGCTTTAGTTACCTGTATATAAAAAGTGATTTTAAAGAACACCTTATTTGACCCATCGCACCTACACGTGTCCGACCGTCCTATGACATCATTGCTATTCATAATACAGTGAATCAGTTCTTTTCATTTGTCCCCCTGCGACCTAGATACGACAAATCGAGTTACGTTCGAGTATACTGAAAGCCTCCAAGAAGTTATTATAACAAGGTTTACGAACGACGATTAGAGCAAACAATAGACTCGTTTCTGGTAATAACTTTTTGATTTGGATATTTCCTCTGCGTTGATGGTTTATTGTACAAGACGTGACTTATCTCTTTGGATTCTTATGTACTGGTACTCAGCTTTTAAAGGAGATTCAAGACAATCACTTGTCTTCATATTGACCCTGAACATTTAGGGTACCAATAGTTAAATTATACACTACACTTTTTTTAATATTTATTATGACGGGTCAAGCACGAGGCCCAACTGATGTTGGACTAAGACTGAAGCGGACTAAACTCTGCCCATTACAGATGCATTTCGTCACAAGCAACGAATTGCACTGCGCCCGTCACCATGAGACATAATTTCACTGGCTCTCAAAGACTGCTGCCGGAACACACCGTTAGGTGCTTAACGACAGATTTTCAACTTTGAGGGTGGTCGCTAGCCAGGCGGGCATTCGCAAAATGCCCTTCCACCATGCGGTGAAGCTCAAGCCCGCGGCGGGATTCGAACAATGGACCTGCTGCGTGGCAGTCCATAGCCAATGCCACTAAGCCATCATTGCTTTGATATTATCACCTTTCAATAAATGAAATAAATAGAAAATTCTAAAAGAAATACAATATAAGTTTTTGGATGAACATAATAATTTGAAACAACAAATATAACAAACAATAGAGCATGTGACTGTGTATTTTACTTGCACAAACAATATAGAAAAACTTTCTAACCTTATTGAGTTTTATTTCAGATTTGAATTCTTTCTTTTATATATATATATATTATATACCCATTGTCCATACAAGAGACAAATTCGAATAAAAGTAGTCACGTTCGAGTAGTATTAAAAATTCATAGGCGTGACTAAACCAAGTTTTAGTACCTTATAACTAAAACAGTCAGTTGTTAAATGGCAAAATCAATAATCGAGTACAATAAAACATTAAAAAATACCTAAAGGAAAATATAGAGATCTCTAAAATAAATATATTTTTTTATGCTTGATAGGTTAGCTTTTGACCACTATCTCACCTGATGGTAAGTGATGATGTGGTCGAAGATGTCATTCGGACTAACCTAGAATTACTGGCTCTCAAGGACAGCTGCCGGAACACACCGTTAAGTGCTTGGCGACAGATTTTCTTTCAGGGTGGTAGCTAGCCAGGCGGACATTCGCAAAATGCCCTTCCACCATGCTATAACGACAGCCATCCTAAGACGACATCCGGGACCGACGGCTTAACGTGCTCTCCGAAGCACGGAAGCGCTCAGTAGTAATGTAATTTACTATCATATTTAATTTTTCAAGCGCTCGTTCGTTCAAGTTTACTTAGCTGTTCTCAACCGATCAGCAAAGTTAAGCAACGTCGTGCGCGGTCATGAGTTGGATGAGTGACCGCTAGTGACATTACTACGGAGCGTTTCCGTGCATGCCAAAACGTACCAATTGTGACAATTCACGAAAATTTTATACAGAACCAAGAAGTTTTGCTAAAAATAATTACTGAATAAACCAATACTTAAGTGTGCGAGCACACCATTTACAATCCTACATAGAATGGTAAAATAGGTCGTAAACGACACGGAAAACAATACGGATTGCAAACTGCAGACGTGAGACAGAAAGTAAATGAGAATCGCCTGAAACTGAGAAACATTTTCAAAGCTCTTTCTTGAAGACGAATATCCACAATTAGTCTTAATTTTTTTTTTTTTTTTATGTTTTTGTGATGGAACAAGCTCGAGGCCCACCTGATGTTAAGTGGATTAACCTCTGCTTATAACAGTTGCAATTCATGACAACTCACGAATTGCACTGCGCCCGTCACATTGAGACATAGTTGTTAAGTCTCATTGTGCCTGTAATTTCACTGGCTCTCAAGGACTTCTGCCGGAACACACCTTTCGGTGCTTGGCGACAGACTTTCTACTTGAGGGTGGTCGCTAGCCAGGCGGGCATTCGCAAAATGCCCTTCCACCATGCACAAAAATAAAAATTTTGAAGAAGGGTTATTTTCAGTTGACATAAATATTGTTTTAAGAAGTCTATTAACACAGCAGTTGATCAAAACTTGAAATATTCCCATGATGATGAATGATCAACACATTTACATGTTTGCATTATTAACTCTTTTGTAAGCAGCCAATACCTATGGAGGACCGATATTGGAGATACATTTGAATATATTTTTATTTTTGCAATGATGTATGCTCATGCTTCCGCCTATGGAATGCATTACCGGTTCTCATCAGACACACCAAGTCTATTGAGTCCTTCAAAGATCTGTTGAAGAAGCACTACCTATCAATACAGCTATACTTATGCATATTAATATTTAGCTTGTTTATATTTTGTACTATGCATGTTGTATTTATTATTAATATGTATCTCTATTTATAAATATATATTTATTTATGTATAAAAGTATATAAATTCAGTATGTATGATAATAAAATTATTTATCTGTTTTTAAATGAAGTTTGATAATTGTCTTTAAAATCTTGTTCACCAGGTGGTGAGGTCCTCAATATGCATTCACTTTCATGTCCATTCACGGTTGCCTGTAAGAAATTGAACTTAGCGATAAGGCCGCCCATTGTGCATTTTTGCTTATGTCTGTCTGTAACATACTTATATTGTAAAAATTTGGTTCGATTAAGAGTATTTGTATTGTATTGTATGCTGCGCGGATTACATTATGATATTAGAACGAGTGGATTTTTTTTTGTCATTTTCGGGATTCGAACCTGCGCTGTAGGGGTGGGTTGCAGTTAAAACCTTGTAAATCAATGTGAAATAATCTCTTACATCTCAATTCCCTGGCACAATCCATTCGCAAATACACTATGCGTGATAAATTCGTCGCAACTCACAAATCATATTGCATGGTAGCCTAGGTAAACTTTACATAAACAATGCAGCCCAAAATAGCTTTTACAACTTTATTAATAAGGTCAGTATTGCGTTGTACTCAACGTGGTATAGAAGTATCGATAGAGCGTTTGATCAATACGGTTTGCATTGGCTAGCCATGCGTGGTGTTTTCAATTAAAAACCTAGCAACCGAATAAGTGGATTATCACTTTCAAGCAACGGACTGGTACATGTGAAAATTCAAGTTATTAGCTTTACCACTATTAATGTATTTATTAGAAAATCTTTAATGTTTAATACTTTTTACACGACTGCCCAAAAAAGTGTAATGTTTTCAGGGTTCATGTATGTATGTTTGTGAGTATCTTTATTCCACCATAACTTCTAAACGCCTTTCCCGATTTTAATGTATAATATATCATTATATTCATCTTGATAGCGCAGGTGACACAAGGTACATAAAAAAAGGTTGAAAACAAACTGGCGGATTGTCGACGCCATATTGTAAGAGCAATAATTTTATTTTTCTCCCAAACCCGTTGAGTAGGTAGTAGTATCAAGATGAAGGGCCAAAAAAACGATTCCATAAATATATACCTTGGAGTTTATATTTCAATGGAACGATAAAATCCTTAAAGAAAATAAATTACTTGCTGTCGGGTTTTTTAATTTTTAATAAATTTATTCATGTTAAATAAACCACCCTTAGCCTATTTTTAAATCATAAAAGAAATTATGTCCTTTAAGATTATGCTGAATTTTAAATTATTTAATCTTATATTCAGACTTTAAATAGAAATACTCGCATATCAGGCTATGAGTATTTATGTACCACTTTCCCAATAATCGATTAAACTATCAAACTACATTGATTACTAATAACTTGCGGAACGATTTCTATAATAGTAAAGCAGTTATATGTTAAACAAATTAGAACACTGAAAGGTTATTCTTATAATCAAAGAAAAAGTCGATGAAAACTTAATTTCAATCGAAGATTGTTCAACTACTAATATAATTTAAATCAGTCCTGTCTGGAGAAAAGAGATTGACGTATAATTCATTAAAAAAGATTCGAGATAAATCGCAACTGCTACTGGGCCAAACTTTTGGAGATAATTAAATTTCAAAATGTATTTAGCCTGACAGTGCCTCATAAAAGAATCCAATATCGTTGCTTGAATTTTTTAAAATCTGATTTTAAAAATAAATCGTATGGTAATCAGAGCCGCCACATGCAATATGATATTTCGTTCAAATGGTGATTATTGGCATTTATAATGGAGATGTTGACATCTCCATTATAAATGCCAATAATCACCATTTGCACCACACAGCAGGGCTTTGCATGTTGAGCACGATTTTCAGTAATAAAAGTATTGAACAGAGAGAGAACTCACCGTTAATTAAAATCTACAGTAGTCCAATTGGAATTCTTTCAGGTACCTGCTGACGAATAAAATTGTAATAAAAACTGTTGTGTCAACTTTAAACTGCTACAGTCTTCCTTAAAAAATGAATGTCTGATTCCATCGAAAACAAAACTTAGTATGAATATGAACTTAATATCAGAAACGGCTCCTTCGAAATAAAACTGTGGCTATATTATTACCATATGAAAGTTTCGTAAACGCCCTAAAGTAAAATAACCTTCGTTGACCTTTTTGAAATTGTCTTGTTCACAAAACCAAGGTGATTTTAATGATCAATACGTACAAATATATGTTCAACTATTATAATTACCTTCTCTGAAGCTCGCGTATAACGTCATGAAGTACTATAATAAATAGTAAAAAACAAAAACCTTTAAATTTAGTTTCTGCCATAGATATCAGCGTTCACTTTATAAATTTTTGAACTCTTTTTAACAAATACATTTTTAATACTTTCTTGTATCAGCCGCATCGTCCACTGCTGAACACAGCCTCCTTCATTATGAGGGGCTTTGCCATAATCCCCGTGCGTGGCAGGCGTCCTGGCGATCGCAGTGTGAGATTACTTCAGAAAGGACTGATGTCCGCCTTCTGGTGTGTTACACTTTGTCACCTCTTACGACACCCTTGGGTAGAGCACCTGGCACCCCACGAGCTTTTTTTAGTAGCAGGCAATAATTAGGTAATCTGCATGGCAGCGAAACAGAAACATTCAACCTGTCGTTTAGATACTATGTTAAGAAAAAATATGATGTTGAATTGTTACCCAAATTTTAAATTTGGGTACCTATAATTTTATTTATTTCTCAAGTACCGTCCAGTACACGAAGAAGTATGGTAAAAAAGGTTATTTTCTGTACCCCAGTGCATTAGACATAATCTGGAATTTAGCTTAATGTGAATAGGTACCTTGTGAAGACAAGTTACAATTCATAGGAAATTTGCTTGGATTTAGAAAGATCTTGATAGACTCTAACAACAAATACCGAAAATGCTGGTTTAATATATATAAGTTTTATTCTGTGATGAAGAAACAAATATTTTACTGTCACCGTTTAATTTGCATTGTAGAACCTCAACAGCGCAAGGACCGACTCGAATTTGGTCAGTTTTTAGGGCCCGACTACAAATTGTATGCATATCCACAATGATTGATTATGAAATTTGAGACAGCTATTTGGCCTCTTACTCCTCCTCCTCCGTCCTCCTTATAGAATTAAAAAAATATATTATTTAGAGTAAATCTGTATATTAACCTACGTATCTAATATTAGGTCACAAACAAAATCAGAATGCTTAGTGATGCCAAGGAATATAAATATTTTTCCAGATGTTGGTATTTATTTTAAGAACGCTCTTTTAAAGTACGGCCGGCTGTAAATAAATTAATGATATACATTTATAACGGTTCGCGGTATTACCGTAACATTTTGCAATTGATAGGTAGAGGTAAATACAGTACCTACAGATATAAAATATAACTGTGGTGTATATGACAAAAACATTATTTATATTTAAGGAATTAATAATAGATGCTTAAGTTCTATACCTACAGATATACTGTAGTAGTAGTTATTTATATTTGATCAATTAATCAAAGGTGATTAAATTTTGCCTTAAAAAAAAAACATAAATATATTGATTATAAAATTCAACAATACCCCTCGACAGTGAAATATTTTTTTTATTAGTAATTTTGCGCCTCCGAGATTAGATAATTTTTAATTCAGTTCAATAACTTTCTGTGATCTCTTTCGTACATATCTACTGATCAATGCTCAGTATATCATACTGTAAATTCAAACTTCTAGGATACTGGGAAGAACTTTCAAGTACTTTGAAGCAGTGATGGCAGCATATATAGAAGGTCCATAATTCGAATCCGCCGCAGGATGAGCTTTAAAGCATTGTGGTAGGGTATGTTGCAATTCCCCGCCTGGGTAGCTCTCGCTAGTCTTAAGACAGATTTTGTACTTGAGAGTAGCTGCCCGTACTTGTGGTTACTGTATCAGCCGGATCTTCCACCACTGAACACAGCTTCCCCCATGAAGAGGGTTTGCCATAATCCCCACGCTGATAGGTGGCTTGGAGATTGCAGTGTAAAATGTTAGGTTTTCAGATGGTATTGCTGTCCTCTCGACATTTTTCCTTCTGTTGCCTCTTACTACGCCCATAGTTAGATATAGGGCTTGAAGTTGCTCAAGTACAAAATCTGTCGTAAAGCGCCTAATGAGAGTATTCTGGGATCTATGTATTTTTGTAGCTTGATTCATATAACACCTTATATGGTACTTAAGTGTTTATATGGTACAACATGTTGTTCAGGCTAATCTATAATTACTTACTGGCTTCTAAATACAGCGGCCGGAACATACCGTTAGGTTCTTTGCAATAGATTTTTTACTTGAGGATGGTAGCTAGCCAGGAGGGCACTTTTAAAATGCCCTACTAACATGCTATTGCGACTGCACAGTCTCGGTACTTCTGTAGTCAATAGGAATGGCTCCTTAGATCAGAATAAGGATAGACGTATGTATAAACGTGCCTTCCGAAACACCAAGCTGAACTGAGCTCTGATTTTAGAAGAGGACCTCACTGACCCATCCAAGTGAAACCCCAAGCGAACCTTGCCTAATCTAGTTGACATGACTTACGATAGGTGGACTTGTGTGGAAAGGTACATCTCAGGCCATAAATGTTTGAATAGCTAGTATCAAAATTATATGTCCGAATCATTTGACTGCGTGGAATTAGGACAGAATTTATAAACATAATACATTTAAAATTATTCGTAAGTTCAAAAGAACGCTGCTTCAGCGGCATAGAACATTCGAAAAAGGTAATGAAATGTAACGAACGGGGTTTAGCAGGAAAATTTTACAGAACATATATAGCCTATAAAGGGTAAACAGTAGTCTCTATCTAAAAAAGATGGTTATAATAGCAACTACGGACACAGCTGCTGAGTTTTTATTTATTAGTAAAGCCTAATTATTTTTTCCTAAGGATCAACTTACTCTCGTGAGCCTAAAGCTATCAGTCCTAATTTGATGATAACGTCAAATGACTGAAATTTACCAAAAGGTGTTATCCTGGTCAACTGATATTTAGAAGCTGGATTTGTGAAACTCCTTTTTAAAGACCGTGAGTCGAAATTAATTCATCATCTTAAGTACCATTACTTATTAATGATATCACAACTGTTGAAAAAATAATCTTGATAAAGAAACTGACGGAAGGACAACAGAGTACCTATATAAGCGATCCTTTCTCCTTTTTGAAGGTCGTAACTCTAAGATTTGTATAAGGGAGAATAAGATCCATAGATTTTTATATTGTTTAAGTTCGTGTACAATTTTGGCCGAGTTTAATTTAAACACATTTAGGGCTGGCGCCGCAGCCACATCAGCGGAGCAACTCAAGCGGCACAAATATCCCAATTTCGTCCGTGGTTATATATTTCAGCCGCTTGGAGTAAAAACATTATTATTTTTACTTAGTTGTAAGTGTTGTACTTAGTTTGTAGTGTGTGTTTAGTAAAGTATCTTTAAAAAATATAACATACGAAAAAAATGGTAATTTTATATTAGCAAATAATAATTCTTTTTTGAAGCAGTGATTGCATGTGCATTATTTATGGACTGCCAGCAGGTCCATGGTTCGATACCCGCCGCGGGCTTGAGCTTCACCGCATGGTGGAAGGGCATTTTGCGAATGCTCGCTTGGCTAGCGACCACCGTCAAGTGGAAAATCGGTCGCCAAACACCATAAGATGTGTTCCTGCAGTTGTACTTGAGAGCCAGTAATAGGTTAAGTCTGTTAACACCTTCGAACACATTATCACTTACCATCAGAGGAGATTGTGGTCAAAGGCCTATTAGCAATTAAAAAATAAATTAAAGATAATAACTATTTAATTGCACTTTATTGGTTTCAAATAGAAATGGAGACCGTTTTGTAAAAACAACATACTGGTATTTTTTTCATAGATAATAATATTACACCGACTGCTTACTCAATAATAAATAATTAATATAAGGTAATAATAATAAAACATGCTGTTTATGATCAGCAGAAAAACCTGTAAAACAACTTAAAGCCAAGCGTTAGTTAGACTCGCACATCGAGGCATATCCATACTAATACATAATGTACCAAAAATCGTGACTTTGTTAGAGATTCTTAGCAGGTGTCCGAACTGCACTTGTCCATATTTTATTTTGTTGTATATTGTTTGTGTGTATATCGTTTTAACAAAAAAGCAAAAACAAACGACGTTAACAAAATACAAGTATCGTATGGGACCGCCAATTTATTTGTGTCTCTTTGATTATATTTGATCCACCATACTAATAAATATTATGTAAACCAGTTATCTATTAAACCACAAAACCACACAGCTTTGTGTGGGATCAAAGACATCAATCGCCAAGCATATAACGGTGTGTTTCGGCAGCTGTCCTTGAGAGCCAGTAATTCAGTTATTCATGAACAACATCATTTTCCATCAGGTGAGATAGATAGTGTTCAAAGGCTCGTATCAGCAATAAATAAATGAATATTAGTTATGAGTTCTAAGATCTGGGATCTACGTTCACTGTATAAAAATGTAGTAAAAGGAGCTAACCTTTATCATCAACAATGCTATCGCCTTGTAACATGTTAAGTGTTCTCTCACAGAGTAATAATTACTAACTCGAAGTAGTCACGGCTCAGTGGCATTGGTTATGGACTGCCGCGCAGCAGGTTCATGGTTCGAATCCTACCGCGGGCTTGAGCATCACCGCATGGTGAAAGGGCATTTTGCGAATGCTCGCCTGGCTAGCGACCAACATCAAGTAGAAAATTTGTCGCCAACACCTCTGCAAGAAACAGTGTGTTCCAGCACCAGTCCTTGAGAGCCAGTGAAATAAGAGGCACATGAGACTTAACAACTATGTTTCAAGGTGACGGGCGCAGTGCAACTGCGTGTGTCGTGACTTGTGACTGTGGTTAGTCTGCTTAACATGAGGTGGACCTCGAGCTTGTTCCGTCACAATAACATAAAAAAATAAAATAAACTATGTGGTCTCTCTTGTTAGGTATATCTATGTAGAACTATGAAGTCAGAACACTAGACCGCTCGCTTTGGGTTCGGCGTCTTACAGATTAAAAGATAACTACATCCATTTAAAGGTTGGGCAGACGAACAGCCGAGGTTTAGTAATATGGTTCCATTTTCTTTTAGCGAACACTAAAAAAGATTTGTCATAAATTAAAATGAAGTTATTTATGTTTTTATATAGTTTCATTGAGCATTATAACGATAGAATTTATTTAAAAACGTAGTGGATTATGTAACATAACTATAAAATAATTAAAGGCACTTCTTTTCAGTTGATCAGGGCAATGGCAAAGAAGCTTAAAATATTCGATCATGAAAAGGAGTTACCCTTGAAACCAAAACCAAAGAATAGAAATAAAAAAAAAATCTGTTAAATAAGTGCTACAACCACGCAGGTGTTATAAAATAATAAGACATAATATAGCTTTATAAATAAATAGGTACCCGGCTGGGACTCGCGTTATATTTACCGGAAAGATTCCGTTACGTGCTGAGGCCCGCGCTCGCCGCTTCGCGCAACCGTGACTCCCAGACGAAGGGCTACAATATAGCCCGAAACTGGTCGGAATCTTTCCGGTAAATATAACGCGAGTCCCAGCCGGGTACCTATTTATTTATAATGGACAAAACTCGCGATAGTTTTCTAGTTCTAAGTGAAGTTACTAACCGTTACGGCTCGGTAATAATATAGCTTGCCAAAAATGTAATTGCACTCATTGTTAATTTTGCATTAAAGTATACATACTTTATAATTTATTTTTTATTTTTTATTGACAGAATCATTAAAACAAAATTTCATAATAGAAACATGTCATTAAATTACAATAATTATATTAAAATATTTTTCAATATTTATGGTAATAATAATAATAATCATGTGCTAAATTCTTGATTAATATCTAGAACAAAACATTTAGTGTGAAATAGTATGCATGTTGGACAACTGTTGTTATAAAACAAGATAGTCACCATTGTCATCATTCTAAATACGATATTTCCGCAATAAAGTATTGTATCACATAATAATGTCTATCTAACGTCTTTGCATAGCTCTCATGCCACAATAATCAAAGAGCAGTCAATTATTCAAAAATTTTGATGTTAGCTCTATTTTCGATGTAGCAAATTGCGGTTAGGAAAAGTATATACAAAGAATATTTAAATTTTATTCAGTCGAAAACACGCAAACCTATTATGTATGTAAGTTCGTAGTTTACCTGCCCAAGATTAAAGGAAAATTATCAATACTGTTACAACATTTTTACAAGCTTTATCTACATTTCACCGCAATTATATTTTTATAAATATGGGGAATAAAAATATACTACTACATACAAACGAAATAACCGGGTATCGAATTTGTGCATTAAGTGTTGCAATATAATGTTTTATTTTGAACGTCATGATCGAAGACATAGGTCCTTTGTTTACAAAGAAATACCTTGAGTCACGATGTCATATTTAGAACTTGATGTGCCGTGGAGCATTGGTTCGATATATGAACCATGGAGACTTTTACGTGTTCAACCTTTACCTAAACGCAAATAAAGGGTTAGGGTTCTTCCGTCCAATAACAAATTATCAGAAAATCGAATAAGTTTTACAGCTTGAACCTAAAAATATATTTTCATGTATACTTATATTTGCGTTTCAACATGTACCTACCTAAAATATTATCCTAAAGACTATCTAGTAAACGAACATATGTGAAATAAACGAATCGTATAAATTGATTGAAATTCTGTCAGAATGTCTTTTATTTAAAAAAATCTTGTGAAGTTTGTAGTCAAACGTTATTTATCGTTAAATTGCGAAAAATAATTCAATGCGCTTCAGAAGTCAAAAATTCAAGATTTCATAAATTAATTGGTTTCGCTCTTAAGGTCTCAGCCAAAATTACTCTTTGATCTTCAACGTGTGAAGTGAATATTCAAGTCAAGTATTTGCAGAATATCGTCTGGGAATTTTGATATTTGAAATGTTCAAGAGTTGTTCAACACACCTGAAATAATTCAAAGCTTTACAGCGCCCTAGTAAGTAAATATTATTCATTTTTATTAAACTTTAAATTGATATGAAAATTCAAATTACTAATCTAACCAGAATGTGAAGTCTACATAACACGGTATTTTAAATGATAATTTTATGTTTAGTTTAGTATTTTATTTTTAAATCTGATTTTTTTATCGTTTTGAAACATTATACTCATTTTTAGGGATGCCACGTGTACCTTACTTTAGTGTAGGTACCTTAAATCTTTATACACAATTATCTATTTTCTTATGAATGTTAAATGCTTAAGATGTGATGAACTATACCATATTTTAATTTCATTAGTTTTGGTAACTTTCTACTTTTAAAATGTAGAAATACTTTTAATATTGTTAGGTTTGCAATAACGCCTGCTATGCGGATTACATTACAAAATAACAAATATACGATAGGAAAAATCCCGCACATGACTTAAATTTTTCCTATCGTATATTTGTGATTTTGTAATGTAGAAATAATGTTTGTAATCTATAATTAAACAAGAAACACACGGTACCGACTTCTTAAAATAAAAATATGTTTAGCTTGAGTCAGTTGGTACTGTGCTGAATGAACGCTGAGCATTTTTATGGTCCAAATTCCACAAGATTTAATATTTTCATCGTTAGAAAATGGTTTAGTCTACATCAATACTTGGCTTTGGTGAAAAATACTAGGAAAACTAATTATAATTTTAATATTTTTATTATTGCCATACCGCACACTCTGCAGATTACATTACAAAATTAAAAATTAACGGTTTTCTTTTTCAAATTTCTAATTTCGTAACTAATTATAAGTCTACTGGCAATTATACCTACTTGTTTAATTTTAGTGAATGTTACAGTAATACTGTTACTGAAAAAACACTTGATGCACTATGTGCTACGTTGAGCAATTTTAATGGGAATAAATTGGAGGGATCTAACAATTAAACAAAAATAACCCACAAAATAGAATTTAGCAAAAAGTTGTGCGTGGTTATTTATAAAAAAGTTCACTACGCGTCGACTTCAGAACATTGCTACTTTTATGGAAGTAGTATAAAAAATGAAAAACCATTACCCATTTTAAAAGTAAGTTTTATGGAATTTTGATTAAAAAAAAAAAATTATTATTATTTAAAACTAAATTGTAGTTGAAACAAATGTTTTACTTCTGAGAGTAAACATAACTATTTAAGACTGTAACCATATCGAACAAGAGCGAAGAGTGTTTTTTTATCTATGACTCCTCATTTCCCAGCTTAGGGACAGATGGTCGCGGGTTCACGCTCGTTTCACTTTTCAACTAAATAACAAGTAAAAATTAATAAATTACACTTCTTAATACACGCTATTCACATATATAAAAGGCGCCCTTGACTACAAAACTTCCACGTTAAGTTCACTTATAAAGGAAAACAAAAAGCTTTTAGTTGTAAAATAGCATTCGTAACGACGCTTGTGACGAAATTAATTAAGGAAACTCTTAGCGAGTATTCTGTATAACATGCTTAAAACACTCATGTTTTAGTCACTAATTAGAACCATAATAAACATAAGAGGGTAGAATTGGAGCCAGTATTTTACTTATATTAAGTACCATACCATCAGCTTCGGTTGACATTATTACGTTTTAGAGGTATATCAGTTATGTTTATAAAGCTATAATGTAGGCATCATTAGAACGTCCTGGATTTTGCAAACAGCTAAGGAATGTGTATAGATATAAAGAATTTAGCACTTAAGTTTTGTACATCGAATTATTAACAAGATAGTTATTAGGCCGAAATACGAGTATCTAGATCGTATTGTAAAAAATAATTTTAATGGTTTTTTTCATATTGTGCCACAACTTCACACCATGACATATGATGAATTGTATATTCACGTAACCTAGAATGAAAGGCTCTAAAGGTCAGCTGCCGTAACGTACTGTTAGGCGCTAAGTGACTCATTTTCTAATGGCAGCTAGTCAGGCGTGTTTACGCAAAATGCCCTATATCAGTAATCATCCCTTATGGAGGTCAGTTACAAAAGTTTATTGAAAATCGGTAGTACCGACGACGTTTGGAAAAAAAAATTATAGAACCTGTGCCAGAAAAATGGGCACGAGATTTGGGGTATATATAACTTATTAAAATATTATGGATATCATTGATTGCTAAACTCAGATTCATAAAAACATGTTTGTGTATAAATAATAACAATCAAAATAACACTGTATATAATTAAATGTCAGGGTATGATTAAAGAAAATAAAAATTAGCGTAGATAAAAATTGTTTTCGCATTCTTATAATCAAGATGTGAGAGACTTTATATTATTGGAGAATAAGTCAAACAATACGTTATTGTAGTGTCAAACCAATCTTTTCATAGCAGCATTGAAATGAAACCAAGGTTTGTTTTATATACAGCTACAGGAAATAAGTTGTTGCAAGTCGTGGCTCTGGGCAATTTTAATGGTGCAGAGATAGAAAGCTCTTAGATTAATTATGATCAGTCTACGATACCGTGTACTACTTTATATAAAAATATGATACCGAGTGTATACTGTCTACGACGAAAAAGCGGTTCCATTTTGAAATGATTCAATCTGGCGTCGTAGTTTACAAGATCCTTTCCAAGGTGACAGGAGTACGTCAGGTACCACAGAAATCGTTTATGAATGCTCTTCAGCCTCTTGTTTGGTGCTTTATGGAAAGGATTCCATGCCACACAACAATACTCCAATTCACTGCACACCAATGTGTTATATAAGAGTAGAAAGTACTTAAATATAGTACTGGGCATTTGCCCGTGGGGTGCCGGGCTAGAATGTCACTCTCATATCTCTACCAGTGGGTTTCGTACGAGGCGACTAAGGGTAACACACCAGAAGGTTTGCAGCAGTGCTTTCTGAGGAACTAATATCTCACACTGCGATACCCAAGACGCCTGACAAGCCTAGGGATTATGGCAAACGCCCCCCAAAATGGTGAGGCTGTGTTCAGCAGTGGACAATCCAGCTGATACAGTACTAAAAAATTTTAAAATCTTTGCAATCCTGCAACTCTTGAAGGTCTTGGGTAAAATGTTGTTAAATGTGTATCAAATCGCAACTTTCTGTGATCGAGTATTACTTCCAGATAGCGAATAACCTATAAAGCTCTTTTAATAGGAGCCGTGGACGACGAAAATATAATATAAAAATAACCTTTCGAAACGATTAAAAAAACTATTTTCGGTGCCCTACCTTTCCTAATAGTCGATATATTGCTGTTACCAAAAGTCACACTTCAAGTTATAAAATTCTACTTTTAAATCGTCAGCAAACATAAGGCAACGTGACGTGCTCAGTAGTTTTGGAAGGTCGTTAATTATGACTAGAAATGGAGTTGGCCCCGAGTGCTACCTAGGCCACATCCTGATGGTATACGTCTTATTAGATTTGAAAATTTTGATATTTAATCCTTTATCAGCACTAAATTTCATTTATATTTTTGTGTATATTGTATGTCGAGTCCGCGATTGAATTCTGAATATCGCTTGGGCAACTAACGGGCATCATTGTTAAAGCTCTCGTTAGTATGTGTAAGAAATCATATCTGCACTACTTATTGCCAGTTTAACATACGTTTATTTATATCAAAATGCAAAAATATACTTACTTACTGTAATTACTTGAAGAAATATACTATAGAAGACGTTTATGTGTCCAATTTCGTTTCCAAATTCACCCAGTCAACATTCCGGGCTTTCTATATAAACTATATTCTATATATACTATGAGTCAATGATGGCAGGTTATGCAGTTGAAGTCGCAGAGCTTAATAAAAAACTTGATGTCTTTCTCTCAGCCTCGGCAGCAAATCCTCATGTCGTTGATCATCCAACTCCTCAGCAAATAAAAATGAATTTAAATGAAATTACATTACAAGTGCCACCGACTGTTCCGACACCTCTCAGCAAGAATACGGCACCAGTTGCGGCTCAAGGTCCAATTTTGCAGCAAACAGACGTAACTGTGGGAACTGAAAAGGTATTACAGACTACAACATTCATGACATCAGCACCCAACAAGCGTAATGAAAGGAAAACCAAACCAAAAAACACGAAGATGGTTTCAGGGGTTGAAAATCACAACAGCCAGACCAAAAACCAATCTTCGAAAACATCCCCCGAAAAAAGTGCTGACGTAGAGGTGAAAACACCTGATATGTCAAATTCGGAACCTACTAACTCCTGGACCGAGGTAAAAAAGAAGAAAAACTTGCGACCAGCTTCATTGTGTGGCACTGCAGGTCCGACCATTACAACTTTAAAGGCCGTGGAGCCGCGAAAATACATCCACCTGTGGAATATGGAGTCTAACATAGACGATGTTAGAGATTACTTACGGCAGCTGTGTACCACAGGATCGTGTACAGTGCAGGAGCTATCTCCAAGAGGAGATTATAAATCCTACAAGATAGGAGTTCCATCGGCAGTCTATGATATGTGCTTATCTACTGCAGTTTGGCCGGTCAATGCCAGGATCAAGGCGTGGATTCCTTACTACAGACCAGGTGCACCAGCTGATGCTAGCGGTTCTCAAAAAACTGTAACAGACTCCACAAGCAAAAATCAGCCCTTTCGTAGTTTCTCAAGAGCATAACAACAAGTTTGTTAACTTTAGTGCATTCTATCAGAATGTGCGGGGTTTAAAAACTAAACTTCGGATATGGCGAAATAATTTATCGCTTATAGAGAATGATATTGTAGCCGTAACAGAGACATTCCTTGATTCCTCTGTTGAAGACTCTGAACTTGAATGTAGTGGCTGGAGCATTCTACGACGTGACAGGAAAACGCGATGCGGCGGTGTCGCGCTTGCAGCGCGGGCTCCCGTTGTTCTCTGCAGGCGTCGCGACTTAGAAACTGACAATGGCGAAGATCTTTGGGCCAGCTTTTCATGGCATGGCCGGACGTTTTATGTGTGTGTTGTTTATATTAATCCATCTGCGAGTGATAGTGACTATATGCAATGGTTCACCAAAGTTGAAAGTTTCATAAATACTATTAAGGCGACTGTTATGATATTTGGAGATATTAATCTAAATAGTGCTTCCCAAAATGTAACTAATTATTATTGTTATGAGGAATGTTAGATATCATTTTGGTTCAGGAGAGTGACGAAGTGCGTGAGGTTCAAGTTATGGTCACGGATGGACTAGTTCGCCCAGACGCGTACCACCCACCATTGGAAGTTGAGGTAGTAATTGAAATGTCTCATCATTCAGATCGTCTACAGCCTACTAATATCAGTCCTTCCAAAGACTGGAATTTCAGAAAATGCGATTACGTGCTTTTGACCAAACTTATCACTGAATGTTCCTGGAATGCAGTGCTACACACTAACAATGTCCACGATGCGACTGAGCACATGTATAATATTGTATATAGTTTTTATGATAAGTGCATGCCCAAAAAAAGACGCGGAAATACTGTCAGTAGGCGCTTTCCTGTCTGGTTTACTAATGACATTATCCAGGATATCAAAAGGAAAACTGAATTACATGTTTGGTGGAAGCGAACAAACTGTAAGGATACTTACAAATTGTTTTCCAACCTCAGAACGAACCTCAAACTTCGTACAGCAGCCTCTTATAGTTCTTACATCCAGTCTATAGAAAAAGACATCCAAGTTAACCCTCGCGAGTTTTGGCGGCATGTTTCTGGTTTGCGTACAAAGGGCGGATTCAAACCAAATATTACATACAAAGGTCAAACGTTTTAAGGTGTAGACGCTGCTGAAGCTTTTGCTAGGTTTTTTGCTAGTGTATTCCTGCCCGACACACCTCTACTTGACTCTAACGTAGTTAACAACCAAGATAAAAGTCATAATAGCAATTATATTAATATTTGTCACATAACACCTCATGATGTTATGTGTGGCATAAACAAATTAAAATCCAACAGCTCCACAGGGCCAGATTGCATTCCCTCGACTGTTATAAAACAAGTAAAGAAGCAGTTTTGCGTTCCGCTTTGTCACATTTACAACTTGGCTTTGAAGACTGGACATTACCCGCCTCAATGGAAATCCACGAGAGTTACCCCAATACCGAAATGCTCTGACAAATCAAACGTGGAGGATTACCGACCTATTGCGGTGTTGTCATCTCCTGCAAAGGTCTTCGAAAGCATCATCCACAAATACATCCTTGCACAAGTTGACAAATACCTATGTACTGAGCAACATGGGTTCCGACCAAAAAGATCTGTCGATACTAATCTATTGACACTTGTAGAGTTTATTTCAGATAGATTGGACAGAGGCTCACAAGTGGACGTACTGTACTTTGATTTTAGGAGGGCGTTTGATAGGGTTAATAATGACATACTGCTGGCAAAACTTATTACTATAGGCTTTGCCCCGGGACTTCTCCGTTTGCTTGCAGACTATCTTCGTGAGCGTCAGCAGTTTGTCAAACTCGGTTTATATGAATCTAGACCCTATCATACGCGCTCCGGAGTCAGTCAAGGATCGATACTAGGACCTCTTTTATTTCTAGTAATGGTAAACGATCTTCCTTCCGCCCTCAAAAATTCCCGATGCTTGCTGTACGCTGACGACTTAAAACTATTTACCGAGGTAAGGTCTGATGCTGACTGCACAGCCCTTCAGCAGGACATCGATGCTGTACATCGTTGGAGTCACGAGAATGGGATGGAGTTTAACATAGCCAAATGTTACGCCATGACTTTCGGTCGAATGTTGCACCCAGTAAGTTACGATTATAAAATAAACGGTGTTAGCGTAACTCGTTCGACAGTAATTAAAGATCTGGGAATAATATTCGATCGCAAGTTAACGTTCCACGACCACATAGTCACATTGACTAAAGAGTCATTTAAACGTTTAGGTTTCATCCTGAGAAATTCTAATGACTTTGATAACCTCCATGTTATACGGCTAATGTTTGATACGTTGGTCCGAAGCAAATTAGAAAGTGCTATGTGCGTCTGGAACCCACACGAGAGCAAATATTCTCTTATGCTCGAGAAGGTACAGAAAGCGTTTCTCAGGTATTTATATAAGCGTAGGAATGGGTACTACCCATATATGTATCCCACGAAATTCCTCCTCGGCTGTCTTGGTTATAACTTTTTGGAAGTCAGACGGGAAAAGCAACAACTTACAGTCATGTGCAAGATTCTGAGAGGACAGATTGATGCGCCTGATCTCCATGATGTGGTGTGTAAATTTTTTGTGCCTGATAACTACCGACGTAACAGGAGACACCAATTTTTCGCCGTTCCAGATTGTCGAACCGTAGCTCGACATAATTCGCCCATACCGCGTACACTCTTTGCGCTCAACACTCTCCTGGCAGCCAAGCCTAACTGTGATTTGTTTGCTGATGGATGGCAAAGTATCTTGTCTGCATGTTTAGATTTTTGTGAGAGGGATGAATGATCTAAATTTTACTATTGTATGTGGGTATTTTAATTAGTCAAATTGTGTTTATGAATCATGCTATTATTTATATTTTTATTATTATTTTTTTTCTTAATGTTTTTAATGTATCCTATTTAAATATAATTTAATTTTCACTGTATAATTATTAGTTGTGTGTGTGTGTTATCTGACATTATTATATTTCAATGTGTAATTTATATGTGTATTAGAATTGATAATAATTAATGTAATTGGTGTAAACCGTTTTAATTGTAAATAAATAAATAAACTGCATGCCCAAAGGCATTTTAATGAAATTTTCCAATCTTTCGGTTTGACATCTCTGACCCAATATCTGACTGACTAATTAAATATGTGGAAGTTTTGCCATGATATAACTCGAAGCAGTGATGGCTCAGTGGTATTGGCTGTGAACTGCAGCAGGTCCATGTTTTGAATTCCGCAGCGGCGTTGAGCATCACCGCATGATGAAAGGGCATTTTGCGAATGTCCGCCTGGCAAGCGACCACCCTCAAGTAGATAATCTACCGTCAAGCATCTAACGGTGTGTTCCGGCAGCTGTCCTTGAGAGTCAGTAATTCTAGGTTATGCCTATTAACACCTTCGACCACATCATCACTAACCATCAGGTGAGATTGTGGTCAAAGGCTTACCTATTAGCAATTAAAAAAAAACTAAGGAAAGCAATAATACAAACAATAAAAAGACATGGTATCGATGTTCTCGTGAGTATAAGATTATTATAATGTATTAACCTCTCGTATTCGTTGGGTATTAAAATTATAATGCAGTGATGTAAGGTGTGTATCTGAATAGTTAAAGTCCACTTTCAACTTTATTGGCCCAGAGGTTCTAGGAGAGTTATAAATAATACTATTCTAGCTCGCGCACAATGCTGTAAAATTCAGAAACGTCTAGACATTAGTTACTGTGTGTTGTTCAAACCTCGCCTTTCTAATGAACAGCTGAAGTGGCTACGGGTTGCTCGGAAAGAGATTCATTACTCTAGTAACTGAATACAGAGAAACCCTTCCAGCGGCCTTTGCTTCCGTAATTATCTGCTTTTGTGCGATGCGCGGTACTTATTGAAATAAATTAGTTTATTTTGCTTTGTGTTGTTGTTTGTTGTACGCAGTCATTTGTAATCAATATATTATGTTGATAAGTTATCAAAATATAAAATAACTAGCTGACCCGGCAAACGTTGTTTTGCCATATAAATAATTTAAAAAATAAGGGTTGATCGTAGAAGGGTGAAAATTGAGGATTGTATGTATTTTTGTATGTTGTATCATATAAAAATAGAAATTAAAAATTTTGTCTAAAAAATAAAAATAAATTTAGGGGCGGACTACCCCTAACATTTAAGCGGATGAAAAATAGATGTTGGCCGATTCTCATAGATACCGGATAAGCACAAAACATTTCATCAAAATCGGTCAAGCCGTTTCGGAGGAGTATGGCAACGAAAACTGTGACACGAGAATTTTATATATAAGAATATTTGTTTGTCAACCTACGTATGAGATGATGTTTGAAAACGAGCAAATTTAACAAGCCAACGTGGTACGTGTATCAAGATGTGGTAACTGCATAGAGGACAGCTTCTTGGAGCCAGTGTTACCAAGCCAATGTTTTACCGCCTTATGGCTGAGTTTGGTTAAGCGTTCGATACCCAACAACAACTTTTCAAATTCTACATATAAAGTAATATACGCATATACCAAATGGTATATTATCATATAAAATAAATAAAAAGATATGCCTAAAAAAGATCGAACATCTTTACAAAAAATATTTTTGTTATTTTTTGTAATAAGCGAGATCTCTTGGGCTTGAAAAACCTTTTAGCTGATAAACATAAATTTTGATTTTAACAAAACTTGTTTGAGTCTTATATTGTACTCAAACAAGTTTTTGGTTCCAGACCACTCCAGAGAATTGAAGAACTTTTTATTCAAATTACTTCGATTTAAAAGTGACCTTAAATTTGAAAGCTCCTAAAGTTTATGTGAGGTTCACTTAGGTAAATTATTAGCGATCTCCTAAAATCTAAATTGATATAATCTTTCTTCATGAATAAGTAAATATAACCTTGAAAGTAATTCGGAATGTAATTATGGTAATTTAATACTTATAAAACTATAGTTTAATAAGAACAACTTATACTTATTAAAGTATAAGCGCACGTAGCGCATTCCATACAAACGTAGTTTTGTCATATTGTAAATAGGTACCAAGTGTTCAAACTTAGTGGAAGATTGCATACATACTTTGAATATATGTACAAATGTCTATGCTTTAACTTTATGGTGCATTCTTATATACCAACCTACTTTGTTTTTTCTGTTTTCTGTTAAGTATACTTTTAGTAAATTGTGTAATCCTGTTTTGGCCATATGTTAAGTTTTTATTATGTATATTTATATTTTCTGTAAACGCTGTTGGATTACCATAATAAAAAAAAAAAAAAAAAAAAAAAAAAAAACTTTGCTTCTGGGTTATCAGTTTTCGGCAAAATTATGTATTTTCAAAATTTATATACATTTAGAAATAAAATAAAAACTAGCAAACTAGAAGCATAAATATTAGGTTCAAGGATATGCACGCTAAATTTTTCAACGAGTTTGAATACAAAACTTGGTTTGATTTTTGAGATTGCATACATATTTTGAGTACAAAATGTTTGCTGCTGAAATCAAAAATGTTATACATTTAGAAATAAAAAAGAACTAGCAAACTAGACGCATTATTATTAGGTTCAAGGATATGCATGCAACATTTTTCAACGTGTTTGAATACTTGGCATTTAAACTATGATGAAACTCCGTTTATATGGAGATAGATAGAGCAACGAAGATACTCACCTTAATATTATGTTCAACATCATATGACATGGTGCGGGTAACATGTACATAATTCGGGCATGTACGTGTGCCCCGTATGATAAGTTCCGCGCAGACTACTTGCGTGAGTAATTTTAGCAGAGGCCTTATTGTTTAACTGGAACTTAATTATGACATTTGAACTCCAGTATGATAGTATATTTGAACACCAAATTCTAACATACAAAACATTTAACAAGTTAGTAAAACATTTCTAACTTTAGTTGGCTGTGATTGTTTCTCATATTCAATTGCAAAAGTATTTTGTTTCTCTTCCCAAGCAGGAAGAATTGTGTAAGAATTTCATATTTCAATTACGAACCAATGTAAATAAACGTTAATTCCATGCAGTTATAGAAGTTATTAAGTACAGAAAAATTCAAGTACGAAACGTGATTTGTTAATATGGGTAATTTGTTTATTTTGGTCATAACAAGATTAATAATGTACAAAAATTACATACATCAAGTGACGAAATGATTTATCATTCTCTTAACGTTTACTAGAATGTGGGCCAGTGGATCGTGAATATAGGCCGCTCGAGCATCTGAAACCTATGGTCCATGCTTGTATTTTTGCTTGTATATCACACTACTGTGATTTCGGGCGAATCAGAAATAAAGGTATGCAATTGAAGGTATTGTTATAGACACTGGCCAGTTGTAGTTTATTTTGCATATACAATTATTTTAAAGAAAATTTAAGAACAGATATAAAATTCTTTCCACATTTTTAACACTAAAATTTTAATACAGTCGCCATTAAAAAATTGATGTGAATCGGGCACATTTTGGACTATGATTTATTCTTATCTTATGTCGTAGGACTTATTTACTTCAAATAGTATTTCATATAGATACAATCATGTTTAAAACAACCGTATACTACTATTATCACTATTACAAAATTAAAAACATACGAGGGTTTTTTTTTGTAATGTAATCCGCATAGCATGCTTTATTGCAAACATAAAAATATTAAAACACTATTATCACAAATATAAGCTCAGTTGATTATTTTTTCTTTTCCCGTGGGGTGCCGGGCTAGAAAGTCACCCTGAAGCACAACACGCCTGAAGGTACCAGCACTTTCTGAGGAACTGATATCTCACACTGCGATCCCCAAGCCGCCTGCCAAGCGTGGGAATTATGGCAAACCCCCCATATTGAGGGAGGTTGTGTTCAGCAGTAGACTATCTGGCTGATACAGTACAGTAAGAAGAGAAGTGGTAATTTTTTGTCACCTACGGATAATTGTACAAACAATATAGGTTTGAAGAAATTCAGCACATATTGCGGATTGAACGAGCATTAACGTGTCAATGCCACACACACTCACCGATTTTCAAACGCAAGCCCCCGTGAAATGGCAACGTCACAGGATTTCTAAAATGGAAGTAGGTTCATCTCGGTGTCTTAACTCTTAGCGTCGTTTTTACAGGCAACGAATCTTTCTTTATTTCCTATAGTAAAAATCCTGTAGAAGTGATGACATTTTCTTCACCAGAAGATGTTCTAGCAGTGTTTGAATAAGTGAAAGAAGAGGTCTGAGGAAAATATAATAGTCGGGTAAACCTTTATTCAACTATAAGATGGTAGAGAGTTCTTAACGAATTTTCCGTATGAAAATTTCTCCATCCAAGTGTTAAGGAGTTCTTTAATTAAACAACTTTAAACGGTTTAAATCGCGTATATTTATCATGATTTTTGTCCCGACGTTTCAAAAATTTGCAGACAAAATTAATGATAAATATACGCGATTTAAACCGTTTAAAGTTGTTTAATGACTATTTGTAATAATCGCGAAAACCTAAGACAACATTATGTTGAGGAGTTTCCCAAATCTATCGCAAATCCTATATGGTACTCTCCACGTTGAAATTTTTTTGATATCAAGAAGTTGGCAATATAATTCAAAGTATATGATTAGGATCACAATTTGAACGCCAAATTCTAACATACAAAACATTTCACAGGTTCGTAAAACATTTCTAACTTTAATTGGCTGTGATTGTTTCTCATATTCAATCACAAAAGTATTTTTTTTCTCTTCCCAAGCATGAAGTTTACTCAAGAAAATAGGAACAAATGATGTATACAAACGAAAAAGTACTTTCATAAAGTTTGCAAAACAATAACAATTCATTTTGACATTACTAATTTGTTACAAACGTTGTATTTTATAATCGTGAGCCATAAAAGTTCACGGAATATTAAGATTTCCAGATATAAATAAATCAGTTCAAGGTGAGCGCTCAATTTAACGTGCCATAATCGAGGGTGGTTATTATTAGCCGCCAGCTTTCCAAAGATTGCGAGAGTTTTACTTTGCTCGTGAGAATTTCACAATTTGTATTTTGGCATTTTAATTACTTTGAAATATGCATTAAAGGCCACTTGTATTTTCAAGTCGAACGTCTTCGAAGAGACAAGTGGCTCGAGAAATGCTCGATAATATGCGTGAAGAGTCAAGATCTCCTGATGATACTTCGTGTACAAGCGGAAGGTGTCGAAATATCTTCTGGTTACGCTACGTCGCATTTATAATGTACGTTGGCTTAGCAGGAAAATAAGACGGAATTGTCACGGTATACATTTTTGTAAAGAAAAAAATATACAAAAACTTTTTGACTAAAAGTTTGTTTAAGTACCATAATGAAGTTGTTGTCTAAACAAATGCAAAATTACAGTCTTTCTAGGCCAATTAGTATAAAAATAAGAGGCGAGATTAATATTATGTGACTTAATATTTTACCGCCAAAATGTAACTTGAGCTTTGATTTTAGGTTTCATTTCAAGAAATTAAGTACTTAGCGTTATTATAGGGTAATATAGGTTTTTCAAAGCAAAACCAAGCCAAAAAAAGCCGAGGTGGCCTTCTTTCATAAACCGATTGATGTATAACAATCGAACATATAATAGCTTCATAATAAACGCTTTAATCAGCTTAGCATCCACCGACCGCCCTGCCAGTTTATAGACAGTTAATGGTAAATGCCGATTATTATATGTGTTTTGCAAATTTAAAATATTCTTAAAACATTTTTAAAATATTTGTTGTTATTGAGTATGGATTACCGCAAGATATCGCCTGAATCTATTAATTCATTATTTATTACACAATTAATTTTGTTCATAAGAACGATATAAAATATGACTATCATCCACTTATGCTATTTAATAATAATAAATGTTCATGAATTAATATATTTGTGATGTGTCCATTACATAATATAAATACTTATTCTTTTGTTTCTCTCGACATAACTACCTTTTTTAAGACTTAAATTATACTCGTATTCCGTTTTATAAGGGGTCATTATAAATAATAAATAATGAACTACCTCAAAAGAGAAGCACAGTAATTCTATATGACCGGAAGTCATTTTAAGCACTCGAGTTCCGCCGTACCAGTCTTTGATGAAATTTTATGAAAAATGTATAGATGAAGTAAATGACACTTGAGGTCTTTGATGAAATTTTTTGAAAAATATGTAGATGAAATAAGTGTATGACACTTGAGATTATATTATGAAGTTAATGTGGTTTTCATTTATTTTAGTAATAAATACGGGTTATCTTACGTAAATAAGTCAGATAGCTAGGTCTCGCTTCGCACTCTCGACGTGAACACTGGCGTCCAAGCCTCCCTTTGAAAAATACCACCAGATGTGGTCGAAACTATATTCAAAGCTATATGAATCATTCACATGAGTTATCCTTTAATACACAATAAAAAGACACTTGACAATGTATATACATTGTTAACTTCCTCATTCCTATTCCATATTATCTTATAATTATATTATATACAAGATAATTATAAGATTTTATTATTCACGATGTTTTTAGTATATTTTTTTACATTACCCTAAAGTGCGCTGGCCGTAATAGTTGAGCATGTGAATCGTTTTCGTAAGTAATATTTTTTTTACCTACACCATCATTGCGTTAAACGAAATAATTGAAAAGTTTTATGACAGTTATTTTAACCCCATGTGCAACAATCTCATCAAACTTTCAAATATTCAAAATGCCTTTGAACTTATGCGATATGTCATTATGTGCATGCTTGCATATAAAAGGTAGTTCTCAGATTATAAATCTGTATCCCAGCGTAAGTGATGCTGCGTTTTAAACATATACTCTTTTATGTATATTCTTTATAAAATTGTATACAACTTACCTCTAAACATCTAAAACAACCCAATGTTTATTTTCGCATACGTTTCTCCCATATGTTGTTCAAAATCCACGCGCGGAGTGAGAGCGGCTCGTTAAATACGTTAGCTTCCAAGAGATAAACGAGATTAATGATGTTTCGCTGTCTGAACGGAAAGCCAGACAGATTGACTCTAGCATTTGGGCCTGTCAGGATGAAATGGAACGTAGCGAATGCGTGACGTTTAGATGGAGCGAGTTGCATGTGAAAGAGTACAAAATTACCATTTTTTTAACTTTTGGACGATTACACGAATAGGTACTTACATTCCAAATCTTCAAATCCCAATTTGAAGATTTGGAATCGAAAGTATGGCCACACAAACGTATAAAGGTGCACCTGTTTACGCCTTTTTTTATTAATTTTTTATATTAATAAGAACGTATATTCGGTCTAATAAAATCAATAACTACAAATTTGCTCAAATAAAAAGATAATAAAATAAAAAGATATATATAAACGAACCTAAGTGTTTCGTCTAAATGCTAAAAAAGTTATACTAATGAAGTACAAATATTTGAACTCTTTAATTTATGGTTTTCATTATTTTTTTTTGTGTACAATCACAAACACATTTTTTATTTTCATAGCAAAATTCTATTTGCCAAATACTTTTTGTCATGCGGTTTTTAGGTTTGCTTTCGTCGAGTAAAATGTTAAACACGTGAAATTTGTATTAAAGTTATCACAATGGTGTCAAGGCATGTTTTGATTCGGTGGTATATATACATCACAAATACTAAGGGAGTTTAGACAAGCACAAAAAGTTATCTTCTACATATTCGTGCACGATCACAAATATTGACAGGTTAACAATACGTTATATTTGATAGATATAAACCAAATTAAATTCTCCCACTGATAGTTTTTTAGTCAAATTATACACATAAGTCGCTATTGTCATCTTGTCAGTTTCAAATATAAATAGCCTAATATACAAATTAGAGTGAAAAAATTTGCATGGTGGGAGAACATTTTGCAAATGCTCGCCTGGCTACCACCCTCAAGTAGAAAATATGTCGCCAAGGACCTAACATTGTGTTCCGGCAGCAGTCCTTGAGAGCCAGTAAAATTACAGGCACACGAAACTCAACAACTATCTCTCAATGTGACATGCGCAGTGAAGTTTGTCATTTGTGACGAAATGCATCTGTTATAGGCAGAAGTTAGCGCTTAACATCAGACGGGCATCGAGCTTGCTACGTCACAATAACATAAAAAAAATATTTTTACAATCACTGTTTTCATAACGTTTCATATTTTCAGTGATAAATAATTACAAAATTATATTTCGTCATATTGCTTTTGGGCGTGAGCTAAGCATATAAGTACCTCCGGAACAAAATACCACCCATACAAACTCAGCAGTTAATTTTCCACCCGTTTTACTCAAGTAAATCAAATAACATGTAAAATGAGTCTGTAAAATGAGTCCAAACTCATTTTACCTATTATAAAACCCCAACCAATCTTATCTCGCATCTATGGAGATTATAAATAAAAACAAATATTTATTCACATATTCCCGTATGTTGAATACAGTAACATAATAAATGTTTAATCACGGCGAATAAAGATATAAGACGTGGAATAGCTAAAAATTTGTAATATTGTTATATATTGCCGTAGAACTAGAAATCAGTTTCATTTTATGCCCCGTCTATATAAATGTTGCTGTACTTTCATAGTTATCAATATGTTTTCAATGTAAAAGACAAAAATTATACCAGTGTCAAAATTAGATCGCCTCAACCGTATTAACTACCACATCCGTTGGTATTTTGGATGATCATTAACGCATTCTGCGTCATATTCTCAAAGTAAATCCTGAAATGTGGAACTACATTGTATACTTGTTTTACGTGGGACATTGTTTTTTGAGAAATTAGATTTGGTGCAGAGCTATATCAAAGTAAGCAAAATAATAAAGCCAAACTTTAAGAGCTGATTGTGCTTCCTTAGAAAAATCACAATTGAACTAGACATGTTCTTAATCAGCCACCAACCATAAAGAGGTCACCTTGAATGACAACCCTAGAAAACTCAACTTAGATTCAAGCAACGATATTACTCGACTTGAAATTACTCGTACAACAATTTGGCGAGGTAGCGTGGATTAAGAGCCTTAATTCCACAGAAAGACTGGTGATTAAGATGATTGACTAAAAAATATGCAAAAATTTTAGAAATAAACTAACATAACTTATAACCTATCAGCACACCTTTTTATCCCCGAAGGAGTCAAAAAAGGTGTCTAAGCAGTCACAATATCAACACTAAATAAAAGTGCTATATCAGCACTCTCATGATATAATATACTGCGTGCTATATGCTATAAATACCTTTTTTTATGCTTGCTAGGTTAGCCTATGACCACTATCTCACCTGATGGTAAGTGATGATGTAGTCGAAGATGTTGTTCAGGCTAACCTAGAAGTATTGGCTCTCAAGGACAGCTGCTGGAACACACCGTTAGGTGCTTGGCGACAGATTTTCTACTTGAGGGTGGTAGCTAGCCAGCCGAACATTCGCAAAATGCCCTACTACCATGCTATAACGACTGCCATCCTAAGACGACAACCGGGACCGACGGCTTAACGTGCCCTCCGAAGCAAGGAAACGCTCAGTAATAATGTCACTAGCGGTCACCCATCCAACTCATGACCGCGGGCGACGTTGCTTAACTTTGCTGATCGATTGAGAACAGCTAAGTAAACTTTGGTACGAGCGCTTCAAATATATACTCTACTCGTATATCAGCCAGTGATCTTATGACGACGCAACGGGTCACGAACTACATTATCTTCAATTAAATTGGACTTAGTACATACATTTTTATTATTGCATTACACAATATTTTCCCATAATTATTATGTTGTAACATTATCTTTATTACGTTGCTAAATGTTTGTACACTAAACTTGTCTTGTATGTTACTTGTTTCTAATAGAAAATAGTTTATTTATCTATCACTTTAAAAAAATCCTTAAATTAAAAGTTAAATGAGGTTTTCCCGATGAAACGATTATTGAATATGTATTATAAAACAATAATTACATACATACCAAAATGGTTGGATTTCATATTTCTGCTATAAAATATTATATTATCAGAAACATGTCTGTATCCGTAAACCTATGTTTTGGTACCTATCTAATAAAACACAAGTCTAATATTATCTATTGGGCAAACTTACTTCTAGTCTCCAAGTTGTTATAAATATTTTTTAACCACTGAGCTCTTGGCATTATGAAACTCTAAGCTCTCCAAATTGAATACACTTTTTAACTTTTGATACAGATATTTAAAAAGATTGATAAACATCAGCAACTCAGCTCATAATTCTAATTAGAATGGGACCAGAATTTTCTATACATTTTTAAATCCAATTTATTCAAGATAGTTTGCGATAGGAAAGTCTGTTTTGTATTCGGTTATCAACCTTAAGTCTAGAAGGGTAAAACAAAGTCACATCATACTAGATTAAAATGAACTGCAAGGCAATTATGTTTCTAGACGTTGGTTGATGGTAATCAACTAAATCCTAAACTGATTTCGGTTCACTTACCTCTAGCAAAGATTTAAAATAATGTTTGCCTCTAGCACAGCCTGGACATTCGACTCATTCTCTATACAAAAACCGCGTTCTAACTACCTATTACACAGACACTACACAAATGTTGTTTTTGTACACGCGTAAATGTGTGCGTGAAGTCTAAGGTTGTCATCGTATGAACTATTGTTGTACTTACCTACCTAACAATCTTTTGATGCTGTTATTATGACTTATTAGACTTCGTAGGTTATGCGTACCATACCTACCTTCAGAAACATTTACAAGCACAACAATCCAACTCCATATACGACGTATGAATATGCATCACACAACCGAGTAGATAACATTACTTCACATTACCTATACCTATACAATAATAGATACCTACACTATACAAAAAGTTTTATTCCAAGTTCACACTTTATACAAGTAATGATAATAATTACAATCACAATTGTTAGTATTAATAATAATTTATGTTTTTCTCGTATAATAAAAAATCAAGAAGTGTGCCGCGTGTCAATCATATAAGTCTAGATATAGGTTACAAAGACACTTGTTTCGCTGCAAACGAAGTCGATATTCACCGATATTTTTTGTTAACGGAAAAACTTCTAAAATAATTATCATTGATTAGCAGTTT
The DNA here is from genome assembly GCA_963890685.1 of Plagodis pulveraria. Classification (NCBI taxonomy): domain Eukaryota; kingdom Metazoa; phylum Arthropoda; class Insecta; order Lepidoptera; family Geometridae; genus Plagodis; species Plagodis pulveraria. The sequence goes on from OY982961.1 coordinate 16,923,623, forward strand.
GAATAAAATACAAAGATAAAGTATTATGTTTGTATTTTTTTCAATACTTACTGTAGCTTACCGGTTTTTATAAGTTACCTACTGTATAACTGAAGAACGACAAATAGGTTAATACTTTGTGAAGGTTAATAAGAATGACTTACCTCGTTTTATCCTAGGGAACCTATAAAAACTCCTATCCTTTTCTCATATAGTTGATAAGAAACCGTAAACAGCACAAGAGTACCCCATTCTCAACTTTAAAAATACTCGTACAATCGTCACACTTCGTCGTCACGTCATCGTGCGCGAGTTGCGCGTCCCGTACTCAAGTCAGCTCAGCGACAGCTCCGAATCGGAGGCGGGGTGAGGAAGGCTCATTTTGGTGGGGGGAGAGGAGTATCCATTCTATACGTAGTATTATTATAATATGTTCTATGCCTCTAGTAAGAAGCTCCCGCAAAACTTTACGAGTCCAGGTTGACATACCACGTGACTTGCGCAGTGTTCAATTCAAATGGGTTTCGGTACTGCGCACGTCTCGGTAAGGGCTCTTAAAGTTTTTCGCAACCTTTTTGGACCAGTGGTTGACCATTGATTTGTGTCTATACGATTTATTGTTCTAGTTAGATGTTGTATGCAAGTTGCTATAAAATGAACCTCATAATAAATACAATATAGGTACGTTACGTTATTTACGTTAGTTAATAACCTTTTAACCAACGTAAATATGTACAGAGGAGCGTAAGGTAAGCATGCTGTAAGGGAGGAGTACTGTCCTACATAAAAAGGTCCATAACCATCTTCTTTTGAAATCTTGTCACGTTAGTAGCGAAGTGAGTTATCACGATTGAAAACAGGTCTCTATAATACTTAACTTTATAATTCACTAATAAGCAACGTTGTAGGAATAAAGAATAAACATCTAATTACTGTATCAGCCGGATTGTGCTCCACCATTATGGGGGATTTGCCATAATCCCCACGCTTGGCAGGCATCTTGGGGATCGCAGTGTGAGATATTAGTTCCTCAGAAAGCGATGCTGCCCACCCTTCTAGTGTGTTACCCTTAGTCGCCTCTCACGACACCCACGGGTAGAGTTGGGTTTGACATTCTAGCTTGGCACCCCACGAGACAAAAAAACTTGTCTTGAAATTGTCTTAACTAAATAAAGAGAATCAATTTGATGAATATTAAGGTTTATACAGAAAAGTACAATAAAAAGGTAAAAGGTGGGAGTTTGCCCCCTGTACTGTATTGTATCAGCTAAATTGTCTACTGTTAAACACAGCCGCTCCCATTAAGGGGGGTTTGTCATAATTCCAACGCTTGGCAGGCGTCTTGGGGATTGCAGTATCCGATATTAGTTCGTCAGATAGCGCTGCTGCCACCTTCTGGTGTGTTACGCTTAGTCGCCTCTTACGACAGCCACGGTTAGAGATGGAGGGGTGACTTTATAGCCCGGCATCCCACGGGCTAAAAGTGTTTACCATCGGCAAAAGTTGCAATTACCTCTTAATCATACAGGTATGCAAATACATTTTTCAGTCAATTGTTTTCACTAAAAAACTTCTTAACACAACAAAACGCTACGCAAGAAAAACATTTCAAAATTGGCAGAGTAATTGCTTATCAAACATACGAAGGAATTTAGAACCTACTCTTTTTATGGATATCAGTCAAAAATATCTGAAGATAATCTTCATATAGAATAATATCTCTTAATATAATAAATATAGATTTAGACCTGTTAATGTGAACTAAATTTATCATAAAACCATTAAATCATATTTCTTTGTAAAAGAATACCATCTCGTACTCATTATTTACTGCTTCACATTAAGCGCAGCAATTTTCCTTTCGTATACAAATAAAGGCTGTTTAATTGCTTCTCCTGTGACAGCACTACCTTCGAACCAGCGCATAAAGTAACCACACAGTTAATAGCACGGTATAAATGAGACAAACTCAATTACTGTTAGTGACATTGTGAAAATGCAAACGGAGTACCATAATAACTTTGCTTAACAAAACCATATTTTGTTTACGAGCGTAAGAGCAGATATAAGGTTTTTGAAGATAGAATTAGTTAGTATATCCTTAAATTGAACTTTAACTAAGTAGTTTTAAGTTTTCCGTCACGCTGTGCTGGGAATAGGCTCCGTTAATAGTTGACGCAAATGTAAAAAAAAAACACTTAAGTACTTTCATTTGCCTATAACCTACCAATATCGTACCCGTAGTAAATCCAACGAATTATAGACAAAGGGTTTTCAAAAGGTATTGTATATGTGTTATTGTATAGGTGTATGACATAAGACGGTAAACTATCATCATCATAATCAACAGCCAGAAGACGTCCACTGAAGAAGAAAAGCCTCCCACTTGGATAATTTGGATGATTTTGGATCATCATTTGGATGTTTGTCATAAAACCCACGCTTGGTAAGCGTCTTGGTGATTGCAGTGTAAAATTGCAGTTTTTTAGCAGGCGCTGGTGCCCACCTTTTGCTATTTTGCCCTTTTTTGCCTCTTGTCTCACAGGAAGGTTTGAAAGGTGTGAAATGCTAGCTATGGAGGGTATCAGTCCATCCAGGATAAACTTTAGCTCAAGTAAGGAAAAAACATTTCATAATTATTAAGATATTTTAGAATAATATCTTACTAACTAGATGGAAACTGACCATGCCGTTAAAGCAAGGGACATATTATACGTTCGAAAAGATTGTTTGCACCGGACGTCAATACTCTCATGAATATGGTAAAGTGTTCACATCATAAAAGTGGAACTGAAATTCACATCATCACATTTATATAATCATTGTAGGCAGATATGTGTAAGCACTCACATTTCTGCAGATATATTTTTAGTATGTATATGTAATGTGAAACGAACGAACTGAAGACAAAGTCTTCAGTCTGATACTATGAAGCAGTGATGGCTCAGTGGCATTGGCTATGGACTGCCGCGCAGCAGGTCCATGGTTCGAATCCCGCCACGGGCTTGAGCTTCACCGCATGGTGGAAGGGCATATTGCGAATGCCCGCCTGGCTAGCGGCCACCCTCAAGTTGAAAATCTGTCGCCAAGCACCTAAGGGTGTGTTCCGGCAGCAGTTCTTGAGAGCCAGTGAAATAACAGGACATGAGACTTAATAACTATGTCTCAAGGTGACGGGCGCAGTGCAATTCGTGACTTGAGACGAAATGCATCTGTCATAGGCAGAGGTTAGTCTGTTTAACATCAGGTAGGCATCGAGCTTGTTCCGTCACAATAACTTAAAAAAAATGCACTAAAGACAACAAGCTGCCGTAAACGTGTTTGTCGTAACGCAGGTGCATAAAAACCTCTGCGTAACCCTTTTAAAAAGAGTAATGTTATGTATATTTAATATATTTTGGTAGCTGTAGAAATCTTTGTGCGAGGTCGTTTAAGGGTGGGCCCAATGCCAAAATTACGCAAAAAGAGTATTTTCTAACACACTTTTTGATGGTAACGAACGCAAATATTCCAATAAAAAAAATATAGGAGGCAGGGGATAATCTTGAAGAAGTACAGTAATCGAATAGAATTTTGAAAAAAAACCTCATTGCGCTGTAAAAAAATAACAGATACCGCGCTAAAAAAACTGTTTTAATTCAAATGCTCAGAATTATCAGCGACAACCCCACTTTATTTTTATAAATATAATAGCTATACTAATGTTCTAGTCGAAATATTGATTACATTTTTATTACTTGTTTATATTTAGAACAATTAAATAAAACTCCACCTAAAACTGTACCCCAAACCTCAAAACCATTACCATCATCAAATGAATCGTGCAATTTTCAACTTTAAACGAAGCTATTTAGACAAAAAATAGAGTACAGCATTCCGGTTAGTTGTTGGGCAGCGCTCGACGTGAAAGGTTGGTTCCGGCCGCTCTGTCTGGCAATACAGCGCGTAATTTTATTTGGGAAATAGGTTTTTTATTTTGTGAATAAGAACTGTTACATAGCCTGTATTATATGTTAAGTTGTATATAACTTGTATAACTGTGCTAAAAAAATATTTTTAAATAATAAGTTATACCTTATTTGTGTTGTGTGTGAAGTTATAAGCCTTTATATAGTATTTAAAAAATGGGGAGAAAGGACAAAATACGAGATTTAATTTTTTTGCGAAAAAAAGAACTATAAAACAAGATGGAATGTTCGGGTAAGTTGAGTTTTGTATTGAATATAAATATCAACTTGTACTTATATGATTTTGTTAGCGCTCGTAGCGAAGTTAACTTAGCTGTTCTCAACCGATCAGCAAAGTTAAGCAACGTCGCGCGCGGTCATGAGTTGGATGGGTGACCGCTAGTGACATTACTACTGAGCGTTTCCGTGCTTCGGAGGGCACGTTAAGCCGTCGGTCCCGGGTGTCGTCTTAGGATGGCAGTCGTTATTGCATGGTGGTAGGGCATTTTGCGAATGCCCGCCTGGCTAGCTACCACCCTCAAGTAGAAAATCTGTCGCCAAGCACCTAACGGTGTGTTCCGGCAGCTGTCCTTCAGAGCCAGTTCTTCTAGGTTAGCCTGAACAACATCTTCGACCACATCATCACTTACCATCAGGTGAGATAGAGGTCAAAGGCTAACCTATCAGGCATAAAAAAAAAAAAAAAAAAAGTATTTAATATGTATAATTAAATTCAATCACAAAATTATAATGCATATTATTTAGGCCCCATTCCAGCTAAATTCAATTTACATTATGTTTATTCACTGATAAAGAAGAACTGGCCTTTCAGATAAAATGAACGGCTGCACTAAATAATCTTAGGAATAAAGCCTACTTACTATTGAACTAAACACCAAAATTGCTTGACAACGTAGAACAGAGAAAAAATGGCTAGTTGCTAGTCTCCACTACGTTGACAAACATACTTCGAGTTGTAAAATTTAACGGTAGCACCCTATTATCCTTCAAATTGAGTCTACATTTGATAATACTTAGTGCCATCGTAATTTGGGCTAACGCTCAGATGCGGCCGGGCCGTGCCGCGTTCTACGTTATCTACACAGTATATCCAAAATTTTTTATAAATCATTGTATGTATAGTCGACAACAGGTACTCGTATCACATAAATTCATGATTCGTATTACAAATTAATTTCCTTGTATTTAAGATAGCCATACGTTAGTACTACCAATGCTAGATGACGTTATATAAACTTTGTCATTTACCGAATTTATTTTTTAGGTCAAAGAAGCGCAAAATCGATTCATATATTGACCAACCTGGTACCTTTGCAGAGCTAATTAGTAATGAGTAAGTATCTCTCATAATATAAACATGTGTATATTTAATTTATAACTAATTAGTTTTTTGGTTGTAACAACGTTACATCTGGGTCAAATGGAAGTGAAACATATCTACTTCACAGGAAAATAATTATGCTTTGCCGATTTGTAAGGTAAACAATAGATAAGGACCTTTTGTGTGATTACTCGGCCGCAACACCCGTTTGGGATTTCTAGGAACTTTACAAAATACTTATTAATTTGAAATCCCTACAAATAGGTTTGAACTCTTGTTTAGTTCTAGCAATTTACATTTTCATACATTTTTAATAATAACAAATACTTTTAAAATATTTTAAGAAAACATCAAATTAATATTTTAATAAATGTGCGGCGTTTGTGACGTCGCGTCGGCTTAGCAGGAAAATTAAGCGGAATTGTCACTAGATATATTTTTATATTTTTTAAGTGTTTTATTAAAATATTAATTTGATGTTTTCTTAAAATATTTTAAAAGTATTTGTTATTATTAAAATTGGATTTCCGCAAAGTAACGCCTGAATCTATTCATTATTTCATACATTTTATTTACTTCAATTACTTTCAGAAATTTGTTGACAGTTTTGGACAATATTGCAACTCAAGCTCAAGAAAGGAACGTTACGTAACGTTACGTATAACAGCTGTGTAATCTCAATAGCTCGAATTTCTACGAATATCCTATAAATTTCGAGTTAAAAGGATATTCTATTGATATGTATGTCATATATGGACGCTTCATAGCGGATGGCGATTCGAGTACATATGCAAGAATTTTGGAAGTAAGTCATTACAAAGACATAATTGTGTGGGAAAGGTGAGTCCAAAAATCACATTCTACGCAATATGTGCAATAAATTGGTCTCCGTCAGTAAAGATACGAAGTATCCATTAGACCAGAGAAAGAGAATTCTCAAGAAATTTTACCAGAAAAGAATATACCAGTCGTGGGTATCTAATGACATAAAACATTTTACAAAACTGTTAATTGACGTTACTGATATAAGTAATAAGTATTCTGACCATGATTTAATAAACAATGTGTTGCACAGTTTAAATAACAAATATGATACTATGATTAATCAAGAAAGATCTAAATTCTACACCAGACTGATAGAAAGTAGTAGAAATACCCCAAAATCTATATGGAATGTGATAAACCAACAAAAAGGAAAATGTAATGTATCTAATATTGACTTCACAGATCTTATTAGAGATGATATTGGCCAACCTTTTCAATCAAAACAGGAGGTCATAAATACAATGAACGCGAGATTTATGGCAGCTGCGGTTGGAAAAAAATTGAAAACATCACCTTCCAGAACCATCTGAACCTGGATCCTAAAAATTACCATGCGTGTAATTCTGTCCCGATATATTTACAGGTTCAGCTTTTCCTGGATTATTACATTACACAAATGAAAAACATATTTTGTCGATTGTTGAATACTGATTTAGAAATAAATTCTATGTCTTTTTGGAAGTATGTATGTTTATTCAATAATCCTTTAATATTATCTGATTGTCTCCCAATCTAACTTATTTTTGCAATGTAATTTAATGTTAATTTTGATTCATCTCTATTCTAAATATCGTTAATATCCGTTAAGATATTTCAATAGTAAAAAACAAATTAAATAATATTTTTAACCAATTTCAAAAAAGTAGGAAGTGTTTTAATGACAGTACTTTTTATGTATTTTACGTGATTATTCCACCATATACGAATTGATTTTGATGATTCTTTCTTATAAGTTTTATCAAAATAGTTCCGCTAGTACGGTTTTTTTAAATCCACACAACTGGAACAATACCTATGTCATGCAAATAAAGTACGTTTCAGCAATAGAAGCCGTCGTTTTTTAAGTATTCATGAATAATACCCAGTCCTAGTTTTAGTGGTATAGATTTAATTTATCTGACTGTAACGCATATACTGCGCTCAACGTCAGGGGCTTCAGCGAGCGCGGCGCAGGGCTGTTTGCGATCGTGACGCTGCCGCCTGGCTGTGGTTGTATTTCGCACTCGAGTGGGCGATGGAAGAAGTGGGGGTAAAAACTGATTTTTTTCCTGGCTTTGGGCGCACTCTTAAGGAAGTACTGTCAATATACAAGCAGAACTGTTCAAATTACTATGTTCTGGTTTAAAAGGTATGGATGCCGGTGAAATTACAGGCACATGAGACCTAACAACTTTCTCAGGGTAATGGGCGCAGTCAAGTTCGCCACTCGTGATAAACTACATCTGTTATAGGCAGAGGTTACCACGAAATACCAGGTGGGATTATAGCTTGTTCGGTCAAGATAGCTCAAAAAATAGTAGTAAGCTACTTTATGTTGCAGCCTAGATTTTTATAGAACATCATTTGTAGTGAGCTTTTTGCCCGTCTTTCTACGGTTTGCTTTGGATTCCATACCTACTATGTTCATGCTTATTCATGTATTGAACTATTTTAGTCCGAGTGATGCTACAAACTCTATGACTCAAGTTTTACCGTCATGACATTAAGCGTGACCTTTCTAAACCATGGTAGTCATATTGTGGTGGTAGCATAAAGAGAATATGTTAGTATTCAGACATCTATGTATTATCATTAATAGGTTCACATGATACGATGACATTTCATTTAGTTTATGTATATATATGGAAGCAATGAAAATATTTAAGGAATTGTTTTCTTTTACATTTGTGTGTTTGTACATGTGTTTTAAAGTTTTATGCTCGGAAGCGTTCCACACCATCCGTAGTAAACTGCTGAGCCAGCGGAGTACATACGAACAGTCACTGCTGCCTGTATTGCGATGTTCTCAAATAAATTGAGGTGCGTAGGTATTAGGCGCATTTCAGCCGTTTTTTATAAAGACGTAGTAAGTACTGCTATGTTGTCTTAGGTTTTCGCAATTATTATAGAATAGTTTAATAAAAATAACAAACAACTTTAAGTACTTTGGTTTAAATCGCGTCAACCTTCACTATCACTGCCATGTGTTAAAAAATATATACTTATTTGAACGACTCTGTTTCACACTGAAACTTAGAGCATGTTTACTCATTTCATTGTTATATAAATAATATGCTGTAATTGACTTTCTTGCGTTGACAATTGAGTATACTGCTAATGATGTTAGCAGAAAGCTTTCTAAGGCTTTTATTAAATAAGTTATAAAATACGAGTGTTTTAAGACATTTTATATGATAAAAAGCAAATAGAATTGATAATAAAAAAATGTCATGCTCGACTAAGGAGATGATAGGTGAAAATAATGTTTATCACTCAAGTTCAGTAATAGATTGAATCAATTAAAGACAGTACAGAGGTCGGTTATAAAAGAAAAAATATCATATATTCATTTTCATAAACGAAATTTTAGGCATGTAATAATATGTATAGACATAAATTTTTATTCCTCTATGACAAAGAAGGACGGAGAAATTACAGGCACTTGAGCTTAACAAATAACAATTTAATAAATATAAATAAATGAAATGCATCTGTTATGTGTAGAGGTTAGTCCGCTTAACTTCAGGTAGGCCTCAAAATTGTGCCGCACCATAACATAAAAATTTTTGAACATTAGATCACAGTAGATTATTCACCGTTAAGTCACTTATGAGGAAGAGAAATAGTATTACTAATACCAATTAAACAACTTTAAACGGTATATTTATCACCATACCTGTGTTTGCTCAGGATATATAAAATAGATTGAATTGAACAATTTAAAACTCAAAGACGGGCTATAACATTAAAACATAAATTTTGCCGTAACGACTTATCCATAAAGAAAACGTTGGCTTTACGTTGACTAAGAACTCCATTTTATTAGAAGGTTTTGTTTTAAGGCAAAGTAAAGACATTTTTTAATACTGTGCTATTATGGTAAATCGTTTCACTAACAATGTTTTATAGGTATATTGTTGTATCATTTACTAAAATATATGTTTTTTTTATTTACAGGTACAACTCAAATGGCCAAAAGAATAATGGTACTTAAAACCTCTTTATATTTATATTTTGTATGACATCATTGCAACGGAAACTAAATTTGTAAATGCAGGCAGTTTGCTTGGTATGTTCAAAACCCAGCGGCAGTTCAGGTAGGAATTCAATAATTTCTCCAACGCTCGCATGTTTTACACATTCAATCGAAGACCGCCACGCTGAAGTTTAGGATAATATTTTATAGATTACAAATAATAATAAAATAATTTTTAATAGATTACCTTCCTCAAATAACTCAACGAACTGTTACAAAACTTTGTGCTAAATTGACCATATCTCATTAGAATTAACTAAAACTGCTAACTTATTTATCCGATATTTTAAATATTATATGCCTTGTAATTTTTGCCAGTATCGTGAGGCATTTTAGCGAAAAATTCCGGAAGGTGTGCAGCAGCGCTTTCTGACGAATCATCACCATTAATTGCGACCCCTGATGCCTGCCAAGCGCTGAAATTATGACGAGCCTCCTCAGCGGACGTTATAACGCCGAAACTAACTATGCATCAATGACCATCTTGAATGTCGAGCTATGACTGGTCTGTTTCCTTAATTCAGCATTTCTGTTAACTCGTTAAGTTTTCTCTATGGTCAATTTCATGTAAAAATATTCAAGTGGTCAGTTTCCAAACACTGTTCAATAACTAGCATTTAGTTAAAAAGTGATCAGTCATCCCTCCGTCTGCCTCGGACGCAATCTTTCAAGAATGAATGATGGCCGTCTCCAAATGGTTGTTATTTTCCCGCTTCTTATACTTCCAAGTCATTCAATTTCCGCTTCAAGTTATATATTACTTTATGGCATTTGGGTTTTTTTCACCAGTAGCGCACTCAGAGGGATCTAATTTGATTGACATGTCCCATTTTATAAAATGTGATATCTGAGATGTTACTTTATTACATAGTAGCTTTCAGGCCGCGGCTCCGCCCGCGCGTATGTCGTTTACGCGCAAAACCATTTACCTCTTTTCATGCAGTTGTATAAAAACTATCCTTTGTCGTTCCCCGGGTTTCAAACTATTTCCATACCAAATTTCATCCAAATCGGTCCGGTAGTTTTAAAGTATATTCGTTGCATACAAAGTACAAATCTTTCCTCCTTATAATATTAGTGTAGATATGTAGATTTTGTTTGGAGTGCGATTGTTTTCTGTTCATGTATTAAGGTTGAACTGGCCGGGCCGTTCTTCATACAAACGCCGTAGGGTATTCACTGCCTTATTTGCGGATTAAGGTCCAAAACAAAGCATAATACCGATTGATCTCGTCATTACCTAGGCTGGTATGATGCCGAAATTTTAATAAGATAATTAACTTGAGAGTTATGAGCTTCGAAACATTTTCATATAACATTTTCAAGGCTCATAACTTTCATGTTAATTATCTTTTTAAAATTTCGGCATTATGCAAGCTTAGATAATGACGAGATCAATCGGTATTATGCTTAATTCTGGACCTAAAGTCTCAAATACGGGAGTGATCACCCTACGGCGTTTGTATGGAGAAGCGACCGGCCAGTTCAAACTTAAGGCAATATGGAGTCAATTTACCCAATTTCCCTGATTATTAATCAGAAATATGGTCAATGCAGCATATTCAGAAAATCAAGGTTAGTCAAAAACTCGACATTTGAATACATAATTATATAGAGGATCGATTGAGCTGTCACCCTATCACCTGTTGGCGTAGGGTGAAAGGTACAAGGCCATGTCCTCTGCCCTTGGTTTCACTTGCCGTTTGTAACTAAACATTGGTTTTTTGTTCTATTTCAGTGACATACTATTGGAGGCCTGTCCTAGGGTGCCGCTTAGAAAGTCACGGTGATCAGGCCGCGACCAGTTTGGTCTCCTATACGGAAAAAGCCCGTTTAGTGCCACAAGCCATATCGGCCGGAGGCTTGTCTTTTCTTCTGATGTTCCTCTCTCTTGTGTAGCTTTGTTTCGCACAATTTCTTCCACTTGCAGGATGAGTTTCTGCAAGTACGGCTTCAACTTTCACATCCCTTTCTCGTCAGGTGGTCGAGCATAGACTACTCCGCGTTCAGACAATGAACACGTGGGGAGCATTAACGTGGATTTATGCTCCACACATGTTCATTGTTCTTTTTTTGTTGTTATATTTGATACATTGGCCTTTGACCACTACCTCACCTGACGGTAGGAGATAATGTGGTCGAAGATGTTGTTCAGGCTAACCTAGAATTACTGGCTCTCAATGACAGCTGCCGGAACACAGGTAAGGTGCTTGGCGACAGATTTTCTACTGGAGGGTGGTAGCTAGCCAGAAGGACAATCGTAAAATGTCCTACCACCATGCTATAACGACTGCCATCCTAAGACAACAAACGGGACCGACGGCCTACGAAGCACGGAAGCCCTCAATTGTAATGTCACTAGCTGTTACCTATTCAACTCATGACCGCGGCGTACGTTACTTAACTTTGCTAATCGATTAATAACAGCTTAGCAAACTTCGCTACGAGCGCTTCAACAGTCTGCTCGATCAGCTCTCTTCTAAAATTCAGTTATTAAACGTTGTATGGTTTTCTAAAGCCATGCCATTATTTGAAAATATTATAACACCATTATTTGTTTAAAAGTTTTAAAGTTATTGAAAAAAAAACGATGTGCGAGACTTGAAAAAGTGCAGATTTTTTTCCTTCATAGATGAAGGTAAATATAGTATTAGAATACTGGTATTCACTTTTCGGACAATCTGTGAAACTGCTTTATTTATTATCAGTTTAAGATTCAGAGAGTACATTGGTTCGGAGCTTGGAGAAGAACGAACATATATTAGATTGTGCACTTCCATTGCACAGTCTCCAAAATGTACCCGGCAAAAGATAGACACTTAAAAAAATGCTTATGTTTAACTTACCACCAGATATAGTAACATATAACAGACCAAAATAGTAAATGATCACCAAAATTAAACCCGCCTTTAATGTAAACTTAAAACCAAAGTTTTATCATCTCGCTTTCCTATTAAAGTAAAATGACTCCTAATAAATCATTGTTAACCCAAAAGTAGTAAATGATTAACAAAATTAAAACAGCATTTTAATGTAAAATTATAACCAAAGTTTTTACATCTTGCTATAACTCTTCTGGCGCATCGCCGGCCGCTGTCACACGCTGCTGGTCACAGGTAACTTAACGCTCCTACTCGCTTCGCTCGTCGTCGCGCTTATACATGACTTTAGCGATCATTAACTACATTTGGTAATCATTTACTACATTTAGTGTTCGATTTAAATTTTTGATAAAAGAACTTTTTGAAGCGCTCGTAGCGAAGTTTACTTAGCTGTTCTTAAACGATTAGCAAATTAAGCTCCGCTGCGGTTATGTATTGGATGGGGGACCGCTAGTGAGCGCTTCCGTACTTCGGAGGGCACGTTGAGCCGTCGGTACCGGTTGTCATCTTATGATCGCAGTCGTTAGATAGATAGATTGAAAATTCTTTATTTGCATACCTTAAAAATAATATTACAATGAAATAAAATAAAAAAAGTATGCAAAGGGCGGTCTTATTGCTTAAAGCAATTTCTTCCAGACAACCGATTTGAAAGATCTTATAAAATTAGCCAGGTTCGCAGTTAACAAGTTAAACATTATATAATAGTTATCTAAGTATTTACACCCTTACACCTATTTAAATAAATACATATAAATACTTACCTACATTATATATAATCTAAATACTTACATACATATACTAAACGAATACATACATATATATACATACTTACATACCTACACTATATAAATACATTATAAAATATAACAATAGTACATAAATATTAAAATTTAATTTAATAATTACTTTCTAAGGAAAAGATTAGCTAAGAGAGGACAAATATATTTTTTTAACTCTATTTTTGAATATATATAATGATTGCGACTTTCGAATAGAGACTGGCAGACTGTTCCAAAGTCGAACAGCCTGCACTGAGAAAGAATTATCATAGAAAGATGTACTGTGTGTTGGTCTTTTGAGTAGAAGATTGTCTGATGACCTCAATGAAAAGGCATGAGCCGATTCAAGAAACTCAAAGCGTTCCTTGAGATAGCGCGCAGAAAAAGGATTAAACAATTTATTGTAGAGTAGGGAAAGAATATGAGTATTCCGGTGGAGGCGAATGGGAAGCCACTTGAGCTTATGTTGAAATTTAGAAACGTGGTCATATTTGCGTAAGCCAAATATGAACCTGATCGAGAAGTTTTGGAGACGCTCAAGTCTGTTTAGCTGATCCTCCATATGATCTAGGTAACAGACATCGGCATAATCTAAAATGGGAAGTAAAAGAGATTCAGCAAGGGCAACCTTGGTGGCAGTAGGGAGAAAATTGCGGAGCCGCTTTAAAGAACTAGCAGAAGCAAACATTTTGCGACTAACGGCTTCCAACTGAGGACCCCATGACAAGGACTGGTCAATTATTAACCCAAGATTGTTTATTTGCTTGCTGTAAGGAATGATAACGCCGTCAAATATGATCGGAGGCAGTGTATCCCAGTCCAGTTTAGCCAACATACGGGAGCTGCCTACGACAATAACTTGTGTTTTTGTTGGATTAATCTTTAAACCAAAATCATTGCTCCAATCTGCTATGTTTCTTAAATTTGTATTAGTTGTTTCTACACAATCTGATATTTTGTCAAGAGAGGCTTGTGAATAAATCTGTAAATCATCCGAAAAAAGGTAGTAAGGAGAAGTTATATTTTTAGAAATATAATTTATAAAAGCCGCAAAAAGAAGAGGAGATAAAACGGCGCCCTGCGGAACGCCGGCGGTCGTATTACACCATGAAGAATAATAATCTTCAAGGCGAACCCTTTGTCGGCATCGAAACAGGTAACCGTGAAAGAAGTCAATAACGGTAGGAGATATGTTAATAGAGCGCAGAAGACTTAAAAGGATATCGAAATCAACGGTATTAAAAGCGTTACTGAAGTCAAGTAGGGTAAGCACGGTTAACTCACCCTTCTCCATACCGGCACGTATATCGTCAGTTATCTTGAGCAATGCCGTAACCGTACTGTGGGAAGGGCGGAAACCGGACTGGAATGGATTAAGAAGGTTGTTTCTAGTGAGAAAAGCACTAATCTGTTAGCATGGTGGTAGAGCATTTTGCGAATGCTCAAGTAGGAAATCTATCGCCAAGCACCTAACGGTGTGTTCCGGCAGCTGTCCTTGAGAGCTAGTAATTCAAGTTTAACTTGAACAACATCTTCGACCACATCATCACTCACCATCAGGTGAGATAGTGGTCAAAGGCTAACCTATCAGGCTTAAAAAAATATATATTAACCGGTTTGGCTGCGTGGCGTTTGTGACGTCACGTCGGCTTAACAGGATATTAGGCGGAATTGTCACTAGATATATATCATTTTTATAAAGATTTTTTAAGTGTTTTATAAATAATTTAATTTAATGTTTTCTTAAAATACTTTTAAAATATTTGTTATTATTAAAAATGGATTTCCGCAAAATAACGCCTGAATCTATTCATTACATATGAAACAGTTTATGGTGGTCAAATATTTAATCCATTAAAAAAACTGATTGAGGCGAATGTTCCAGATTAAAGAGCTTTAACTTAGCAAGCTTGCAAAACTACATAAGGGTACCGGGCTGCCCGTGGGGTGCTGAGCTGTCCGCGGAGTGCCAGGCTACCCGTGGGGTGCCGGGCAGCCCGTGGGGTGACGGACTCACTCGTCACTATTCTCACAAAAAAAGAATAATTGCAATCGGACTACGCGTTAATAAATTACAACTAAGTTTGAATTTTGACTTTCATCCCCTTTCCTGAGGGAACCGTGCTGAATTTTGGGATAAAAAGTATACAATAACCTTCTTCGTAGTAGGAACTCATATCTTGTTTAGTTTCATTAAATTCCATCTAGTAGTTTTGGAGTGATGCGCGGCTGGGATACAGACAGACAGACAAATATTTTAAAAAAATACAGTTTTGTCATCAGTGTTACCTACAGAGTACTACCAAATTTTCTTTTTAAATTTCTGCCATGTACGGAATTGGATCTGTTACAGTTTTATTATAAGTATAAATATATTATATTGCATGTTATTTTTTTGTTTGGTGTGCTTGTATTAAGCAAGTACAACAAACCTTAAATAAGAAACAATATATTAATTTATATTAGGTCCTTACATATGAAATTGGCGTTTTTCGTACTGGCCACTTTAATCACGAATTTCTCCTCTTTGGTAAGGAATTCCAAATTCAAATTTGTACAGCTATAGACTCATGTATTTGTGCTTCGATGATCGTCATTCATTTGTTTTTTTTCTTCTGTTTTTTTCTGTTTGCGTCACTCATTTTACAAAATGGAAAACCTTAAATATCGCATTATTTACGAGTACGAGTTCCGCCGTGGCACTAGTGCTGCGGAAACAACTCGAAGGGTGAATGATGTGTATGGCGGTCGTGTTGCAAAAGAAAACAGAGTTCGTTTTTGGTTCCAACGTTTTCGTTCTGGAAATTTCGACCTGCAGAACAAGCCCCGTGGATGGCCTGAGACTCAAGTTGATAATGAAGAGTTGAAGGCTATTGTGGAAGCGGATCCATCGCAAACCACGTCCGAGTTAGCTGCAGGCTGCAATGTTAGTGATAAAACTGTTTTAATTCACTTGAAGCAAATTGGGAAGATTAAAAAGCTTGAAAGGTGGGTACCTCACGAATTGACTGAAACAAACCGGCAAACGCGCGTCGACTGCTGCGTTACATTACTAAACCGGCACAATAATGAAGGTATTTTAAACCGAATCATTACCTGTGATGAAAAATGGGTTCTTTACGATAATCAGAAGCGCTCAGCGCAATGGTTAGATCCTGGCCAGCCAGCCAAATCCTGCCCCAAGCGAAAATTAACCCCAAAAAAGTTACTTGTAAGCGTTTGGTGGACTAGTGCCGGTATTGTTCATTACAGTTTTTTCAAATCTGGCCAGACTATTACGGCTGATGTCTATGGTCAGGAATTGCAAACCATGATGGAAAAGCTAGCGGCTAAACAACCTAGGCTGGTCAATCGCTCCACGCCACTGCTGCTTCACGACAACGCTAGACCACACACTGCGCTACAGACGGCTACTAAATTAGAAGAGCTTCAATTGGAAAGTCTAAGACATCCTCCGTACTCCCCGGACCTTGCTCCAACAGATTACCATTTTTTTCGAAATTTGGATAACTTCTTGCAAGGGAAAAAATTCAACTCCGATGGGGCAGTCCAAATCGCCTTCAAAGATTTTATTGATTCCCGTCCGACTGGTTTTTTTAGTAAAGGGATCAATGAACTACCTATGAGATGGCAAAAGTGCATAGAAAATAATGGTTCATACTTTGATTAATTAAATATATTATATTAAAAAATATTCTACTTTTTGTTCCTCCCATACAAAACGCCAATTTCATATGTAAGGACCAATATTAGTATACAATGATGTTTTGTAGGTATAGGGAAAAATGCTACATAAACCATACCTAAGTGGGTGGCTTTCTTAGTAGTTTCCTTAAAAAGGGCATTGCTGTATATACGTAATATAACTTCTATTTAGAATTTACTAGGTCAAATCAAATAATAATTAAGTACATTCCTCCCATTTGTATCGGGTCTAATGTCGACTTGAATTATTTATGCTAGTGCTGTGCCACGTGTGGAGGTATGTAGGTTATATGAAATCGTATAAATAGCTTTAGTGTTACTTACGTTATGATATAAGTTATTAGTACGGTACCTATTGCGTTATAATGAGCTAATTAGCCGTTTTGGGTCGAGGAGGTATATTGTTACGTGCAAAAGCAAAAGGTAGTTTCATAAAGCCTCGCAGCTGCTGATATCGTTAGTCATAGAATATTATTGTTTTATTTATGTATTATTCTACTGCTTTGTTGGTGTGTGTTTAGAAGCAGCGCTTTTGAATATCAAAGACCTGAAGGGAACCTACTTTCGGACAAAAAAAAAATTAGGTGTCCGCAGGCTCAATTTAAGTTAATTGGTAACCTTTGTCTATAACAGATGCATTTCGTCACAAGTGAAGAACTGCACTGCACCCGTCACCTGGAGACAAACTGTTAATAATGCTAATTCTCGTAGTGCTGTGTATACAAACGTAGTTTCGTCATATTTTGAATACCAAGTATTCAAACTAAGTGAAATTTTGCATGCATGTTCTTGAGCATAATATCTACGCATGTGTATTTTGCAGATTTCTGTGAAATTATTTTCAAACATATTCAGAAAATTAGTTATGTGTGGTTATTTATTTTAGGGAGAAAGAAAAAATCTTAAAACTGACAAGCATAGAATAACCTCAGCAAAATGCATGTTAAATATAACCGAGTTTGAACTTGATGTTTAAAATATGATAAAATTAAGTTAGTATGGAAACCGTTCTACTCTACCTTACTTGACTACTCTAGACCTTAAGTCTCATGTGCTTGTAATTTTACTGGCTCTCAAGGACTGCTGTCGGAACACGCATAGGTGCTCAGCGACGGATTTTTATTTTCTACTTTATTCAATATTAAATCATAATGTTGTCTTAGGTTTTCGCGATTATTACACATAGTAATTAAACAACTTTAAACGGTTTAAATCGCGTATATCTAGCATTATTTTTGTCCCGACGTTTCAAACACTTTGCAGTGATCGTGGTCACGGGGGTATTAAATTATGTCTGGCGAAAATATAAAAAAAAAACATCTTAAAAAGGTGGAGGTTCTCATTTCCTCTGTTTTTTTTTAAATGTTTGATTCCTTAGAACTTTTTACTGGGTACAACGATTGTGATGTTTATTTTTTTTTGAAAGCTGATGCTTATCGTACATAATTTAATCATCAAAATGGGTCAAGCCGTTTTTAAGTTATACTCCAATAACTGTTTTTTTTTCTTATCTTGATGTGAGTATAGTCATTGCCAGTGAATGACAATCGATCCCGTAAGTAGCAAGGGACGCGAAATGGGCGAAAAACATGTTTTTCCCTAAAAATGGAACCGCCTTTAACACTCAAAAGTCTGAAATAACTTGTCGATGTCGGTACCATGCACACAATATTGTCATAATAGGTACTTTGAACTATCATGGCACCGACTTCGACAAGTTATTTCACCCGTTTGAGTGTTGAAGTCAATTAAATTTCTAGGTAACCTTTTTTTTATTTCTTTAATAGACCTATATTAGCAAATTCTTACCTAGACTTATCTAACTACTGGAAAACGAAATATCATTTGTTAGCTGCAGGTGTTGATGACTGTGACTAAAGTTAATAGGATACGAGTCGATTGAAATGGGAATTAGTTCCCATTCCAATCTACTAGTATGTTCCAACTACACCTATATTTTCCAACTACGTCAATATATCTGACAAAATCCATAGGTCCATTATCAGTCCAGTATTAAAATTTCTAACATGTAGCAAACTAGTTTTCCGGACGCGGTTCCGCCTGTGTTTATTTAGTTTATCGCGCAAAACCATTAACCTCTTTTGGCACAGTTGGACAGCAAGTATCCTATGTCCTACCCCGGGTATCAAACTATTTTCATGCCAAATTTCATCCAAATAGGTCCAGTAGTTTCAAAGTTTATTTGTGTCATACAAATATCCTAAAATATCTTTCCTCTTTATAATATGATTAGTGTAGATCTTAGATTATTGTAATCTAAGGTGTAGATGTAGATAATACAGTTATGTTTAAATGTTTAAGAACATGTATGTATATGTTATTTTGTAGTATTTTAAGTTTCACAATTACCAGCTAGCAATTTTATTTACTTATATCTGGTCAGCCAAATTACATTTTTACATACACGACTATTTTTGTAGATATGGTACATTGCTTAATGTATAACGTCTTATTCATTAAAAAAAAATACACAGATTAAAAGAACTTTATATCACCGTTCGGTTGTGCGCTTTTCTTAGTCCGAAGATACGTGGTACTCTGGGGACAGAGCGGAGGTAAAAATATTCCGTACAAATTTGTGTACTTAACTACATGACAAAATTGTGTACTAATTAAATATTTGAAATGAAGCCTATAATGCGCACAATAGTCAAATAGTCTAGTAAACATCGTTCGATGTTTTTTCATAACAGATAGGCAAGGACCAAATTTCAATTTCACCTGATGGAATGACAATGCGGTCGATATAATGCCTACTTTAGAATTTAATCACTATACTTAAAAGATGGATGCCTGCGAGCTGATCAAAATTCGTGATATTGATCTTTCGTATTCCTTTATTCATTAAGCTTCCTTCTACAAAACTCAGGCAATTTTAGGGTTCCGCACCTCAAAAGGCAAAAAGGAACCCTTATCGGATCACTTTGTTGTCCGTCTGTCTGTCTGTCAAGAGCCTCATTCTCAGGAACACTTGTAAATACAAGCTGAAATTCATATCAAATACTCAAATCTATTGTCCCTTGGAGCTGTAAAAAATTATACTTCTAAGCCAACGCAATCAAAAGATACAGCCGTTTATGCCGCAAGTTTTCAACACTCGCTACACTCGCGCCTTGCAAGTGTCATTGTACCTGTGTACCCGTGAACTCAGAATCTGGAAATTTGGTACGAAGCAACGTATTATAGCACAGATAAAGGAAATATTTTTAGTTTCATCATATAATAAAAATATATTTAATCATTTTTTAAATGTTATGGATTACATTAAGCAATAAAAATATCATAACTTTTACTCACATATCTACAAGTTTGTACGGAACCCTCGGTTACCGGGTCCGAATCGCATTCGGCCGGTTTTCTTTGCATGAAATCTACGATAGACACGCCCTTGTCATTTCCTTTTTAGCAACTAATTACTAAATAATACTAAAGAAAATATGACCCTGAAATTACAAAAATGACTCGTTTAACGGCCTATTTTGTCAATCATTTTACCGAGAACAACCAGAAAATTTTTCAAAAATATTTAAGAAAAATGGGAAGACATACTTTTTCTCAAAATTGTTATACTAAAGTAATACTGATTGGGTTCAGTTTTGAAAGAGTACATAGGGACATATATATACATACATACATATATAACATAGGGAAAGGTTAATTTTGTGAATGTTGTTTCTATTCCTCGCACGTTTTCTTCCCTCTGAATGTAGATTATACAGGGACATAGATACGCTGATAGTGTGTTCCATATCAAATCAGCTCTACGGATTATGAACGTTGAGTGAAAGAGTTTCGTGTGTATTTTTGTAATATTTCTTGAAGCGCTCGTAGCGAAGTTTGCTTAGACGATCTTAACCGATCAGCTAAGTTCAGCCGCTAATGGCATTACTACCAAGCGCTTCCGTGCGTCGGAGGGCACGTTAAACTGTCGGTCCCGGTTGTTGTCTTATGATGGCAGACGTTATGGCATGGTGGTGGGGCATTTTGCGAATGCCCGCCTGGCTAGCTACGACCCTCAAGTAGAAAATGTGTCGCCAAGCACCTAACGGTGTTGTGGGTTCCGGCAGCTGTCCTTGAGAGCCAGTAATTCTAAGTTATTCTGAACAACATATTCGACCTCATTATCTATGTGATCAGGTGAGATAGTGTTCAAAGGCTAGCCTATCAGATATAAACAAAAATATATCGGCCTTGTGCAGATGCTTTTTTTGTACTTTATAGCTCTGCAAATGCACGACACTGGACTAAAATTTCGATTAATTTACAACAGTTTAAAGCTTACATTACGATCGCACTAGATCCATTTTGTTATAAAAACACTCATAACTTCATACTACGAGAAATTGACAAAATTATTCAGAAGTAGCAGTATTCAGAATCTTGATGCTTGTAAGCGTGTTTTATGTCTTATGACACTTGTTACACGGATTTTCTCTTGGTCTTGATTTACCGCTTTTTTTCTTCACCTGAATATTTTTCACGTCAAAGTGAGAAATGAGGGGCTGTAAATGGAGTGTAAAATGAAGTAATGTTTCCGGAATGTTGTTTACGATATTTTTGGGTTGAAGGTTAGGGCCACGATAAAGCGGCTTTTGCGTAGAAGTTTCCTTTGGTGTTTTAGTAACATTTAAGCGGCCAACGGCATGTATGTTATCAACTTGAAGGACTTTGTTTTTAAGTGTTGTTTTGTCACGTGGCATGGTAGCTCCTAAATGATTAAGTACTGATTTTAACTTCAAATTTACTGAAAGGAATGTATTGTTTGAGTGTTTGTAAAGGTGCTGTTTTAGAATTTCTAGTCCTGGGTTCAAACGCTGAGTCGGAAAATGTATTGTTTTAGACAAAAAAAACAGTAACGGTTCTGAATTCGAAACTGTGCACGGTAGGCTCAGCCCCTAATAAATGGTACATGTCTGGCAAAACGTGAATATTAATACCTTATAAGACCTATACCTTCGGTAAATACATACGTGCCGATGTAAGTTTTAATGTGTGTTCATTTTAGAATTAAGTTTAAATCATAAATCATTTATTCATTTCACTTAGAATAGGTAAACAACATTTTATAAACATTGTGGTCTTAAATAGGTTACTCTAGTTCCTCCATCTCCGCAATATAAGCATGCAAGGGTTACATATATTGTTTTCAGATAATATTATAAGAAAATATCAATATAAAAAATGTCACACTTATAAAATAAAACACTTATGTCATAACTGCAATAAAATTATTTTATATTTTTATCATTAAGAAATTCATTGACAGTATAATACGATTTTTCGATCAAAAATTTGTTAAGAGCACATTTGAAAGTCCTATCATCATTTTCAGCATGTATACTTTTTGGTAGAGATAACAATAAATTAGATGTATATATTATCAGATGGCAGCTTGCCCGGCCTGCTTTTCCACGTTGGATTGCATTTATTATCAATATAATTTTAATTGGTAACTATACAACACCGTCAAGGACAAGGAACACTTCTCCCTTTTTATGTCAGACGGAGACTATTTTATCCACGTTCTGTGTCAATTATTTTAAAATGAAGACATAAAACCTTAGAAATTTGAAAAGGAGATATAAGTTTTAAAGTCAAAGTCATTCAATTTAAGCGTCTACGACTCTCTTATGAAGGTCAATTACAAATTTTAGTATTGAAATATTCTACATAGTACTGCCACGTTCAGTAAAAAAATAATGTATGCAACCACAACGGGCAAGAGACTGAGGTCCATTCTTTTAGATGTCTTTTAACAATGTGTTACATACTTACTGTATAATAAACTTATTATTTGTTTAAATTACGTAGGTGATAGGCGATAGATTGCCAGAGGCGGGATTGTCCAGGCACTTGTGTCGTTTAAGTTATCACAAACTGTGTAGTAGGTCTTCTTAATCAATATGTTTTTCACGTGCAACTTGAATTTTCCTTCTGTGAGCATTGTAATATGTTTGGGAACTTTATTATAAAACCGTACAAAATTACCTAATAAATACCTTTTATTTGTCTTTGATAATATAAAACTTGGCACCGCTATTTAATCTTTATTTCTAGTGATTTAATCGTGATGGTCACTGTTTAATTTCAATTTACTAATTTTTTTATGAACGTAGATAATATTTTCAAATACATATATACAGACTTGATAAAGTTAAAATATCGATTTCTTTAAAAATATCACTCAGAGATTCCCTAAGATCCATTTTATATATGGCCCAAATAACACGCTTTTGTAGGATAAAGATTGTATCTATCTCAGCAGCAGCTCCCTACAGCAACGCACAATACGATATAATACGAAATAAACTAGCCTGGCAACTGTCTTATCTTACGAACTGCATATGCAGCAGAACTAAGTCTTCCGGATAGCATCCTTATTCTTCATTAACATCCTCTGTTGCCGTGAAACAGCGTAGTGAGGTGTTGGTCACATGTTTAGTGTCTGTACCATAAGGCTCCGTTCAGATGACACCACGGCCACAAGCATCGCAGATTATGCATATTTTGCGTTCTATTGAAGCTATAAATATCCCATCCCACTCAAGGAGACCACAAGCATTATAGCAATTACATTATAAATCAGTAACTCTCATGAATAATCCTATGTCATGAAATTCTTGGATTTCTAATTGAGACTCTATAAACAGATGTAAGACTTAGTGCTATTCAGTGTAGACTTAGATTCCTTTGAAAAATGTTGTACAAACATAAATATTTCTCGAAGGAAGTCCCATGTCCTTTTCAATTTTCCGTATCATCGGACGGAAAATAGGGTTACCACGGAAAACCTTTGCATAAAGTAAGTACCAACTGCCCGCAGTAATGGCATCGGACATCTTTGTTGACCATATCGAGCCTAACTTGGCCTAACCTTTCTAAAGAAACAAAATTATCTGTTAGAAATGCTATTTTTACTTAAACTTTATGTGATTTAACATAAAGTTTTGTCTGTAATTTGTTTCTTTCAGGTTTTTGGTAATGTGCTGCCGTGTTAGACGGGCGCTGGCACACTCTGGCGTGTCTGAATAGCTAGCCACCGATGAGTCAGTCTAACTAGATTTAGAGAGTGCAGTAGGGGGATGTAACAGAAAGATAAAGGAGTTCGGTATTCACTTATAATTTCCGTTCACAAACTGTATATATGTTATCGTACAACGGCGTATATTTCACCTAGGTAGGTAATGTTACACCAAAAAATAAACACTAATACGTGGATTCGCAGGCGAGGCGAGGGGACGACTAAAGTCGCTCCGCTCTGTATTCAATGATGCAATCTGTCGAATTGTCTACTGCTGAACACAGCTTCCCTCATTATAGAGGATTTGCCATAATCCCCACGCTTGGCAGGCGTTGTGGGGATCGCAGTTCGAAATATCAGTTCCTTAGAAAGCGCTGCTCACCTTCTGGTTTGTTACCCTTAGTCGCCTGCTACGACAACCATGAGTATAGATGGAAGGGGTGACATTTTATTTTCACACTTTCTATATTCGCCCGGACCCCATGGGCTCTTGAAAGAAATAACATGTGGTTTTTTTTTATTTATTATTGAAACATTCTTTTAGGTGGGCATAACAGTCTCCCAAGTCACCCAACTAAGGTCCATAAAAACAAGAACAATAATATTATATTATATATCTAAACAAAACAATAATATACATTTCCATGTGTTAAAAAATTGGTGACTACTTGTAATATAGAAGCTTATACAAGCAAATTCAAATCATTAATACAATTTCTTCCTCCTTCATATTATTCTCGAAACAAAACAAATATACAAATTTAACGAGCGTAAAATTCAAATCCGCAAACAAATTTTCATCTCAAATGCCTGTTTATAGCATTCCGGATCATAAAATCTACTTGACTAATTACAAATTAGTTACGTCGTAAAATGTTCGACTGAGTTTGTTTCTGTAATATCGTATTTTGGAATTTATTCATTTCTCGTAATAAGTGTCTAGACTACCCTTGAGTTTGTCCGTATGGGATGTGAATAAATTATATCTATTATATGAATTAGTAATTATTTTGTAGTATTGATGACTACTAATATACTATACTGTATCAGCCAGATTGTTCACTGCTGAACATAACCTCCCCGTTATGCGGGGATTTGCCATAATCCCCACGCTTGGCAGGCGTCTTGGGAATCGACTAACATACATTCTTTTTTAATTGCTGATAGGCAAGCCATTGATTACTATGATTTCCCTTGATGGTTAGTGATAATGCGGTTGAATATGCTGTTCGCAATAGGCTTACCTAGACAGTCTTTCGAAACAAGCTGGAACACATCGTTGGTTCCTTGGCGACAGATTTTTTAAGTTTTAGTAAGTGAAGACATTCTCACGGAGTTTTTTTCCCCCATGTATATGCTTTAAATTAATTCAACTGATGATGTTTTTTTTTCTGTTATCATCAGTTTTTAGAATGTTTTTTTTTAAATTGCCAACAACATACAATAGAAATAAATAGTAATATTAATTATAATACAGTCAAGAAATAAATCAGTTTTATATGTTTTACTGGTTATTACGTACCTATACTTACTGATAGAATTACACTAACCTTATTACTATACCTCGTATTGTAGGTGAATAGATCTTAATAGTACATTGTGTATTAAGACTGTAGGGAAGTCTCGAATTTTCTTACAAAAAGAGAAAATGTTTCTACCCCCCTAAACAATCACTGATTTTGATGATTTTTGGAAATGTTATAGATGTTATCAATATCCAGGTTTTGATTTTTATCTTTATTTAAAAGGAATTTGAATTATTGGGTTGAAGTACCGATATTTTCTCAAAACTTGTATCTATAGTTTGTGAATTATTTATTGGATAAATAAATAAAGAAAAAGGAAAACCTTTCAACCTAGTTTATTCCATCAGTTATAAAAATAAGACCAATATTTTTAGATTTGATTAATGTTTACTATAGGAGAAAAATTTTCTCCCAGAACGCAAATTATGCGCAAATTCTAAGTCAAAACTTGAAGAAGCTGCAATTGTCCTTATCGCACTATTCTGTTCGGGCGTTTAGCGGGGAGACAGCATCACTTTGTTAAAATACCTATTTTTCTGTAGAAGCTTGTCTTCCCGTTCCTCTTAAGGACGGTCAGTAAGGAATAACGATCGAAGCTCTAGTAGAAACCCGAAGTCGAAGACTGAGGGCTTTCTGAGTCGAGGTTCGTAATTCCCGTACCGCCCGTGAAACAACAATATTTTTTATCACTTTTTCATCACTTTCTATTTACTCGCAAATGCGAGTAAATAATTATGAATTATTATAGCTTTAATACACAAGTCAGCACAACTATTTTTCTAACTGGATTGCGAACTTTTTGCCCACACCACAGATTATACAAATGTTTCGTTCAGAAACGTTAAGGGCAAATACTTACGTAGGTGCCACAGTACAGCCATGACGGAGTGTAATAAAAAAGTCGATTTTGATATAAAAAAAACTATTAAAATCGATTATTAAGAACATTAGTTGAGTATTGAAGTAACATGTAGCGAGAATGCAACGAAATTCCTGTTTAGATTACATTTTAAGACTATTTTTCAATTGCGTGTAAACTCCTTGCTTGAACTTACCGACCTTGGGTTTTATGACAAAAAGAAAGCTCGAGGGTTTTATATGGGGCATTACGACCAAGTTAACCTGTATAATAAATACTGTTTACGTGCAAGTGTGATGAAAAGTTAATAGCATAGTAAAGAAAACTATAAAACCTTTCATAACATTACTTAAAATATTTTATGTTTGAAAACACGGGTGTTTGAGCGTGAAACAACTTACTGTGAGTCGATATGACTATCGACAATGTTTCGGCTTCTACCGGAAGCCTTCCTCAGGATATTGAGTGTGGTACGTCCGCCGCGGTCGCGTCACGTTTCACACTGACACAGTTGTTTCACGCTCAAACACCCGTGTTTTCAAACATAAAATATAAATATGAGCGTAAGTTTTAATAATATGATTACTCAAAATAGTTTAATACTTTACAGTTGACGTCTCAAAACATCTTCCCACGGTAATGATTTGTCTCTATTAGTGACTTTTATGAGTCCAGCAAACTTGTTGAAAACTTTCATAATTAGAACATGAGTTCGATCTACTTCCATCTAAAACTTTTCTCATTGATTATTACGTTGAGAAGAAAACTTAAGTACTTATTTTTGGTCAGTAAAATCTAATGTAAAAGAAGCGCAATATGTATCGTCGTGGGTGATCAGTCACTTATCACGCAATCTTATCATCATGGAGAGTTTAGTAAGTAAAAGTATAATACAACTAGATACCTTATTATCTTTTCAGCATTAAAATTTATACATTTATACCTATCTGTGGATACTCTCATCAGTAGAACGTGTATATTCGCTATTATTTAGTACTGTATAAGCCGGATCCACTGCTGAACGGACTCCCTCCTTATGGGGGGAGGGGGGTTTGCTATTATCCCCACGCTTAGCAGACGTCTTGGGGATCGCAGTCTGAAATATTAATTATCAGAAAGCTCTGCTGCCCACCTTCTGGTATGTTAGCCTTAGTCGCCTCTTACAACACCCTTGGTTAGAGATGGGAGGTAGCATTCTAGCCCAGCACCCTACGGGCCTTATTTAGTAAGGGCCGTTAACACGGTATGGAGCTCTGTTTTGTGCAAAATATGTAGCAGTCTACTACTCATTTGACGTGGGTACATTGCTATACATTCAGCGCCTTTTTCCCTTAGTCGCCTATTGTAATCACCATCAATGGTATAATAATGGACTGTCCTTAGATTGTAAAGCTAGGTATTAGATATTATAAAAAAAACTGGTCAAATTTGAGGTTGACTAACACATTGAAAGTTCCGTACCAACGCAGAATTCGAAATCATTAGCGGTGCCCGACCATTAGGTCTGTTTTATTTTTTGGTGTTGCACGTTAGATATTGGTCTATAATCATATAATAATCACAGCAAGTTTGACGTTTGTTTGTATTACTATTTTTACGATACAGCTATAAAATATATAATAAGATTTTAATAGTATAAATAGATTTTTTTATTACCTACATATTTACGGGGTATAGATTTTTTTCAAATGTTTTTTGCAAAAATTTCATGATTCAAGGTCAACGGGAAGTAGCCTACAAGTTTTCATTTTGAAATCGCAAAATATGAGACATAAACGGTCATGTCTTTTGATTGCGTTGACTTACAAGTATGATGCTTCACAGCCGAAATAGAATCGCGTATTTAGTGTACTTTCTAAGAAACAAGTCTTGACAGATAAACATACAGACGGGCAAAATGTTATCGCTTAAGGGTTTTTTTTTCTTGCGAGGTATTGAACCCTATAACATACTGCTATCCGGCTCTAACTGTTATCCTCGCGGGATTTAGATATACCGCGCTTTAGATAATAGAAAGATACAACTAATCGTGACAAAACCATTCTCAGTACTTATCAACATTTTTGACTTTTGATCTAAATGTAGACGAAACCATTCTAGAGATACGCCTGACTACGTAAAAGTTACTTTTTATAACTTGTGACACTTTGGAGTAAGTCGAAAATCGAACACAACTTGCAATAAAGAGGGCCATACCACAAGATTTTTAGGTTAGGTTTCAATTATTTGTGCAGTATCATAAAGTTTTATACGAAATTTTCTGTTAAACTTAAATCACCGACATAGATTTCAGAATCTGCTAATTGAAGTGGAATGACATTCACACTATTTGTTGAGAATTGTTATTCAGTGTCGCTAAAAGATAATAAAAGTTTAATAGTAGACGTGATGTGACGCTGATGATGCTGTCTATACAGTTAAGGATTTCCTGCAGAAGACTTCTAATCGTTACTACATTTACCACGTTAAGTAATTGATTGTAATGAATAACTAACTACATTAGGACAATTAAAACAAATAAGTTATTGACATTGTTATTATTATTAACCCGTTGTTATCGAATTAGACGCCGGCGTCCTAGTTATGAATAAAATCTATTGTTATCAGTATTGCCGATGCCAATGGGTTAATTCTAATTCCGCCGGTTTTTTTTTTCCGGCGGTATACCTTTATAAACAAATACTACGAACTATATACAACATGACAGCTACTACAATAAAAGCATTTAGACAACCTACAAGTCATTACAGACTCACAGGCAGGCCAAATGCTCCAGCCCACTACCAGTTGAATTTCAATTTCATTGTATATTATATTAAATTGATATTGGCACACCTCGTGTGAGGTTATATTATATATGGTGAAACTATTGTACTTCCTTCATATTTTATTTCTTTTATACATGTGTATTCAAGCAAATAAATACATTAAATTGAATTGATGATGAATGCATGTTGTTTCTTTTTTAATGAACTGTGATTTCATATCAGTAAATCACCTCCACAGTGTTTGGACACGTGCCTTCCTCTCAGAGAGATAGTGAGACGCGTAGTGAATTAAAGCTCTTAGTGCGTACATATTATGAGCCATAATTCCCTACGCGAGCACAATATAAGTGAATTAACTGTTGGCCAGGTCTATATTGTAGTTTTCTGACCACCCAAATCTAAAGATTTTCATCCCAAAAAAGGCACGAAGCACTCAGTTGTAACTGCCACTTGCAGTCGCCCAATTAAGTATGTAATGATCGCAAAAAAGTTTCTTACACTGCTCGATTGGTTTAGAACAACTAAAAAACTGGACGTTTCTTTGTGATTCCATAAATATCAATTAGTGCGTAAAATTAGAAAATCTTTGATGCTGGAAATGCTGAAAGTAGATTATTAATCATTACAATGCTCTGTTCGAAAACTAACAAATGTCGGTACCAAAACAGCATCGGAAACATCAATCATAATTGGGATCGCATAAACATCGCGTTTGCTTAATTGCCCATTGGGAATGTTTGTGCCAAATTAGAGAAGCGCAAATATCTACTCGAATTCAGATTGTTCAGTGTTAGAAATTTGAACTGAACAGTCTCATTCCTTTTGAAATAGCGTTGATTTAACAGCACGGCATAAGTAGATGTAAATATCTCCAGGTAGTACAGAAAATATAATACATAAAATTAAGTAACAGTATATAGGTACATATTTTTTATGAATACAATAATTTCGACTACCATCATATTTTATAACCTTTTCGAGGCGCTCGTAGCAAAGTTTGCTTTGCCGTTCTTAATCGATCAGCTAAGTTAAGCAATGTCCGCCGTGTTTACGAGTTGGATGGGTGACCGCTAGTGACATTACTACTGAGCGCTTCCGTGCTTCGGAGGGCACGTTAATAAGTTGGCATCGTACTGGACCACTATGTCCTAGTTATGAATGAAATTCTATTGTTATCATTATCATTATGGGTTAAGCCGTCGGTCCCGGTTGTTGTCTTACGATGGCAGTCGTTAAAGCATGATGGTGGTAGGGCATTTTGCGAATGTCCGCCTGGCTAGCTACCACCCTCAAGTAGAAAATCTGTCGCCAAGCACCTAACGGTGTGTTCCGGCAGCTGTCCTTAAGAGCCAGTAATTCTAGGCTAGCCTGAACAACATCTTCGACCATATCATCACTTACCATCAGGTGAGTTAGTGGTCAAAGGCTAGCATATCAGCTATAAAATAAACTAAACAATCACCTCGTTTGTACCACATCTGTCTTTAAATTAGCATATGATTCTTTATTTTATATATTTTTTAATATTGTTGCCTATTTCAGCACAAATGAATCCTAGAATTTTATGTAATTTTACCCAGGTTTATTTACGTAAAGTAATGATGTTCTTCATTTTTGAAGGACCCTTCATGTTGAAGTTTATTGGCCCAAGGGTTTAGATATTGTGTCGTACACATCCTCCACTGCTGACCACAGCCTGCCACATTAAGGGGGGTTTGTTTTAATCGCCACGCTTGGCAGGCGGCTTGGGAATAGCATTGTAAGATGGCTATTCTTTAGAAGGTGGCTACGGCCTACCTTCTGGCATTTCTTCATTTTGTCGCCTCCCACAGAGTTAAATGATACATTTTTTACACATTTCCCATCGTATTTAATAATTTAAATACCATGGAAAATGTGTAACAATAAATATTTATTAAATAATAATTGCAATATCATTATTTTTATTTATATTTATTTTTCAAGAGGCAGATTACAATAGACACAGTCACTAAATACTACTGTACCCGTGGGGTGCCGGGTTAGATTTGCACCTCCCCATATCATCCCGTGGGTGTCGTAAGAGGCGACTAAGGGAATAGTACTGGAAGGTGGGGAGCAGCGCCTTCTAAAGAACTGCCATTTTACACTGCGATCCCCAAGCCGCCTGCCAAGCGTGGGGATTATGGCAAATACCCCCGTAATAGGGGTGGCTGTGTTCAGCAGTGGACGAATCGGCTGTTACAGTGCAGTTACCGTACAGGTAGCAAATTGTAGCAAAAATAAAGTTTACGATTGTGTGCCCGCTTAGCGACCACCATCAAGAAGAAAATTCCTCACCTACCACTAACATACTGCTAACGGTGATAGCGGAACAAAAAAATCGATCGATCATTTTTATAGTCACGTAAAAATATTTTTTCCTTGGAATACACAAACAATACAAAAAAACAGAAAATCATAGGATTTAATTACAATAATGATTACAATAAAATATTGTGTTATAAGGAGTTTATGCAAAAAGTAACTCAAAAAGGAAGTTCTACGTTAGACTACGTGTGAGAATGGTAACAGCTGCGCTTACCGACCGGTCAGCACAAATGGAATTTCGAACAATTTGGGTCTTTTGTGTCTATTGATTTGAACGTAAATGAACTAGAACGTTCTTAAATGATGTACATGGTATGATACGAGTAGATAGCTATTCAAAACAAAAGAATATTGAGAATGTTGTATCGGTAATTCATACTTTTCAGTTAATGATTTTGTTAAAAATGATTTCTGAACAAAAACTCATTGAACTAGCAGATGTTACTTTTTTTACTTAGGTATATCTATGAACATCTATTTAGTGTAGCTAGGTTTGGATGATTATTTCCGATTACTTAAAGTTTCATTGATAATGATGTTCTGGTATAAAAGTAATTTAGCACAAGGTCCATCCTGTGTTGTAGGTGGACTATTCCTGATTACGATTAGGTTACAAGAATATGCAGTAGTAAAGTAAAATATTATATATTTCGGTACTAAATTAAAGTTATTTACCTAATGTGACGTATTGAGAAGGTAGAGGTTTCATTATATGTGATGTAAAATATTCAATTATCTTAACAAACAATAATTAATTCTTTATTTCAAATAATATATTATAAAATTGGTAGGTACATGTTCCTTTAGCGTAGTTTTTCAAGGTTTAGTACCATCACATAGTTTTCATTAAAATAATTTGATTATAATTAACGGATTATGTATGGATTAATAACCTGTTGCAGATATTATATAAATATACCGTAAAATAATATGTGATTTAGACGTTAGACAACATTTTGACCAAGGTTTTGAATAGATCAATTACAAATTATTATTTGGTTCGTTCGACGGTATGTCTTTATTAATAAAATACTACGAACTATATACAACACAGCAGTTACAACAATGAAAGCATTCAGACAACCTATACGTCATTACAGACTCGGAGACAGTCCAAATGCTTTGGCTCACTACCAGTTGGCAGCGTCCCAGCATGCTGGCAGCATAGCCCCTATGCTTATTTGTTGAGCCAAATAGGTGACAGTATTTTGGTAAGTGAACATATTGCAGTATATTCCTTAGTATTTAACGTGGTAGTATGACGGAACAAGCTCGAGGCCCACCTGATGTTAAGCAGTCTGACCTCTGCCTATAACAGATGCATTTCGTCACAAGTCTTTGAGACGAATTTCACTGCGCCCGTCACCTTGAGACATAGTTGTTAAGTCTCATGTGCCTGTAATTTCACTGGCTTTCAAGGACTGCTACCGGAACACACTATTAGGTGCTTGGCGACAGATTTTCTACCTGAGGGTGGTCGCTAGCTAAGCGGGCATTCGCAAAATACCCTTCCACCATGCGGTGAAGCTCAAGCCCGCGGCGGGATTCGAACCATGGACCTGCTGCGTGGCAGTCCAATACATTGGCATTGGACTACCGCGCAGCAGGTCCATCATGCTTAATTTTTTGCGAATATAATGTTTTGCGAATGTAATATTTTGAGAACAAAGGCTTTCTTTCTTTTGAGATCTTCAAAGAAAAAATTAAACAAGAAACATAGGTCTATGTTTCTTGTTTAATTTTTTCTTTGAAGATCTCAAAAGAAAGAAAGCCTTTGTTCTCAAAATATACACGAAAAATAAATCAATGAAAATGCCGAAGTTTAGAGGTCTCGTAAAGGCGATGAACAAGTGGTTGAAGCTTCTAAAAAGTTATGAGTTGAACTTCACACTGTGGTGAACATTTATCATAATGAAATACAATAACATTGTTTTTAACTTTATAAAAAAATAATTATTGTGACGTTGGCTTGTTAGCATTAATTCAAAAACAGTTAAAAACTTACAATAATATTCTGAAATGTACAATCTGATTAATCTATTCATAAGATTCATCGCTTTACCATGTTTCTTTTGTTAAGAATGGAACCAATCGAACCCAACCCATTGTGCTTCGAATATACTGAGTCTACATAATATAATCTATCCTTAAATTATACAGTTCTTGGGTCAATACAGCATTCTACACTGTTTTTCGTTGATGTTAAGGTATATTATGCATTGTCACTACTATAATTTTGAGGTTGAAAATGTTTAATTTCCATAATATTCAACGGACGTTGAAAGATAACACGTAATTTAACAGTGCATGAAAAAGTGGAGTGAAAGCTACTGGATTTAATTTTCATACTGAAACATGAATTATTGAATTTGTTAATTGAAATAAGAATGGTAATGAGATAAAGCTACTAATCACTTATATTGAAAACAATGTGATTATGTTTTCATTTATGTATTACGGTATATGATTTTTCAAGAAAGTTATAACCAAGCATCTATTGCGTGTATTTTACCGCTAGCAGGCTAGCATTTGACTACAATCTCACCTAGTAGAAGTGATGACATGGTGATCAGACTAAGGTTTAACACAAAATGTTGTTTATGAATCCAAACAATTATCCTCTGAAGAGGAGTTTATCTTCCAAGTAACCAAAATAAAATAAATCGCTGCTTTATATTTTCAAAATGTTACAATGTATTTTATCTACTTTACCGTCACTGCTTACGTACAAATCCGACAACAGTACCAAAAAAACGTAGCGAATGCCTCAGCTTGGCAGCTCAACTACCATTCAACCTTATACCAGCCGGTTGGTTAAATGCCGCTTTTAGTACGAAAAGTAGTCTTCAAAAATTTCGATATTCACTTCAACACCCTTAACGTATGAAGCGTAGACAGCCGCAGCACGAAATTTCAGCTCAGCTCCAGGACTTGACAATTGGCGATAGATTTGGGCAGCATTCTGCCCTCATTTCTCATTCACTCATTCAGTTTGGTTTTCAAGATGCATATAATTCGGCCGCAGAAAACCATTCGGGATAGTGGTTTCTTATTTAACTTTCTTATTTTCGTATTCGCATTTAAGCATGCTTTCATTCAAGATTTATCGCGAATTATTTTTTTATGGATTCCGTACTTTAGAAGGAAAACACGGAACCCTTATAAGATCACTTTGTTGTCCATCTGTCTGTCAAGATCCTTTTTCTCAGGATCGCGTTGAGGTATCAAGCTGATATTCATATCAAATACAGTCTACTGAGCCTACTTTCCATTGGAGCTGTGAACAAATTAAACTTCTTAGCAAACGCTATCAAAAGATACAGCAGTTTATGCCGCTAATTTTTGACACTCGCAAGGGAATCAAAACCTATGAGGTACTTCCCTTGAACTCAGAATCTTGAAACTTGGTACGAAGCAACGTCATATAGCACAGCTAAAGGAAAAATGGCGAAAAACCTGATTATTTTTGCAGTTATATTATAGAATGAAAAAATATTTTTGATAATTTTATAATTTTATGAAATTCATTTAACAATAAAAATACCATATATTTTACTTATATACCTACAGATTTGTACGGAACCCTCGGTGTGCGAGTCCGACTCGCACTTTGCCTTTTTTTTCAGGTGTCAGATCTACTCTAGTAGTCACTGGGTGGCCACGGAATATAAACTCATCGCGATATGAGTTTTTTATACCTGATAGGTTAGCGTTTGACCACTATCTCAACTGATGGTTGGCGATGACGTGATCAAAGATGTTGTTCCGGCTAACCTTGAATTACTGGCTCTCAAAGACAACTGTCGGAACACACGGTTAGATGCTTGGCGTTAGATTTTCTACTCGAGGGTGGTAGCTAGACAGGCGGGCATTGGCAAAATGCTGCCACTGCTACCACCCTGCTAGAATGGTGATTGAGAAAATGAATTTCCCTGCTAACATCTCGTTTATGACTGTCATTAGATGTATAGCATGTCTTGTCAAACTCATGCAGTTGCGGGAAGAAAAAATCTTGTAAGGTGACTGTGTATCATTCGGAATTCGGAAATTCCTCAAATAAATAGGGACCGATGATTCCGTGTGCTGAAATGGGTGCCCAAACTGTTACTTTCGGTGAATGCAGAGGCTTTTGATGTCTTGAGCGTGGATTGTCTGCGGCCCAATAATAGCAATTTTGTTTATTTATGATCAGAACAAAATAAACGACGAGTAACAGTGCACGAATTGCCATATCTGTAATATTTTTTACACGCTGCGCACGCGTGAAGCGCTCCATGGCGACTATATTTCCGAGAATTGGTACTTATCGTAGTGGTACTTATCCCCACCTTCCGCGCACCGCTCCCTCATACCGTTTCTATACAATAGTATTTTTAAAATCGTAACTCTTTCTGGCCCACGCAATATTATACTTATATAAAAACATGTAACTTTTTGTTTTTTATGTCACTATTTTTATGTTGGAAACGTCACATAAGTATATATTTTCATACAGTCTACAAGAACACTACTAAAACTTTAAACAATATTTCTTTGAAACTTTACCGGAATCGTATCGGAAATTTCTGGATGTAAAACTTTCCTAAACCATCGCATGTTAGATCGGTGTTCCCACAAATTGTAGGGTTTTATTACTTATAGTAAAGTATATTCGTTATGAATTGAATAAATATTGTTTTTTTTTTGCTGATATTTTGGTTATATATAAGGTTTGTTCATATCAAAATGGTTCCATATTATTATTTTTGTATATTTAAACATGATTTGCAACTTATATTTATATATTTATAGAAAAAGTAAGTTTTTTCAAAAAATATTGAACAGATTTTCTTATAACTTGATAAAAGTGATAAGTACGTTGAAAGCTTATGTCTATGTGTGTGGGTAATTCTGTCTGGAGGCATCGTAGCTCCCATACAGTTTAAATAGATTTCCCTATTCTGATTATACTATATACTATGTTTAGTGTAATAAGTAATATGAAAGTAACGTGTTTTTTGACCGACAGCAAAAAAGGAGTAGTTCTCAATTCGACTGATTTGGTTCTATCGTAAAACGGTTAAACCTACAAACCTCCAACTTGTTATGGTAATAGTCAAATTTCATATAACAAAAAATATTAATAACTAGCCAAGTGTGTGTTTTACTTACATTTGAGAGCGGTATTGTTTCAATGATTGGATCTTTTTATAGTAACTATGTGTATGACAAAGATTGCATAGTTTTTTCTTCTACCCGCAAGGAGCCGCGATTGTGCTTCGCTTTGAAGCGGCAAACCAGTCTTATTATGAGTCGTTATTGGGCCGCACCCCGTGCCATACACTACGATGGTGTCGCATTGCTAATTGAAATAAGTGACTAAAAATACTGCCCTATAACAGCACCGTGTCATTTATAATGGATTATGAAGTTCATCCTCAAATTGTCCTTGAATTGTGGAATTTCGGAATATACTCCTAAATGTTTTTACTGGTGAGACTCCAGCTACGAGAGGTGATGTTGAAGAAAGCTATGGTATGTACACCTACACTGGCTTATATACACCTTATAGTATAGTATTAGTGACCGCAATTAAGAACCTCCTGTGTTTGAGAAACTATTTGTATAGGACCCCTACTCCTAGCTTCCATTACTATAAACGAATATCTAAACTAGCCCCTACTCCGCAGGGTGGGACTTCCTTTTATTTTGAGGAAAAATCTTTTTACTATGATAACCATTGTTATTTTTCGTGTCTCACAAGAATTTGTTACCACTAGGCAAGATATTCGTATTCCGTAAGCCGTAGTACCGGATTAGAGACTTCGCCTGGATCGGATTACTGACAATGCCTTCTCAGTAACTGCAATATTACATTGCGATCACCAAGAAACTTGTTAAGCTTAGAGATTATGACAAACCCTTTCCGCGCCCCCTATTTAAGAGGCTGTGTTCAGGAGTGGACAATCCGGCTGACATAGTATGCAAGATATTCAGGTCTACCGCAATGTGATCACGAATATCACATGGCATAGATGTTTCGGTTTTGAACTAAATTATTTGTTAGGCCAAGCAAAATAAGTATTGTAATATTGTGTAGTTCGAAACGGAACTGAGGCGGTTTATACGTTTGAGGTTAATATAATAATAATTAACTTTATTATCCAAAAATTGATATTTTTACACTAGGAGTACATTTTAAGTGATGAACAAACAGTATTAGAATTTAGGTTTTTTTAGAATTAGAAATTAGGTTACAGGTTATATAAAAGTAAATTTATATAAATGTGTCTTTTAAGATTTTCCTCGGAAACTACTGGACGCTTTCGATGCAGTTTTTTTGCAGTGAATGGCTTTCACTTCAGACTAGGTTAATAAACAATTTACGATTATAGAACACCAGGCAACGCACCAGCAGCCCAAATCGTCAGTGCTTGAGGGTTTCTTGGCACTCCGCCAGCTAATCTGGCTGCGACTGCGCCCACAGGTTCTCAGAACGAATTTTCCCATTTCTCTCCAAAACGGTATGACTGATTTATAATAAATTCTAATCAAATTGAATATACAATACAAATTGAATTGCAATACCTGAGGTAATAGTTTTCAGTTTTTATATCACTTTTGAGATAAATCAAATACTGTGGTTTCATATCAAATACTTCACCAATAGATAGATATAAAAATGACAGTTGAACGATCAAAATAAAATGTATTACTATCATGACACCTTAAGTCTCAAAAATAATTGAACCTAGACTCCTTGTTTCTTTACAAATTTTATTAATAAAATGAAATTATTAGGAATAAAGATCCCAATGAGAGCTGAAACATCGCTCTCATTGGGATCTTTATTCCGGATGACAGCTGTCTAATTTAAATGGGTTTTATCGCAGAAACTATTGACTGTTTAAGAGAAGTATTGTATGTCATTGAGATCTTTACTTTTAATGACAGCTGTCAAACTAACATTTACTGTACCTAATATTTAGCCAAAGCAGATTTAGAGACGGAATACAAAAGGCATATCTAATTAAACATCGTTCAATAAGGTAGATATACGTTACCATATGTATGTGCTACGTATGTATTGATTTATATTTCAGTGTTAATAGGAATTAAGTAACAAGGTTGGATCTTTACCTGTTAAAGGATACATAATAATAGGAACGTAGCTCTCATCTTCAAATCATTTCTCTCCTTCAATTCATCTGCTTATATTAACAACAATGTCAAGATTATATTATTTTGATTTGGTGTCTTAGAATTTGTTTAAATTTTATATCCAAGTAAGGTTGGGAACAGGAAATCAGCCGGTCATAGAATCGAATCAA
This sequence comes from Plagodis pulveraria, assembly GCA_963890685.1. Classification (NCBI taxonomy): domain Eukaryota; kingdom Metazoa; phylum Arthropoda; class Insecta; order Lepidoptera; family Geometridae; genus Plagodis; species Plagodis pulveraria. The sequence goes on from OY982961.1 coordinate 16,962,174, forward strand.
AAACTTTTATCACTAAGTTGTTTCGCTTTAATCTTTGAATAATTATCAAAACCATATTTTATATGTTAGTGTCATCATGTTTGTTACAAGAAAATATATACTACTGACACCGAATACGAGAGACAAAAGTAGAAACATGATTATATTTCAAAAATGTTCACTGGCCATTGTTGTTATTATGTTCTGGACTAAAACGTTAGATACATACTCATACCATATAGAAATGAAATTATGGTGCATCACGTTGGAATTAATTTTATACAAATATCTAGATTTTGGATTTTTGTGAATCTTGATTGCAATTCTTATATTATTTACCCAAAACGTGGATCTAATGTCTGATAAACGTATGATCTATCCGTACCTTCTACATAGAGGAGTACCTAAAACAATCAGCAATAGTTTATTGTTTAAATATCATGATTGTATAAACTAAACACACACCTTTATTCTCTCACTATCTTATTATTTGGGAATTATTATCCAAAAATGTATACTTCGTGTGTCAAGAGGACTACAGAAATAGGTTCTTTTTATAAGCTTGTACTGACTTTAAAACGTTAATAACGTTCCAAAAAGCAGTTCAATCAGCAGATAAAAAGGCAATTTAAAACACCGAAGCACCTCATTTATTACCCTGTTCATTATTCGGCAAGTCGAAATCTTTGCCTGATAGCTAATTTCCGAAGATCGCTGATATATTTAATCAAGACGACGGGCGGAATCAGGAAGAGGGGCAATTTCTCAGAAAAATAAATTGAGGAGCGGCCATTTATTATTTAAGTCTAAAATGTTCACATGTATCGATATTTTTATTGTGCTTGGGGAAAATGTATTTCCATTTACCCACCCGCTGGGGAATATTTGGTTGATGTCGGGCTAAGATTCAATAGGGACCCCAATACTGACTGAAAGTTAGTGTTTCTGCCGTCATTGACTGGTGGTATGGGCGGGGGACCACTCGCGCTGCCACCACTGACGTCATTGGACGCTAACGCAAGCCTAACCTCGGGGGTAACTCCCCTCTCCTACTTGAGACGCCTCGGAACACAGAGGGTCTCCACACCTAATGAGGAACTAACCCTAACAGGAGGCTCCGGCTGTCCTTACAACCAACGTCCCAGACCCTCTGAACGGAGACGGAGTACGGGTCCAAACGATTCGCCTCCGCGTCCGCGTTCAACGGAGCTGAAAACAAAGAGGATCTCTTTCCCTTTCCCGACCCTCCGCCTCCGTCAGCGAAACAATAGTTTCAAAAAACGGCCACCGCCTCTTACGATCTCTCATCACCGACCATCCCAACGATGACGGCAGTCACACTGGTGTCAGGCTGGAAGGGTTCCCTTCGTGAGAAGTTACACAGGTATAGCCAAGTTCCAGGAGAAACTGCGTAAATCTGAAGCATGTATAGATACTTTTTTTTTTTTTTAACGTGTGAAAAATGCCTTTACGCATTCCCGTCCACCCCGGGGATGGTGGCCGGGATATGTCGGGCTCGACACCAACTACTCCCACAGCAGCAAGTGCCCCTACCGACTAAATAACACACGGTGTTCCATCTCTACCGCTTCTCGGCGGGATCGCAGGGTCGCTTTAGCACTCAACCACGAACCCGCCACGGTTGTCCGTTGCCGGACCCCTCCTGGGGTGCTACCCCTCACGACGCACCAGAACACATGGCACGTCGCTACCACCCGGGGACCAAGCCCGCAAATGGGCGTCAGACGACCCCGCTTCCGACGCCCTAGGTCCCCCTGCGACGGGTCAGATGAGTAGCCCCGTCGCCTGCTACTTCGGCCGCAGAGGATAGGGAGAGCGGCGCCTCGCTATACCAACACTCCTCCTCCCCTGCGGCCCCTCCGCGTCCGCCATCCAACGGTGGCGGCCCCGCCGTGGCCACGGAAGGTAGGGAGTGCCGCACCGTGATACCGGCACTCCTCTCCCGCCGTGGCCCCTCACTGTCAGCTGTGGTGTCACCTATACAACACTACAGCCCGCCTCAGATGCGGTGCTGCCCATACAGCACCGCAGCCTACCCGTTGCCGCTCCAGTCTGGACTTAGAGGCAAAGCCCAGTGGAGCGGCCCCTCTGGGGCCGGCCGACTGCCCAAGCCAGCACGGCCCCTGGTTCCTATTCGCTTCACCGTGGGTGACGAAGCCACGGCTACTAAGCCCCACCGCCACGACAAGGCGGGAACCCTTCGGGGGGAGCATGTATAGATCCTGCATGCACCAGCTTTAAGTTCCAGATGCGTTGATTTCTGAGCGAGTGGTCTAGAGTTCTGATTTCACAGTTCCGTGATTTGCATTCGCTGTAAAGTATACATACTATCGCCTTCAAATATTTCGGTCCATACTAGCGTAATTGTTCAAAAAAGTATAATTCTCAGGGATGCTAATTTAATATGTATCTTTATTCTGAAGTGAGGCGAGTCACATTATTATAACCTTAGGACTGTACACTTTTCTTTAAATATGTTACCGCACATTTTGTAGCGAACATTAAACTAGTAGTGAAAGCGTCGGCTTAGGAGGTTAAATTCATAAAATAGCTCTTTTAATTACATATCTACATATGTTTTTATAAGTTATGTAGGTACGCAGACAAAAAATGGCAACATTCTATTTTTTCCAAAACCCTATCGTAAAATTGGTCTAAAACGTAATTTTCATTAATTTCATTTGAAATTCTTATCTGACTTTTAAAGCACGACTAGTCGACCAAATTTTTCGGACACTTAAAACAAAACGTTTGTATGCCCTAAAGTTCTAACAATTTTAAGTATTATTAAAAACGTTTCTATACCACTTGTAAACTTATTTTTGATAGTTAGGAGGCAAAGCTCTTCCCTAAAGCTTTTCGTCCAATATTTGCAATTATTCACAATAGGGTTTTTAGAGTAGTGTAATTTTAATTAGTTTTTATTTTAAAATATTTAATGTTGCAGTATAGGTACCTGGAAATAAAATCCTCGCTACGTCCACTATCAGCCTTGAAAAACGAATCAAGACTAAATTTAAATTATCGGCTTATCTGCGCCCATAGGCGTTTGTTGAAAACAATATTAATTGAAGCGCTCGTAGTGTTGCTGGCTAAAACGATCTTAACCGATCTACTAAGGTAAACAACGTCCGCTGTGGTCATGACTTGGATGGGTAACCGCTAAAGGGACTACTAAACTTTCCGTCCTAGTTGATGCTAAGGATGGCAGTCGTTATAGTATGGTAGTAGGGCATTTTGCGAATGCCTGTCTGGCTGGTTACGAAAAATCTATTGGCAAGCACCTAGCTGCATGTTCCGGCAGGCTTAGTCCCGAAATGCCCTATGAGGGGAACTTCAAAGAGGATATCGACACTAAGCTATTCCGGCAGCTTTTCTTTATAGACAGTAAATCTAGGCTAGCCTGAATAAAATCTCCGACCACATTATCGCTTAGGTCAGGTGAGATAGTTGTCAAAATACAATAATAACGAAGTGATCACAACTCAAATAACGTCAACACATCACACAGCGCCATTCGACTATTTGGTTTTCATTTTACATTAACGGAATATATTAGCTTATTTGTTAATAATAATGCTCGTCAAAATTAACATTTTGTACGATTAACCCATTGGCATCGGCGATAATGATAACAATAGAATTTCATTCATAACTAGGACTTAGTGGTCCTGACGATGCCAACTTATTAAGTGCATGTTTAGGTGAGCAAAAGTATTTTTATAGGTGAAGTGACAGCTTCTATGACAGCTGACAGCTTCTTTGACAGTACCTGTGCCGTGAGCACCCAGCGCTGCTACATCGTCTACGTCGTCACAGCGTACTTGCTACACCTTCTCAGCTTCGGCTTTTATCCACCCTCTGCCGCTCCGGCTTCGTTTTGTGCTCTTCTCGTTGATGCGAGTGGACTAGCGCTGATTCCGTACCGCGCCTCAAACTTATAAAAACACTCTAGGGGGAGGGAAGACAAGACTGTTTGGAAGTCGGGGTTTGATTCTGTTACACTATTCTACCTAATCTAAGCCTCCTGAATAATTCACGGTCAGGAACAACAGTCAGGCGAGTATTTTGAATCCGTTAGGCTATGCCATGTACATAATTAACAGTAGATTTTAGGTTATATTCTCTAAATTCTGTGCCATATTATGTTATCATAATTCATAATTTGTAAGTCATTCCGCAAGATTAAGTTTCGTATGGTTATTCAAGGAAAATTTATATTGTAATAAAAATAATAAAGGTACGTTGTGGCGTATACTGATTCTAAAGACGAACACTAAACTTTGCAATTGTGGGCATAATGAACTATCAATTGCAATCAAATATATGCCATCATATAATATGTATTTCTTGATACGCCTGGCAAATACATTTCGCTTCCTAGATATTTTGCATTTTAGAATTATTTTTTTTATTTTATTGTGACATGATGATCATGCTTTGTCGGGACGTCCGATGACGAAATTGAGCTGCAGGTAGTAAATCGAACAGTTCCTCAGAACACTCCCCGTGATAGATGCGGTAGAAGATGCAGAGTGATCCAACATCTCTACGTAGTGCCAAAGGGTCGAGCCGGTTGGAGAGAACTTGATCATCAACGATTCGAGTCGTTCGGCGTTGTATGCGGTCAAATGGAAGAAGCTGGTATTGGGGAGCTCCCGCCCAGAGGCGAGAGCAGTACTCCATGTGAAGCCGAACTTGAGCCTTATAGAGTTGCAGGCGATGGGCCGACGTGAAGTACCGCCTCGCTTTTTCAAGCACACCAAGCTTTTTAGAAGCTAATTTAGCCTTATCTTCCAAGTGACAGCGAAATTGAACGACGCTCGATATGTCGACGCCAAGTACTCCAATGCTAGTTGAGGGTGCAAGGGGAGTGTCTTCAAAACGGAGGGATACGCGGAAGGGGGATAATTTAGCGGTAAACGCACAAACTTGTGTCTTCTTGGGGTTAAATTAAACTAAGTTCATTCGGCCCCACTTCGATTACACAATTTGGTCTCGACTTCAGACACAAGTTTGTTCCGACTCTCCACAACGTTTTCCATAGAAATTTTAGCACGTCCGGTGTAAGAGGCATCTCCGGTACTGTCATCCGCATAACAATGAATATCGCTGAGCTGCAGCATGTCATTGATGTGAAAGAGAAACAGAGTCGGAGATAGCACACAGCCTTGCGGAACGCCAGCGTTAATTGGCTTCAAGCCGGGGCATGCACCGTGGACGACGACCTTGATGCTCCGATTTACCAAAAAACTGGAGATCCACTCGCACAATTTCTCGGGAAGCCCATAGGAAGGAAGCTTCGAAAGAAGCGCTTTATGCCACACCCGGTCAAAGGCATTCGCTATGTCCAAACTAGCCGCCAACGCCTCACCCTTGGATTCCACCACCTCCGCCCATGGATGCGTAAGGTATACTTAAAGATCACCAGCTGAGTGACCGCGACGAAAACCGTATTGGCGATCGCTAATCAGCTGGTGCTCCACTAGATACTGCAAGAGCTAGTTGTTGATATTGGCATCCATTACCTTGGAGAACAACGACGTTATGGGTATAGGGCGGTAGATGGACGGATCTGAGCGGTCACCTTTTTTAGGGATCGAGTGCACCAAGGCAGTCTTGCATGTTGATAGCATTTTTCCAATAACCCTCTATATGTTGTCACCCAATTCCCGTGGGGGTTGTGGTACTGCCTCATTCACTCTTTAATTTATTTCGTTAATAAAAGATGTCTCGACTAATTAACACTATTGCTACGTGCCTGGACATACCTGTGAATCACATATATGCTAAATACCTATTAAGTAATTTTGCATTACCTTTTTTGAGATGGGGACGGTCCGGCTGATACAGTACAGTATAGTAAAAGCACAAACAGTACAACTCCAATATTGAACTTAAATTTAAACAAAAAAATAACTGGCCGGGCGCGTGTATGCCTCGCACACCGAATGTGCCAAAAAATCGTGTACCTACTACTACCTACCGTCCTGTCCTGTCTTGTCTGTCCATGTTTTGAAGCAGTGATGGCTCAGTGGCATTGGCTATGGACTGCCGCGCAGCAGGGCCATGGTTCGAATCCCGCCCAGAGCTTGAGCTTCACCGCATGGTGGAAGGGCATTTTGCAAATGCCCGCCTGGCTAGCGACCACCCTCAAGTAGAAAATCTGTCGCCAAGCACCTAACGGTGTGTTCCGGCAGCAGTCCTTGAGAGCCAGAAAAATTACAGGCTAATGAGACCTAACAACTGGACGTCTCAGTGTGACGGGCACAGTGCAATTCGTCGTTGACGAAATGCGTCTGTTATAGGCAGAGGTTAGTCCACTTAACATCAGGTGGGCCTCGGGCTTGTTCCGTCACAATAACATAAAAAAATAACAATAATAATGTCTCAAACAGACCCTTAGTGGAAGTTAAACCGCACTTGATATGCATACGTTAGATAGTAGACTATATCATATTGTTCAGATTGAGTATTGTACAAAAGTATGACCAATTTTGTTACAGAGCAACAACAAAAAAAAAACTTGTATAGAGACTGCCTTTGCTTTAACTTTTATTAGTATTATTATCACTATCGAACAACTTGAACATGTTGTGGTACACTTTACTAAAAACTATTACGCCTATAGGTTTGTGCTTTTACATATTTATTTAACATCACATCAAGATGTGTAATGAGTCAAAAAAAAAAAAAACATAAAAAAAATTAACACTTACAATTTTCTACCCTTTAGATAGAATGTTATTGTACTACTAACGTCATCTGTTAGAAAACCAAAGAGTTAACATCGCTGCAACAGAACTAAACTAAATACTCAAATACATCGTAGTTAATCTACCTAATACTAAAGGATACCACTAGAATCAGGTTGGAAAATAAACGCGAGCCCTTACAAAGCTCAGCTTTTTGCAAGTTATAAATCGTTACTAATTGGGTCACAGTGTCAGAAGGCAGTTCTTCAGAAGGGGCTGATGTCCACTATTTGGTTTTTCTCCCTTGATCACTTTTTAAGATTCCCACAGGAAGATATGGAAGCAAAACCAGCCAGTGAACCCACGGGAAATATCAATACATAATATGTACAATTACATAAAATATTTTTCAACACCCTTGCTCGTAAAGTTAGCTTTATTATATCGTTCTAAGGGCCATAAACCGAACTATAACACCCTCGTGCATAATAATATTATACACTAGTGCGTAATAGAATTATCCCTATAAAGTTAAGTTAGTACCTAACTGCAAATTATATGCGAGCATTTTTTAATTTAACCGGGTAATACAGATTTGTAACGTCAAAGAGGTTTATATGTAATCAACCAACATACATTAGCCGCGAGCAAAAAAAAAATCTTGCGCGCTATTTTCCATAATTTTCGTATGTTCTTTGTATCGCATTGGTGCAATACATTTTTTTTTCTTCGCAAGGGTGTTGAAAAAGTGCGTATGGAACTCGTGAGCAACTTGCTCATTATACACTCGGCTGATTTACGCCCTCGCCTACGGCTCGGGCTGTACCACACAGCCTCGAGTATAATGAGCAATTTAGCTCACTTGTATCATAATCTACGAATAGAATTCTGACTCAAAAACAGTAAATGTTGAAAAAGAATATAAATAATATTTTATACGACTTCATTTGAAATGAACGGTGAAAACGGAATTATTATTGTTATTTTGCTTTGACTGTAATAATGGTTGAAAGCGGCAACACCTGTCGTTTTGCCAGGTGTGCAAATAAAATTGCGAGCCTTACTGCTAGGTCTGTCTCGAAAATAATTATTTTCGACATTGTCTTATTGTTTAGCAATTTGTTAAACTTGTATACATTTTGCTAGGATTATGTGCGTTTTTGCGCAATATTATTTGACAAAATAAAAACGTATCAATTCTAACAAATCTTAAAGAGATTTCAAATTAAATTCTCGTGAGTTACACACATATATAAACGAGCTCCGTGCTCGCAGACGCAGCTGCGCACTTGGCCTGGCAATCAGCACCTGATATGCTTGAGACCCGGGTCGAACTATTAACGTTTTTCGGGTAATTTATAACATTTCCTAAAATTTATTTGGTGTAAATAATTCATATAAAACTTGGAGAACACATATTTTAAATTAATTTTAGTAGAAAAATGTTCTTTATTTAAAAGGCATTTTCTAATATTATAAAAATATGGAATATTTTTTTATATAAAACCAAAATATTATATTAAAGGGTAAAGAATGACTAAAACTAAATTAATAAATTACCAAAACTGTTCACGTTTATATTAGTGTGAAGAGCAAATGAGCTATATTTATCAAGTTATTGTTGTGTACACCAACCAACAAAGTTATAATTTCATCGAGGAAATCATGCACCTATGCGTAATTTTAGATGTATATATGAGGTATGAAATATGTGTATTGCACGATATATGCAAATTATATTGTTTGAATATATATATTTTAACTAAAATATAAGACACCAAACACATTTATAACATCCAACAAAACATTTTGTCACTAACCAGGCGCGAAATACAAGCCGTCCCGCTTAGAAGGTCGTAACTTTAATTAAATTACTCCGTTAGAGCGTCAGCTAAGTAAATTAAAAAGCTTTGCGCGTCAATATACCGCCCTACATTATGTCTGTGTAAAACAATGTTGGAAAATGTGGCGGTCAGTTTATTTTGTAAGGAAAGTAATTGCTCCACAGAGGTCTAGCCCCAATAAAGGTAGACATTCCAGAACGTATTTCGAGAATTTCTTTTTATATTACGTTTATACACTTGTTCAATGATACTATACCCAATATAACAATATTATATTTATTTAAATATATATAATAAATATATGTAGTCATGTAGTAAATATATTGCACGTGGGTTGCAGGGTTAGTATTGTACTTCATTTTCTTGTAAGAGTCGCAAGAGGTAAAAATTCCAGAAGGTGGGCAGCAGCACTATCTGAATAACTAACATGATACATTGCGATCTCTAAGATTTGAAAGCAGTGATGGCCGCGCGGTTTTACCTGTTGACTGCCATGCCGCAGGTCCATGGTTCGATCCTTACTGTCAGCTTGAGCTTCACCGCATAGTGGAACGGCATTTTGCAAATGCTTGCCTGGCTTGGTACCACTCTTAAGAGAAAAATCTGTCGCCATACACCTAACACTTGAGTTCCGGCAGCGGTCCTTCAGAGCAATAAAAAACAAAGCTGCGTGCAAAACATATGGATTATGACAAACCCCCCCCTATGAGGAAGACCTCTTCTTAAAGGTGGACGTTCCAGTTGATGTGATGATGACATTTATATACCAAACCCGTTCTTGCATTGCAGTAGACCAATGTATTATGTTTCCAAATTTCATCGAAAACTGTTTACAAGTATTCGTATGGAACGAAGCTTTCATATATTAAAGATATCATCAAAAAACTGCGCTTCAAATTTTATAACAATGTGTCGAGTTAGCCCTCCACTCAGTAGTAACAACGGCTCAATGTCATCCTTAATTGGATCAGTTGCTTTTGCGGTGTCTCTTAGAGTGCAAAATCATATCTACCTCAGTTTTTATATATTCCATTATCAAAGGCTAACAAGCAGAGGCAGCTGATTTCGAATCAGGACTTTTTAAACGTCAAATAAAATATGAGAAGGTCTATTACGTTTTACTACTACAGACACTCTTGCGTGTTCTACAATAGTAATTATAATAATATAAATATTAACAATTAGCGTAAATGTTTACGAATTATCATAAAGTTAGAAATATGGAACAATAAATTTTAAGTTCAGTGTGTTATTTTTTTCTGATAGCCTTTGACCAAATCTCACCTGATGATAAGTGATGATATGGTTTAAGCAAGGAAAACATATAATAGAAATGGCTTCTAGGATAACTGCCTGTACGTTACATGTTTGGCGACATATTTTCCTTGTGGGGATTGTAGCTAGAGAGTCGAAGATTCATAAAATGTCCTACCACAGGTGTGAACCACCAGAGGTGGAGCTCAAACCCGTAGCGGGAGTTTAACTATGGACCTTTTTTATGGCAGTCTACTGAGTTGTCACTGTTTCATAAGATATTTGTTTGTAGCCGGCATAAAATCCACATGAAAACTGCTTAGAAACCTCACTTAAAAAGAATATTGAGTGAAAATGTCTGTAAAAATCCACAAGGTATACGAAAGATACTAAAGTCCATATATTTTATGGAAGTAACGAAGAGAGTAGGGAAAAGTCGGATCAAGTTACGCGGGTTACGACTAATTGAAAAGTTGTCTTGTCGTATTTTTTGTTTGTTTTCGTAGCAGGAAATCCCCGAAGGAATAGAATGATAAAATACAGGGTTGGTGTCAAGGGGTTTATAAAGGTATTTTTAAAATATTACTTACTTTTTATCAAATTAATAAGGTAAATAAGAGTACTATAAATTATTTAACACCGTATATAGTCATAGTTAAGTTTGTAAGCGCTTTTTGTAATAAATCCCTCATACATTCCGGAATCGAATGCGATCACCGATTCTTTTCAAGATTAAACGTTTTGCTGTTGTGCTGTCGTAGAATGTGTAGCATGCTACGACAGATCGATATCGATTTTTTCACGATGGCTTCAAATGATGATTTATTAGATGTTGTAGGCTTAGTGCTTGCCGTAAGGAAAAATAAATGAAAACAAAGATGACGGACATGAAAATATATAAAAATATTATTACAACATTAAATTTAAATAGGAGATGAATTATTTTACGCATTAATAATAATAATCTTATAATTTAGTAGCTAGACTGCATGTGCCATACGACCAAGTAGTGCGCGATTAAAATCGAAACTGCCGGCGCGCTAGTAACGCATGATTGAATAGTACAGTTTCTCTGATTCGATTTCTCTATTCGATTTTTGATACTAATCCGCTCGATTGTACAGTTTTGAAAAATCAAAAAGGTAAAAGGTAGGATTAATCAAGACTATTCGATTGTACAGTTCAAATCGTATTTTATTTTATAAAGTATGCGGCGCTTTTTTAATATTTAGAACAAGCTTATATGTATAAAAAATATATATAACATTGCATTGTCACGCGATTTACACATGTATGCTAAATTTCAGCTCAATCGGTGACTAAAAGTGTTTGTCATCAAATCTTGCAACTTAAATTTAATCCACTTGGGATTAAGTTTAATTTGCAAGATTTGATGACAAACATCGGGACAGGTGAAACTAAATAAAAGCTTGTAAAAAACATAAAAAAATACCGCTAGCAATACATTTCTTTAGTATAGCAATTAGTATTTAAACATAGAAGACAGCATATAAGTAATGTTGTCTTAGGTTTTCGCGATTATTACACATAGTAATTAAACAACATTATACGGTTTAAATCGCGTATATTTATCATTATTTTTGTCCCGACGTTTCAGTCACGCCGTGACCACGATCACTGTAGTATGTTTGTTAAGTGTGTTTGAAACGTCGGGACAAAAATAATGGTAAACATAAGCGATTCAAACCGTTTAAAGATGTTTAATTTACCATAGTAATTGCGATAAAAACATGCATATTATTTATTTACCTCGACGTTTCGACCAAGTGGCATTGGTCGTGGTCACGAGCGGACTGTCGACGACTGACTTAGTGGCGAATCAACTCGTAACCACGCCGAAGTCTTAAATGTGGTATTTAAATATTTTATTTTGTTAATAAAACAACACAGTACATCAGGACACTGTTTTTTCTAGTTTAGCACGCATGGCAGAAACTCTAAAACAGTAATCAGTCATATTCTGTCACGTCATCTAAATCTGTAGCACTCATCGGGGAATACAATCATCATAATACCTCACCATACACCAAATCTTGCACTCTATTGGCGAAAAACAACGCCTCGTGCCTTTTCAGTGAATGTACATTGGATGGCAAACTAAAAAAGCTCATACATTTTATTTATTTGTGTGCTTATCTGCCTGTTATAAGAAAAGTTTAAGACACCGGTTCGATTCCCATTCGAGGTCAACAAGAGTAGACAAGAGGACTGATAAAGTCAAAAGAGAAGACGTGCCCTTCACCGAACAATTTTGTAGATATGATAATCAGTACTTGATATCATATAAAAAAAATAACACTTGGTACTCTATTTTATTTTTATTTCAGTTCACGTCTTTATATACCGGAAAATAAAGGCAGAAGTGTCTAAGTTTTGTCATCTGACCATATTTTGTAGATGATTGATGTGATTTATACATGATTGTACTGACATTTTTTGTCCCATGTGATAAGGGGTGAACCTAACGCTATCTTCCGGCAACAATTCCAAACTACGGACGGCTTATATATTGGTTATTATGTCCGTATTTGCATTTATCCTACCCCAGTATCCAAAACTGGACAAAAAAAATTGCAGATTTTTTAATATAGATATTCATGGAAACATTTACACATGGAAGGCTAATTTTCAACCGACTTCCAAAAAATAGGGGTTCTCAGGATGACACGTATATTGTATGTTATTTTTAAATGTGTTTGGTACGCGATTATTCCGCCAATTAAAAATTGATTTTGATGTTTTTTTTGTTTGGTTGGTCGTACTTAAGGGGTTGTCCCGTTTACGTATCTACATCGTTTAAATAGTTTTATACCACACCCACTCAGAAAAGAAAATGTTGTATGAAATTCCATACCTGCCCTGTTAGCGATTCATGGAAACATTTACACTTGGAAGGCAATGTTTAAGCCCTCCGCTGCGCATCGAGCTTGAACAAACTCTCGAACAGAAATAGATCGTTTTCTCCCCTCGATGCACAATGTATTATTTAAGTTTCATGCAAATAATGGAAAGGACTAAATGCCTCAATTTCATGGTAATGACAACTCTATGGTGTCCATTATTATGTATATCGGGGTTTGTGGGTGATTGAAAATCAATTATGTGAACAATACGTATCACTAAAAGAAAATGATGATTATTTTTATATGAAGTATATCCACGCATAACACTTTACGGAGTCATACATTATAGATATTTTTTTTGTAGGGTATAGTTTTTTTTTTTTACGCTTGATAGGTTAGCTTTGACCACAATCTCACCTGATGGCAGCTGATGATGTGGTCGAAGATGTTGTTCAGGCTAACCTAGAATTACTGACTCTCAAGGACAGCTGCCGTTAGGTGCTTGGTGACAGATTTTCTACTTGAGAGTGAAAGCTAGCCAGGCGGGAATTAGCAAAATTACTGTCATCAGCGAAAATCTGTCGCCAAGCCCGTAACGGTGTGTTCCGGCAGCTATTCTTGAGAGCCAGTAACTCTAGGTTAGCCTGAACAACATCTTTGACCACATCATCACTTACCATCAGGTGAGATTGTGGTCAAAGGCTAACCTACCAATCATAAAAAAAAGATACAAACGAGTTTGGAAAAGAGTAAAACATCAATAAAGGTACATTCCAGTTTCTCACCATCTCTATAAATAACTCAGTTTAAAAAGGCTACATTATCAAAACGGTATTTTATCAAGAGTCAAGTTAACGTTAATGGAAATCTATCTTAAGGGGATAAGAGAGGCTAAATTAGCAGCTCGTTGTTCACGAGTACGAGACTGAAACTTTCATTGAAATGAGATTCATATTAGCGCTATGTGGCGGCAACATATTATTTCCTCTATCAAAGAAAAAAAATAATAAAATATAAACATAAAAAATTCTTGAATATGGGCGTAATAAAGATATAGACAAAGTAAAAAAAAAATATAAATGAATTAAAATTGTTTGCGATAAACATAAAAATAAAGACAGTTTTACAATCCCAATAAATTTATTATGAATTCTTTAATATAACAGACATAATAACAACATTTTATTTGAAAACTGTCCATGCCTTTAAACATTTTAGATAAATGATTTCAATATCTTTCTCTAACATTTATTTACAATTATATTTTCAGAATAGTCTGAATACCTAATTAGAAACTAAAACACTGCTAACGCCTTATAGAACAAAAAGTATTATTATTGATTAAAATATGCTTTGTCAGTGAATTCTATACCACAAGATATTTGCTTCCTATCCCATAGTCTTTCATCGCCTTTTTTCAAAGGCGCCCGTCTACTAGCGGCTTTTTTAATTGAATCCTGCTCACTTAGCAGAAACTTGAGTATTATTCTACTTTACTAAACTACTAAATTAAACGATCACATCATCTGTAACATGACCGTGGTTTACATATTTATGAATATAAGGAACAACATGGCTAAATCCAAGAAGAGATATCATTTTGTTTAGCTATATTCCTTTATAATGCAAATATGGATCAAAATATAAACTTAAATATATATAATAATGTAGTCAGAAAAAGTTAAACGCATAATGAATAATTATGTTAGTAAAATTTCATAGTCATGTTTACAATAAAACCTCTTCCACGATAGTCCGACTCGCTCTTGAGAGAGTCAAATAATAATGAAAAAAAGTTAGGTTTAAAAAAAGGAGTCGCAGGTACAGCTAGTACTAAATATTATATATATTTAGTACTAGCTGTACTTGCGACTATAAGAAATTCAAATTGAACAGAATTTATCTAAGTGTTCTTATTTGTTTGTTCCAATTTATTTTCTACTTCAGCGTTAGGACGCTCTTATCGACAAGACGATCAATTAGGTATCAACGCATGCCCTTCAATTCTTTGTTATGTAACAATAACAAAATAAAAATTAAATCAAATAAATTATGTCGAAACGAGTGCCAGTTTAAAAAAAGTCTTGATAAAACAGTTTTAATTGACACTTATATGTATGTTGAAAGAGACTAAATCCGAGATAAAATACTTTTTTTCGTGTACGATTTCTGTATAGTCTACTTGTATATAGGTAGAGATATGTTTAGTCAGATGAAATCGCGAGTTCGTGAGCCGTTTGCTTTGGTAATTGGATAGCTTGTTTGCACATTTTATTACCTTTGGGGACAAAATTAGCTCGATGTAGGTATATACGAGTAGAGGCCCGCTACGGGATTTCGCGCCATGAATGTCAAATCTGGCTGGCCGACTTAATTAGGGTAATTCTGTTTTTATTACATCTGTACTTATCTCTTCTCGGTTTTACACAGATTGCAAGGACCCTTTTAAAAGTTTAGAGGGAGAGTAAAACGGCAGATGATAGCATAATCAAGCTTTACGTAAACCTTTAGCTTTCAAATGACGTACTTTATCTAAATTGAGGTGATATAAAACATCTTAAAAAGTAAGGTGACTTTTAGTGCCGTCTGACCGGATATATAGCAGACTCATCTTTTTATTTTTGGAACAACACCGGGCCTCCTATTAAGAATATATTGTTTAATAATTATTAACACATTTTTTTTTATGCCTGTTGGGTTAGCCTTTGACTACTATCACACCTGATGGTCATCGATGATGTGGTCGAAGATGTTGTTCAGACTAACCTAGAAGTACTGGCTCTCAAGGACAGCTGCCGGAACACACCGTTAGATTGCGACAGATTTTCTACTTGAAGGTGGTAGCTAACCAGGCGGGCATTCGCAAAATGCTCTACCATCATGCAAATAATATAAAATCAATATTATTTGTTTGATTTTAATAATGCTTTTCAATTCAGAATCTCATCATGAGTCTTTTAATGTACATAATTGTATGATATGATGATACATGAAGGGTAGTAGTACCGGCTTATTTTCTGGCAAATGTTCCACAACATCAGCAAAAAATAAAGCCGAAACAAAGTGGTAAACCAAATGCCCAGTTCAAGAGACGGTATTATAATATTTTTGAACACACAGATGACAAAGTGTTACACCACGATTCGGCATCTATTTTAAGATCGTCTGCGTTGCTATTTTTCCAGCAATTACGGTCATCAGCAAGTTTCTCCCAAGATATACTTAATACTTGAATACTCTTTTCAGATAACAACAACAGAAAGTATTACCATAATTCCGTGGAAGATGGGTAAGCGTTTGATTTGGAACGCACTTGTTGACACACTTGCGTCCCCGTCTAACACAAACCCAAAATAAGGCTGGTTTATAATAACATACAGCCAAAACAGCGGCTACACGTTTGAGCCTTTTGAGACGCTTGCACTTTGAGGACCATCAGCTCATGCTCCGTAAAGCTATTTCTAACGCATTAGTCGAAGGAACCCGTGATGACCGAATTTCGGGCATATATTTTGCACATTTAATAACCATTGGTATTCAACGTGGAAATGTGGCCAACATTTTAAGATCATAGCCATCTGGAAACAGCTTACTATTTAAAGATTTTATGCTTTTCTAGTAAGTCTGTAGTGTCAATAAAGTGTGATCTATCCATCTACTCGTATCTTTCTAGCATATTATAGCATATATTATGATACTTCTGAAGTATTTACCAATTATAAAACTAATATTAGAAATTACTTTATTTTACTGCATTTACTGTAAATTGACAGATGATGAACCATTCAACGCTAAACGCCAAAAATTAATAAATGATTATGACTTTTGATGTTTTCAACAAAGTATGTACGCAATTAGTGTTCATGGCGGCACCTGCCTTGACAGCAAGTTTCATTTTTAGGTCAAAAATCTATGACCCGTCATTACATATACACACTTCCAGCGAAAGAAATTATATGTGAAATTGTCAATAATAATTAAAATACATATTATTTTTGGAGGCACAAACAGGCAATTTGGCTTATATAAGTATATGATTAACCTGACAACAAACATTATTTTTCCGTGGTGATAGAGTTATGACAAAGTTATAAAAGAATTTCCGTCACACGAGGTTTAACGACGACGTAGTGAGACTATATTATGAGCAGTAAAATAGCCATCCGTTCTCATTTCCCTTGGGAAAATATACACTGTACAGCGCTTGAAGCTCAAAAGAATATTGCTGATAATGTAGGATACATGATAATGGCATTATTATTAGTATTGCTTGTCATTGATAGTGTGAATGATATTAAAATACTTATTCCCGTAGGCTACCTGCTGTACAAATAAAGGGTGTCTCAGTAAGAGTGCACTTTTTCATTTTATTTTAAAAACATATATTTTTGTAACATTTGTATTTTTTTATTGGATTTTAAAGGCGACATTTTCCGATTTAATTTGGAATGAAATATCCATCAAGTGGCCCCCCCGGCTCTGATGACAGGCCATTACTCTTTTCATAAAATTTTCCATGATTTTTTCACAGAGATTTGGCTGTATATCACTGATGACGCGTTGGATCTCGGATTTCAGCTCAGGAATTGTTTCTGGTTTATTCGCAGAAATCCAAATTTTCAAAAAACTGCAAAGTAAAAAAAATATTCGGCATTAAATCATGATCTTGGTGGCTAATTGACATAAGAATTTATCGAGATAATTTGTTTTAGGAATTGTTGCTGCAATAAATCGATTGTTTCATGCGCGGTGTGGCAGGTGGCGCTGTTTTACTGAAACCATATGTCGTCCACATCCTTGCCGTCCGGTAGACGACGTAGTCTTCGTCTACCGGACGAGAGAAGATAGATAGAAAAAGATAGAAAGAAGAAGAACACAAGGACTCCGTAATCATGTTACTGTAACGAATGCCCTTCATAGCGAATGCAATTTTGGCCTCATCTTCAAAAAAGTAAGGCTCAATCACGTCACCTGATCAAAATCTGCACGAGACAGTTGCTTTTTGTGGGTGCATTTGATTTTCATGAAATGCATGAGGATTTTCTGAGCCCCAAATTTGTCAATTTTGTGTATTCACGAAGCCATTAAGAAGAAAATGCGCTTTATCGGAGAAAATGACTTTTTTCTAAAAAATTCGCATTGACTTCACATTGCTCCATTACCCATTGAACGAATTGCCGGCGCTTTCCATGATCTGGCGGTTTGAGCTCCTGACTTAGCTGAATTTTGTTCGCATGAAGGTTTTTTGTCAAAATTCGCTGCGTAGTGCTTCATGAAATTTGAAGTTGCTGAGAACGATGCCAAATTGATGTTTTCGGGTTTTCGGCGACACTTTCATTTACAGCAACAAACATTTCAAAAGACCGACCGGTACGTTGACACACAGGAATTATACTGGCCATAACCGACCTAGTTTCACATATTTGACCACTCTTCGATTGGTTGGCACATTTAAGTGCACCCTCTCTACTGAAAAGTTTTCGAGCGGTCTCAGCATAACTCTCCAATGTTTTCACAAGCATAACGCGTTGTTCTGTCGTAAATCCATTCTCTCCATTTTTTATAATAGGCTTAAACATAAGTGCCAGCTGACAAATTGCAGAGTTGCCGTATGCACAAAAAAAATACTAAATTTAAAAAGTGCACTCCTACTGAGACAACCTTTATATGAAAAAAATCACCGTCGTTTGGTCAATTTGCCAATCACCAATCTCTATGTGTGTAAAGGAAGATTGATTTAATCAAGTTGGAATTCTTTGTGTGTTAATTAAATAATTTTGTAATTTCTATTCTTTTAGCCGCGCTTATCAGGTGACTTGCAAGATGTTACTTGAAATTGCGCCACAAAAAGTGGGCAATTGTGTGCTGCAGCTTGGGGCTCTAAAAATTACTACAAAGGCTCAAACTTCTTAGAAAAAACTGCATTAGCTGCCTGTAAATTTAAATTAAGTTAATAATTTCAACAAAAATATGTATTATTACCGCATGAACATTGCAATCTAACGGGCAATGCTGGCAGCATGCTGGGCACACAGCCAACTGTTATTTAACTGGAGCATTTGGGCTAACTGAAGGATTGTGATGGCCAAGGAAAGACATGATTTAGGGTACTTAAATGCGTTGCAGCCCGAGGGGTGCCGGGCTAGAATTTCACCACCCCCCATCTCTACACGTAAGAGGTGACTAAGGGTAATACAACACACCATAAGGTGTGCAGCAGCGCTTTCTGAGGAACTGATATCCCACACTGCGATCCCCAAGATGCCTGCCAAGCGTGGGGATTATGGCAAACCCCTCCATAGTAGAGAGAAGGAATAGAGATGGCTGCGTTCAGCAGTGAACAATTCAGCTTATACCGTAAATGCATTTATTGTAGTTGCTGTAGTGTTGTATAAGTGTTTTGTTAATAAATGAATACCGCTGGATTAATAAAACTTACAATAAATGTATAGGTGACCGCTAGTGACATTACTGCTGAGCGTTTCCGTGCTTCGGAGGGCACGTTAAGCCGTCGGTCCCGGTTGTCGTCTTAGAATGGCAGTCGTTATAGCATGGTTGTAGGTCATTTTGCGCTTGCTCACCTGGCTAGCTACCACTCTCAAGTACAAAATCTGTCGCCAAGCACCTAACGGTGTGTTCCGGCAGCTGTCCTTGAGAGCCAGTATTTCTAGGTTAGCCTGAACAACATCTTCGACCACATCATCACTTACCATCAGGTGAGATAGTGGTCAAAGGCTAACCTATCAGGCATAAAAAAATATTGAAAAAAAACTTTTTGCAAATCTTCAAGATGAGAAATTATGTACCTAGTATTTAAATCTATTATCAAACAAGCATAATTTTCTTTGTCCTGCACCTACTCACACTTTTCTGGCCTGCACTCTGTTCTATCTGTTGCCATCGTGGTGTTCACTCTTTTATTACTATTTTTTTAATAACTAGGAAAAAGCTGAGTTTTGTGAAGGTTCGCGTTTATTTTACAACTGGATTCTAGTGGTGTAATTTGGTATTAAGTAGATTACCTACGATGTATTTGAATACTGAGTTTAGTTCTGTTGCAGCAATATTAATTCTTTGGTTTTGTAACAGATGGTGTTAGTAGTACAATAACATTCTATCCAATGAATAGAAAATTGTTAATGTTATTTTTTTTAATGGTTATAATTATTTTTTTGACAGAAAACACATCCAGATATGAAGATAAATTTCTATGTTAAAGCACACATCTATAGGCGAGATAGTTTTTTTAGAAAGTGTGCCACAAAATGATAAAGTTGTGGGATAGTGATAGGGACACGAATATATATAAAAAGTTTCTTCAACTCTCAAGGTTCTCCTGATATATTGATTTATATTGCCCATTCAAGTAACACCACATCTACTTAACAACACGTGAGATAGTGTTGATAGGCAAGCCTCAGCAATAGTAACTTTGGTTTATCACAGGATCTGAATATCTGACTTCCTCTCCGATTTTTACGTGTACATATAACATACAGGTATACAGTAGCCAGATATAGGGTGCATATCGTTTACAAGAATTTCAGGTTCGCCGACATCTAATTACTTCGCTGTTGAGTATCGCTATTTTTCCTCGTAGAATTGTCCACGTATTTACACTCATGACTAGAACTAGATTAATCTGGTTAGGTAATTACATTTATCAATTATCATTACAGTATTCAATGATCGTACAGTGAAAAATTAAGACTCCAGTCAATGTCAAGTCCTCCCAGATGGTTCCACATAAATAATAATAAAACAAGTTGAGTAATTTTTAAGTTATAATCAATTAACTGAAAAATATATTTGCATACTTAGATGATGGTGATTGCAACTTGACGATGAATAGTATTTTAGGCGAGTGAATCTTGTAAGCAGTAAAAGTAAGAGTCTATTGCCATCTACAAGGAACATTTCCAGACTGTTAAGTTTAAGACTCCTTGTTAAACCTTGGTACTAAACAACACGTTTACATTTCGTTTTCGTTTAAATATCCATATTGATATGGGGGTGATTCTCAATTGAGAATGAGGGTTCGCTACCCCTCTACGTCCCATTCAACTTTTCCACAGTTTTTATAGACGGAAACAATTGAAAAAGTTTTACGAGGGCCCCTCAATCCTTTCAGTCAAGTAATCAGCTGTATTTGTTTTCAAAACGGAAGGATCTTTTCTAAGGATATAGCCATAGTAAAGTGCAAAAGGTCTGGAAAGGTCAACTAGTTTCATACTCTCTCGGGTTATAAAAAAGGCTATTTCAAGTATAATTTTATGCTGTAGTTGCTATGAAAATATTCATAAAGGTTTTATTTTGCAAACGAGATTTTTGTGATGATATTGCACATCTTTGGAGAATGGGTTGTGTTTGTATTTTAGAGTACTGTTTATCGGATTGCATTTGCAATATTTATAGGAAACGCGCGGGCTAGGTAACGTTATAAAAAAATGCTTTACTTCACTTCAAACAGGGTTAACCTGATCACGGTACTTAGGCCATTAATCAAAGTTGCGACAACAGCCAATTGACTAATCCACAATTATACGACCCAGCTCTACATTAAAATTGCCTTGAACAAGAAAACAAATGACAACTCGTTTGCAGAATATTATAATATTCATGTACTCTAAAAGAAAAGTTTTAGTAAAATTTTTTTAACATTTGTTTTATCCTATCCTGTAACGATAAAATATTCATTTATCATTAAAGCTTGTCTCATGTGAGGCTTTTCATGTGTACCTTTATTTTCAACACATCCTGTGCAAAATATTATGAAGGTACGATAATATGTTTTTCACACATTATAAACATACGCAGTAAGTTTTCTTTCATTAAATGCAGATGACAAACATTTTTACTGAGTTGATTATTGATTGCCATGTATTGGATATCTGGTACAGTACAGGAATGGATTGGTACCACAGTCTTTATTTTTTGTGGGTGTCTTCGTGTTCTTATTCTGAACAAAAAACGATACGTCCTGAACTATCGTGCCTCTTGGAGTGTATTTTACGTTATAATGTAGGTATATATATTAAGGTTGAACTAGCCGGTCAGTTCTCCATACAAACGCCGTAGGGTGATCACTCCCTTATTTGAGATTTTAGGTTCAGAATTAAGCATAATATCGATTGAACTTGTCATGATCTAGGTTTGTATTGTAACGAAATTTTAATAAAGATATAAGTTGAAAGTTATGAGCCTTGAAAACTTTATATGAAAATGTTTCGGGGCTCATAACTCTCAACATAATTATCATTTTAAGATTTCGTTACGATACAAACCTACCTTTTGGACTTTTCTTTGTTTTTTTGTTTTGGACCTAAATCCTCAAACAAAGTAGTGATCACCCTACGACGTTTGTATGGAAAACTGTCCGGCCAGTTCACCCTTAATGTTCGCCTCTTGTTGAATTAAGAGGTGCTGTGAAGTCAGTCTCAGGATAACATCGAATACGGCAGATGTTATTGATTTTTGTGCAGCCACTTATCAGTGCGCATTCTAGTCTTTGCAACTACTGTAGCTTTTCTGCTAAATTTAGTTCATTCTAGGCCTCTATAAGGGAAACCCATTTTCATTTAAATGTTTACTTATTTTACAAACGGTAAAACTTATGTTTTATTAATTTGTTTCAGGTAATACTGGGATATAGGTACTTACTTTAATCGCACCTTTCACACTCACATATGAAATATGTAAGTGCATGATACGTGTAAGTATGTAAACCACACAATTCATTTTGATAATTGAAAAGCATTTAATTTCATATATTTGTCTGAGCAAGGGAAGAATAAGATAAATAGAGTTTTTTTTAATTAATTAAACTTTTAAGTGCGACCTCGATGTATGTGGTTAAGCAATCAACATTCGCTAAACTATCGTATGTACTCGTATATCATAATGGTATAGTACAGAAATAGATAGGGCCTCCGCTAGGTTCCTATTTACTGTATAATAAAATAATAAAAAGACGATGTAGATAGTCAAATTGTAACATATGTTTTATGCAGAAAAAAAAATCAAGTCTATCAGCAGAATCATAGGGTTTAATACAGGCTCCCCCATTAAGGGTGGATTTGCCGTAATCTCCAGGGTTGGCAGGCGGCTTGATTCATCGATCGATTCATATGTAGCTCTTAATAATGGCACCTCTCCTGGTGATATGTTTTTTTGTAGTTAAGTTACGGAACAATCACATTGTCCACCTAATGTTAAACGGTAACTTTTGCCTATGACAAATACATTTCGTCACAAGTTACTTACTGCACTGTACTCTTCACCCTGAGATATGAAGTTGTTAAATGTCATGAGCCCGTAATTTTACCAGCAGGCATATCCTTCAAACCGGAACACAGTAATGTGAACACGAGGAATGAAAAACGTTGTTTTTATGGCTACCTGCTCATGTATTGGAGTCTCTCTGAAAATCTGTTTAATTGAATTTCTACTCACATATTCATGTTTGGGTCCACATAAATATCTTAAGTTTGGGTTTGTAACTCATTCCGTTTGTGAGTTTGAGACCATGGATATTGTAACATACATACGGACAGACAGACTAACAGAAGCGACGCATTCATTGGGCTTCGTTTGCCAATATATAGTTAACAATAAAACGTCAGTGTGGCGTAAATATAATAACGAGACATGGATACTGTTCTTTTGAGCTATTTTCATAACATTAACAGTCAAACATTTAAACCGTTCTTTCTCTGTAGTCGTCCCCTTATGACTGAAGACTGTGGTCGTCATTAGATGGTATCATCGATACTTAGATCGGCGATCTGTCTTCATTGGCTTCTGTTCATCTCATCTCGCACGATGTCATGGAACTTGACGACTGATGAGTCCTTAATTTGATCCGTCCATCTGATTGGGGATCGACTTCGTGAGCGTTTTCCGTCCGTGTTCCCAACCACAATGAGTTTCTCAAAGTTTACATCGCTCTTTTGTATTACATGACCAATATATTGTAAATACGCGTTGGTGGCAAATCACGGACTAGCGCGTCTTCACTTGTGAAAGGATTGATACGTTGGTGCGTTTGGCGGTCCATGGTATTCTCAACATTTACCTCCAGCCCCATATCTCGAACGCTTCGATCCTTGCTCTCTCTCGCGCCAGAATGGTCTCAGTTTTCACCCCGTACAGGAAAATCGGAAATATCAGTGCTCTGATTAGGTGCATTTTGTGACACCGTTAAACTATGTTTATCTCCAAGCTTGGCAGACGTCTTAGGTTCGCCAACCTTCTAGTATTTTCCCTTTATCTTCTTTTACCCACAGGAAGATATGAGGGGAGGTGTAATTCTTGCCCGGCATCCCATGGGAAGTTATGTAAAACGGTATTCTATCCCAATTTTCATAAAAGATATAAAATATAAATAATTTCCGGTATCAGACAAAAGTTGAAGATTAACAAGTTGATATACTGTTTGTATCAATAGCTCCTATCTATATGATTCTACCTTAATGATACATTTATTATTAAGACGTTAAGGGGCTCCCAAGATAAAATTACAGAGACACTTATTAAGCACTTACTTACGTGATATTATAATAACAGACACTGGATATTGTTATGTCGCTTCTAAAACCTGAAGCAAATTTTCCTCAGCTCACTTTGGTTTTATAATAAAATTATTCTGTAAGGGAAGTTTTAGGAAAGGGCGTAGATGAATATTTAATGTAGGTTTGGCAACTTTACAATAAGGTTATCGATGAAGAAGCATGTTTAAAAGCCTAAAATGTCCTATTTTATTTAAATTCAAAGAAAAAGTGGTTAAATAATATTGTAGAATTATGAAAATTAAATAGTTGTTTTTTTTAATGAAATCACATAAATCAAATATAAATTTTTATGAAAATTTATATAAAAATACTAGTTCTTATTAAGATAAGTGTAATGACTGGAAAAAGTTTATTTTTAGAAAGCCACATGTATATATGATACTCCTCGGGTTCGCCCCGAGGCGGTAGTCCCAAATTTGACTGGGCCTCTACACCTGTGAAGGGAATAACTTGTTCTTTACACCCCTAAAACGTATGTGATCATTCAACCCAGTGCAAGCTAGGGAGTCCTTCAAATTTCCACAAGTGACTCCAATTCAGTGAAAGGAGGCCGGCTAAGCGCGTCCTTCTTGCCTCCGTTTGTTTGTGCTGGAGTGGGTCAGCTTGGACATTATCCTGCCTGACCTGCTCCGCGGTCTCGTTTTGCGCCGCTGGCACGGGGACTACTCTCGGCAGAGAGAGATTCCTTCTTGTAAGGGCTGAAAGCACTGCAAATTCCTAGAAAGAGTACATATAATACCAACCAAAAATAAAATTGCTTGGGACAGTAAGAAAAGTGTCCCTATTTTCATTCTATTAGATTTTGAATTGTACTCCATAACTGAAAAAGTATTTCGTAACTTCTTATTTGAAATATGTTGATTGGTAATATTACAGCTCGAAGCCCACCTGATGGTAAGTGGACTAACCTCTGCCTATAACAGATGCATTTCATCACAAGTTACGAATTGCACTGCGTCCGTCACTTTGAGACAACTTTGAGATTTCTACTTGACGTTGGTCGCTAGCCAGGCGGGCCTTCGCAAAATGCCTTTCACCACGCTGCGGGAAGCTCAAGCCCGCGGCGGGATTCGAACCATAGACCAGCTGCGCGGCAGTCCATAGCCAATGCCACTGAGCCATCACTGCTTCAAGTTAAGAGTCAAGATATGTTAGTCAATTTTAGAAAGCAGTGGTCCTAGTTAATAACGCTGTGTTTGTTGTTTGAGTGGCAAATGTAAGCGCTCTGTAATCAACTGCAGTGCGAGCCTATTTATTGTGTATTGCAAAGTAGGTATTTGGTATTCTATAATAATTTCACGCGTTTATAATGTCGAAACAGTTTGTTTACTCGCTACAATAAACAGCTAAATCAAACGGAGTTTAGCGGACTATGTCGGAACAATTGGATTGTGATTTTATCTGTTAACATTAAATGCATCTAGTTGCTATTAATGAGGATCTTTTCATAGAGTTTATAATCTAACACGGTCGGTTTTTTTTATTTATTTTAATTCAGAGAACATTAGTCAGTGTTTATCTTTTTTAAATTTATTAGCAAAGTACATCAATCGTCATGATTTATTTGTTTCGAAAAATACAATAACAATCAATACTTGTGCGAATATATACGAGTAATAAATAAATATAATTTGTGCGTGTTTTTTTTTAATATAATAATTTAATATTATATTTAATTTTGTTAATTTTAATGTAAACATTTAATCTTTAGATATAAGTACTACTAACAAAACATGTGTCTTCGATTCAGAAATAATTAACGCTTAAGAAATCTAACATATCGTTTGCCGCCGAAATCAAGGCAAACATTAAGTTTCGGTTAGTGTATCTCCGATAAGTCAAAAAGTTTATATATGTAGGGCACACTATCGACGTTACAATCTTGTGCCGGAGTAATTAAATCATAAGAAGAGAATTCGTCACCTCCTACAACCAAAGTGAATTTAGCATTTGTCTCCAAGGTTTACTAAGTGTCTTTTGTACTTTACCGGTGAATCTGAAGAGTTCGGCAAGGACAAACAGAATCCTGGCGCGCCTCAAGAAACTAGTCATGCATGTTCCAGAGTCAATCACATTTTCACTACTGATTCCGCCCACCATTTGGTCCTTTTCTCTCCTCTTTTGTCTCCTCGCCTCCGCGGAAACGATTATTTTACGAGTTCATAAATTGGTATAATTGTTTTTTTTTATTCAGACCTATTCATACGAATATGCAGTTACTGAATATCGAATTAAGTAAAGCTGGAATATTTCTATGCAACAATGGTTTTTTACTTAATGATATCAATTGACATACGTAGTTTTCTATGCATAGTTTTAATACGAGAAATGAAACGGCGTTTGCAGTCGAAAATAATCTTTTTTATACCAATTTTTCTATACTACAAGTTAATGTTAAGCTAATGCAGTGTCGTTGTATGTAGTGAAAGTAAAATAAATGAGCACTTGAGATTTATGATGACAGATTCGGCAACTGCACCCTGACTCGGTGTGGTCCTGTGCGTGTTATTTATGAAGATTATAAAAAAAACATGGAAGCACAAAAGCTAGCAAGAGGTTCTTAAGAACTTTCGGTTGCACCATACTCGGAGTCCGTTCAGAGGGAGCTTCACAGCACTTCTACTACCTCAAGGGTGAAGACATACCCTTCGGTATAACTTCCGCTTTTATATCTAAACCTATTATATAACCTTCAACTAAGACGTTAGGACTGCCAATACGAGAATTACCTCAGAAAGTAGGAGGCTAAAAAGGCTGCTGTTCATAAACTGAAATCATAGCTATTTACTGTTTGATTTTCCTCTCGTTTTTTTGTAATCTAAGAGACATTTTTTATACTGACCCCACATACTTTGGAGAGATTAAGAGTAACATTAAGTCAAGGTACCATTCTAGGTATGACTTGTTTACGAGTGGGTACCACGTCTAACAACATCGTCATTTATCTTTACTTGAAATTGTGGTTAAAAACTTTCTTATCGGTAATAAATAAATTATTACCATTAAATATATTAAATGTTTGTTGTATATCATTGTGACCGTAAAGTTTTATTTTTTTAATTTGATTGTTATATTTTAAGCTTTATTCACCAGCCATGACGTCCAAAATTTAACACGTACAAAACTTATAATTACGACGTATAATAAGTATAACAACTATAAATGGACAGGAAAATTATAGTTCTTCAAGGCGCTTCCCATCTTCTGCTATTTCAACCTTCGTTGCTTCTTAAAACATCCACAGGAAAAAAGGAGTGGGGAGTCTAGCCCGACACACCACGGGGAACATAAGACGTATCATTTTTATTCAATCTTCATGACATGAAAAACACCAAAGCCCTACACATGTGCCAGACAAATCACAGAATGCAATTATTTTTGTTACCGAAAAAAATAATACGTATTCTTGGAAAATCGACTGGAGTGTTTCAAGATTTGTTTACAAACATCCGCAAAAATCAATGGATTTGAAATGAGTTTAAATGTGAAGAATAATACTGCTATATCCGCTAGAGAGATAATCTGCGCAGTAAAGTTTACCGGTTCTTTATAAATGCAGATAAAAGAACTTGTCTGAAATGAGAATAATTATGACTGAATGTGATTATTCAGGCGTTGTTCGTCACAAACTGAGATTCCAAGTAGCGGCAGAGAAGAGGGTAGTTTTGTGACTAAAAACAAAATGGTTGCAAATGATAAGTGCATAACTACTAATAACTTCTAGTGCTCCTCGGACGTAGCTCGGTGATAGTTATGGTTAAGTTTGCTGTTAACAGTGATTTCGGGAGTGATTGAGAGTGCCTTCACCCGAGTGTTTAGGATTGTGCAATAACCGATACCGTACATGGAGGGAACTGCAAGGGTGCTCAATAGTTTCAAGGTAAGTAGTAAGCTCGTATTGAATATAATGGTAACCCTGAACAAAATACCTAACTAGAGAAAAAATAGTCAGTTCCCTGGGCGTTCGAAGGTAAAAGGCTGGATAGCAGTAGTTCCCACAAACAGTGATGTTGGACACTTTAAAAAATAAAGGTAAATGAGTAGCAAGAAGCAGTGACAGCACAATGTCAATGCCTATGGACTACAGTGAAGATGATCCTGGCTTGTTTCTTGTAATGGGCTTATGCTTCACCGCATGGTTTTTTTGTTGTTATTTTTATGGCGCTACAGACAGTACTAAAAATACATTTAAGTATATCTAATTAATACATAATGCCTGTAATATAAAAAAGCTTGGTAGCTACCTCCCTTAAGTAGGAAACCATCAAGCTCCTAGCATTGTAATGAATAGATTCAGGCGTTACTTTGCGATAATATATAATAATAACAAATACTTATAATATTTCATTAAGAAAAAAATAATTTCATATTTTAATAAAACACTCAAATATATGAAATATATATCTATCTAGTGCCAATTCTGCCTAACTTTCCTGTCAAGCCGACGTGACGTCACAAACGCCAGCAAGCCAAACCGGAAGAATTTTCGACAGATTTCGCTTCTACAAGAAGCATCCTCAGGAGGTCTTGACTCTTTGAGCGCACTTTTTGTTATTATTCCCAGAAGTGTGTTTCGCCATAAATCGTGAGAGTTAATAATTCTAGATTGAGCCTTTTCACACATTCGACCACATCATATTTTACCATTATATAGGTGAGATTGTGGTCAAAGGATGCTCGCAGCAGTAAAAGAGCGTAGATCGCAACAACAATGATTAATTATCACTTACCATCAGATGAGATAGTGGTCAAAGGCTAGCCTACCTAACATCTATATAAAAAAAACCTACATAAATTAGATATCACCGGAATCGCTGCTATCGTGTTCATATAATTTCCTTAGTATGCTCCGTAATAGGGAAATGGTTTTGTTTTAAATGAAAAACAATTTAGTGTACAATATTATCACATTACATAATGATACATAATAATGAATTATAATATGAATATATATACTATTTCCATTTCTTTATTTTCTCGATGACAGCTTCTGTAAAAATTGAACAAGCGTTCCTTATTACATTATAAAAATATGACTTTACGCACGTACAAGGTTATACCAGAGTCGGACTCGACTAATGTGTCAATTAACGTCATATTTTTTATAAAATAATATACATAGCATACATAATGTAAAAAAGAACGCTCGTTCAACTTTCACAAGAGCTGTCATCGAGAAATAAAGAAATGGAAATAGTATAGTTATTTAATTAAGGCTTATGTTTAAGTTACCACCAGATATAGTAACATATAACAAACAAAAATAGTAAATGATCGCCAAAATAAAACCCGCATTTTAATGTAAACTTAAAACCAAAGTTTTAAAATCTCTCTATCCTATTTAAGCAAAATGACTCCAAATGAATCATTGTTAACCCAAAAGTAGTAAATGATTACCAAAAGTAGTAAATGATCACCAAAAGTAGTAAATGATCACCAAAATTAAACTTGCTACAATTCTTCTGGCGCATCGCCGGCTGCTGCCGGTGATCTCAGCTCGCGCGTTGTTGTGGTCGCAAGTATCCTTACACTCCTCCTCGCTTCGCTCATCTACGCACCTAAATATGAATTTGAAATTTAGTGATCAATTGGTGAAATATTTGGTGTTTGATTACAATTATTGGTAAAAAAACTAAGTGACACCCTTAGTTTTTTAAGCATTTTATGCTGGTCATTATATTTAATCCCTTTAATTAATATGTCTTTGTTAGTGCGTCCTTCTTCCTACGTTTCACCAAATTGACGACGGGAACACTGTTACGACTTCAAAACAACAATCTCTTCTGTTCAATTTATCCTGTTTTTGTTACCAACGGCGAATTGTTTTTTCATATATTTAATTACCAAAGTATTCTAAAGAGACAGTAATGAAATGCTGATTTAATAATAACTGAAAGAAAGAACCTTACAAAGAAACTGGTCAAGTGCCAGTCTAACTCGAATGGAAGAGGGCTCCGTAGTATAATTTGTCGCATTTTCATAATATCATTGCATTACCTGAAAAGCTCATTTTTATATGAAACTATTTGTTTTTGGTAAAAGATGAACGTGTTACGCATGATACATAAATATATATATTTTTTACTTTGTCAGCCAGATGGTCCACTGCTGAACACAGCCTCCCCCAGTATGCGAGGATTTGCCATAATCCCCACGCTTGGCAGAAGTCTTTGGGATCGCAGTGTGAGATATCAGTTCTTTAGAAAGCTCTGCTGCCCACCTTCTGGTGTGTTACCCTTAGTCGCCTCTTACGATACCCACGGGCAAAGATAGAGGGGTGACATTCTAGCCCGACACCCCACGGGTCTAGCCTGGCACCCTATGGGTCTACCCTGGCACTCTACGGGTAAATATACCTATGTCATTTGAAATTTCCGCTCATATGTTGTATACTATAGTTGTATATGTGTATAATGATTTCGAATTGACTAGCGTATCCAGCAAACCGCTCATCTTCTAAAAAAGTGACATCTTTAGTGCAATGGAAAAGGCGAAAGCCTTTCTTATTATTTAGAAACGCTTGCTGCTAAGCAAACTACGCGACTTGGCAAACATAGACACACAATTGAGAGCAATGGAAACGCTGTAGAAACGTTTGTCGTCGTGTCGTCGAAAATCGTCTAAAACAGACAGACAATGAGACTGATAGGTGAGTGATTAGGTTTTTACTTGTTTTCGTTTTTTTTTACATTTATAGCTGATTGGCTATCGTTTGACCACTATCTCACCTCATGGTAAGTGATGATATGGACGAAGATGTTGTTCCGCCTAACCTATAATTACTGACTCTCAAAGACAGCTGCCAAAACCCTGCTTGGCAACAGATTTTCTACTTGAGGGTGGTAGCTAGCCAGGCGGGCATTCACAAAATGGCCTACCACCATACTGTAACAACTGCCACCATATGAGTACAACCGGGATCGACTTATCGTGACCTTCGAAGCACGGAAGCGCTCGGTAGTAATGTCACTAGCCATCCAAGTCATGACCGCGGCGGACGTTGCTTAACTTAGCTGATCGGTTAAGCAAGGCTAAGCAAAGTTCGCTAGGAGCGTTTCAGATTCGTGGCGGTGGGGCTTAGTAGCCGTGGCTTCGTCACCCACGGTGAAGCGAAGAGGAACCAGGGGCCGTGCTGACTTGGGCAGTCGGCCGGCCCCAGAGGGGCCGCTCCACTGGGCTTTGCCTCTAAGTCCAGACTGGAGCGGCAACGGGTAGGCTGCGGTGCTGTATGGGCAGCACCGCATCTGAGGCGGGCTGTGGTGTTGTATGGGCGACATCACAGCTGACGGTGAGGGGCCACGGCGGGAGAGGAGTGCCGGTATCACGGTGCGCCGCTCTCCCTACCTTCCGTGGCCACGGCGGGGCCGCCACCGTTGGATGGCGGACGCGGAGGGGCCGCAGGGGAGGAGGAGTGTTGGTATAGCGAGGCGCCGCTCTCCCTATCCTCTGCGGCCGAAGTAGCAGGCGACGGGGCTACTCATCTGACCCGTCGCAGGGGGACCTTGGGCGTCGGAAGCGGGGTCGTCTGACGCCCATTTGCGGGCTTGGTCCCCGGGTGGTAGCGACGTGCCATGTGTTCTGGTGCGTCGTGAGGGGTAGCACCCCAGGAGGGGTCCGGCAACGGACAACCGTGGCGGGTTCGTGGTTGAGTGCTAAAGCGACCCTGCGATCCCGCCGAGAAGCGGTAGAGGTGGAACACCGTGTGTTATTTAGTCGGTAGGGGCACTTGCTGCTGTGGGAGTAGTTGGTGTCGAGCCCGACATATCCCGGCCACCTTCCCCGGGGTGGACGGGAATGCGTAAATGCATTTTTCACACGTTAAAAAAAAAAAAAAAAAAAAGGAGCGTTTCAGATGTACGAAACTCTAAAAATATAGATACTTCTTCAAAGTAGTTTGCTCAAGCTGGTATAAAATAAATAAACCTGCGAAGGCGGACGAGATAAAAATAACATTATTGAAACAGGGACGGAGCAAGAAATATAAGTAAAAAAACTATAGATGATCTGATCAAGAATTTTCCTTCAAGCCTTAGGCGATATTTTCTTACTTCTAATAACCTGTTCGGATTTTCTGTATTTAAGTTCCAAGATACCGAAAGACAGTGATATCGACCGGGGCGTGAGAAACAGGTTTCTGGTACCACATGTTCTTGTTTACAGGTACCTGTAAAGAAAAATGTATAAGACCAATAATAGATCTGTAAATGTATGGGCTTGAATGAAGGGCAACAAAAGTGGCGAATTAATGAACAATGTTAATATATAAGATATATATGGTGTTGATTGACATATGTTTATCTATACTTATAATAAAACTAAAACAGGTCCAATTCTGAACTTTGCAGATATTTTGAAAAAATATATTTGAGAGCACACTGTAGCTAATACTCATGCCAAAACTGTATTTGTATTTTTTTTTGTCTGTCTGTCTGTCTGTATCCCGGTCGCGCATCACGCCAATACTACTGAATAAATTTCAATGAAACTTAGCATGATTGCAGTTTATTAACTGCGAACTGCGAAGAAGGACATTGTATGCTTTTAATCCCGAAATTCAACACGGTTCCCACGGGCAGCCCGGCACTCCACGGGCAACCGGCACCCCTTTAGCACCCCTCGAGCAGCCCGGCACCCCACGGGGGGGGGGGGCTCATCAACATTTATTATGCGAACCGCAAAGTAATCCTCTGAGTTGCCTACTGTCTTCTGGAAAATATAATTCGGGAGTTTTCAAATCCAAAGTAAAAAGCTGTTTTCTGAGCTATGCTTTACTAAGAGTGCCTAATGACAGACCACAGCGTTGCTTAATATGAGAAAAACAGTGTTCAAATGTGAATAATTAGTCTGCAGGTACGGCAATCGTGAACGAAGACGAAGGTACAGCTAGTAGTTAATATATCTTCGGTGACCGTGACCATACGTCTTCACATATATGTGCATAATTTCCCTAGAAGATAATAGTAATGTTATGTGTGCCACTTTTGTTGTTTATACAGTTTCAATTTAGCCCCAGCCTACACCCCAATAACTGGTCTTCAAAGAAAACACTTAGCATTGTTTTGTATGTAAATGAGCTCTTAGCGACGTTAAGTTGTTTTGAATAAACACGAAACACGCTATATTACTGATCAAAGCTGTACTTTGAGATATTTGGATGCTGTAAATGTTTATTTACATTATCTTTAATATTGTAGAAAAGGAAATCAGTTTCCCACTTCCATGCGTATTTAAGCAGTAATGGACCGATAGCAATGGCTATGGACTGCCACACAGGGATCCATCGTTCAAATCTCACTACGAGCTTGAGCTTCACCTTCTTATTATGTGGCATTTACATCAAAATAATTGCTTTATAACAATTTCAAGAAGAAAATCTGACGCCAACTACCTAATGTTCTAACAACTGAATGTTAAATCTTTTCCGTGATCTTTCTTTTCAGTGATGTTCACAATCATATGACTAGCTAAAGTAACAAATAATGGGTTTTAAGTTGCTCCTTGAATGATTGTAAGGATGGGGCACTTTTTACTTTTAACGGTAATGGATTCCATAATCTAACTGCTTCAGCAGCAAAAGAGTAGTGGGAAAAGGTTGTTTTAGTTAGTAAATATGGTGTTGTAAAACATTAAGTGCACAAAAAGGCCATCATCATCTCTTTTATTAACCGAAAGCAGGTAGACGAAACCAGAGCAATGTTAACGAAGCCGTCAGAAATATTTGGTCAGCAATAAAAGTAAAAAAAATAATTGTACAATATGCCTTGTATAGTTAGTGAAAAAGAATTTGAATGCCCTTACATATATGTGATAAGGGTATGAAGATGACTGTTAATCAGGAAAGCTCTTCGTTGTGCATCCTGGATACCAGCCAATACGATCAAACGTTTATTGCTGGATATTAATGAACGGTACGTCCGGTATACGTACCAGTGTGTTGTGTATTGAATTGATAATCGCCTGATGACAGATTGACGGCAGTGTAACAATTCTGTCGATAAAATAGTCGACGGGTCATATATTTTTATAGAGTATAGTGTTAAAATTGCATTATACACAGTCAAGGAAACTGATCTATAGCAATACTAAAAATTGAACTAATATCTACCCTCTCAATGTGCTGGATCAGTGGAAGTGGTAGTATATTGAAGTACCGGATTAGTGAAATTGTACTGTAGTTTGTTTCCTTGAACATTTGCAAGTAAATTGGGAATAACCTTTCATTCTTCGAGTTAAATGTGCAATCTATACCAAATTTTATTGAAAAAGAATTGTAACGGTTCGAAAGTGTGAAAACGAAAACAGACTCACATTTTTAATATTATAAGACTGATGAAACCGAATTGGTAACCGGCACATGTTTAGACACTAATCATCATGCTTAATACATAGTTTTTCAATCAAATATTCCACTAGATTTGTGTGTGTTTTCATGTTTCTCCCACAACCGCTGATTTTAGCTTAATGGACATGTTTTATTATGACTTTGAAGTTTTATTTTAATACCAAGTAATGATGCCTCCGAACACTTATTATATTTATAAAGGTTTCTTAATGCATATTCAGGAACCTCATATAATATTTTCTGTCAACTTTATCCAAAAGAGCAATAACAGAGATTACAAAATCAAACGTCTGTTAAAAATACACAATAATATATTTGAAATTCGCTAAGCCCCTCCAATAACCTGGAAGCTTTCACGTATTCACATTCATTTTTCCTCCATTGATACCAAAAATACAGCTGCTAACATTCGTGGAACTACGTAACTCGTTGCTTGAATGTTTGATAAGGCAGTTCTATGAAACCAATAATTCGTTTGTGGTTAGAAATGCAACGAGAAATGGTGAGTTTTATTTCTAGTAAAAGTCAAATATGTAATAGAGATTAAAAAACTATAGAGGTTGTATTTGTATGAACTAATTTCTATCAGTCTTACTTATAAATGCTACTTAAATGTTAAGCATTATTTAGCCGCTGATTAGCAAAATTTATTAGTAAGAGTATTTAAGCATTACTTAAACACTGTTTAGTCATCCATTACTTAGCAACTACATAGCGGATTTTTTATAAGTAAGGGGGTATATGTTTGATTCAGATGACTTATAATAGGTTTAACCATATATATATTATTTCTCTATGGTGTAACGAACAAAATTTTCGCTTGCAATTACAAAGTACTCACTAGCAACATTTATTAAAAACCGGCCAAATGCGAGTGGGACTCGCGCACGAAGGGTTCCGAAACTAAATATTCTATGAATTGTTAAAGCGTCTACCTGTCACCGTTATTAGTATCATGCAAGAAATGGTAAAAAATCTAGTTTGTTGTATGGGAGCCCCCCTTAAATATTTATTTTATTTTATTTTTAGCATTTGTTGTTATGGCGGCAATAGAAATACATCATCTGTGAAAAGTTCAACTGTCTAGCTATCACCGTTCTTGAGATACAGCCTGGTGACAGACGGACGGACGGACAGCGAAGTCTCAGTAATAGGGTCCCGTTTTTACCCTTTGGGTACGGAACCCTAAAAATTACAGTATACGTTTTCATTGACTTTTTTGAAACTTTTGCTTTTAATGCCAGATATTTGATTAATGCGAGATACCGCTATCCTAAGGTTGCCTGCTAGAGATCACTTTTAGTGAGAAGTCCATGGTAACACTTTACTTATTTATTTGTTTTAGTCAACATGTATTTTTTTGTAGTGTAACAATATTTTAACATATCAACATTTTATTTGTACCTTACCATAAACACTATTTTATTTGTACCTTGTCTTAATTTGTTTGGGAGATTATGTAAATTGTCAGGTTCCTAATTTACATTGAACTAAATGAATTTCTATTAATACTGTGACACCAAGTCAAACTGCGAGCTCGTTATTTTCAACGTCATAAATATTGTATTTGCGTTTAGTTATATTCTGCGAATTAAATATTTTTCGGATAATTAGGTTACGGAACAAGTACGAGGCCCATTTAGTGGCAAGTGATAACCTGTCCCTATAACAGATATATTTCATCATAATTGGCTAACTGCACTGCGGAGTAACAAACTATAATCATACCATAATAGTAGTACATGTTTTCAAAGATTACGCTCACAAATCTAAGATTAAGAAGTTGTTTGGTGTCATGTGCCCCTAACTTCATCGGCCTTGCCATCAAATTGAAACTTCAAATGCGTTTTTTTTATTTTATTGTGAATCGGAACAAACTCGAGGCCCACCTGATGTTAAGTGGACTATCCTTTGCTGATAACAGATACATTTCGTCATGGCGAGATATGGACCTGCTGCTCGGCAGTCCATAGCCAATTCCACTGAGCCATCACTGCTTAATAAAAATTTAAATATTACTGCTTATCGGTACAAATTAGTATGGTGGCAGTACTTCATCGGAGGAACACATTTACAAAAAGTGCTAATGCTAAGATTGCTAGTTTCTCTATCGTTTCTTACAAAATGTTGTACGGCAGACTAATGGCAATTAAGCAGAGTCAATTCTGCAGTTGAAAACGCAGAATTAAGGCGATCACATTTTTACGTTGGCTAAGCGATTACGAGTATTACTAGGTAGTGCATTGAAGAACGGAAACATAGTCACAATGTAATGCAATTCCAACCGAATCAAAATCCGTTATGTCGTTTTAAAGATCTAAACATTCTTAGGGACAGACAGCGGGAAGCGACTTTGTTTTATGCCATGTAGAGATGATGTAGCCATACTGTTATGTCAGCATTTCCTGAAATTGTTGCACTAAGTAGAGAACTACTTGTATATTAAATATTTGTGAGGGCACTGATTATATTTAATTCACTAGGCAGTATTGTTTAAAATTTATGTCTTCAAAATTTAAATTTTATCCAGGAATATACAAGTAAATAGACAAATAATCTTTACAAAGGGTACAGAGACAACCAACAAAACATATACTATATTTAGTAATAACGAATATTTTGAAAATATTTTAGGAAAACAATAAATTAACATTATAGTAAAACACTTGAAAAATACAGAAGCGAATGCTTCGAAAATGGCTGCGTGGCGTTTGTGACGTCACGTCGGTTTAACAGGAAAATTAGACGTAATTGTCACTACATATATGTTTAAGTGTTTTACTAAAATATTAATTTCATGTTTTCTTAAAAAACAACATGTTTGCTACTATTTAATATGGATTTCCGCAAAGTAACACCTGAATCTATTCATTACATTCTATAATACTAAAAGCAAGCAAAACAACTCCAAAGTATTCATTTCCGGGAACACTATGCCCACAAGTTATCCTGCATTTCCATTTATATGGCAACATTTGTTGAAATTGCTCACATACGCTTCCTCATATCTGTGGACTAGGTTAATTTTGAATTTTTATGAATCCACTGGGTGAAATCTCGTATTTTGGTCAGAGTGAAGTCAAAATTAGGCCTGTTGATGTCAACCACAAAGACTGCTTTCATTGATTAGATATCTGCAAGGTTGGTTTAACCTTATAAGGGAGATCAATTTTACGGGTGAGTTTGGCGGTTAGAAAGTGTGGTTGGTATTGTTTTATATCCATGCTGTAACAGCCGGATTGTTCACTGCTGAACACAGCCTTCCTCATTATGGGGAGGTTTGCCATAATCCCTCCGTTTGGCAGGCGTCTTAGGGATCGCATTGTAAGATATCAGTTCCTCAGAAAGCACTGCCGCCGACCTTATGGTGTGTTATTATGGTGACATTTTGACATTGTCCCGGCACCCCACGGCCATGAAATTCCTTACTCTTTCTACATATCATGCAGTTATTTACCAGCACCCTGTTAGTAAACTATTGCTCACAGGCTCAGGGTACCCTACCGTAACATTTAGAGCTTAACTCTATTTATCATTGTGATTACTACATTGAAAATTGATATTCATCATTTTGAAGCGCTCGTAGCAAAGTTTACTTAGTTTTTCTTAACCGATCAGCAAAGTTAATCAACGTCGCCCGCGGTCATGAGTTAGATGGGTGACCGCTAGTGACATTACTACTGAGCGTTTCCGTGCTTCGGAGGGCACGTTAAGCCGTCGGTCCCGGTTGTCTTCTTAGGATGGCAGTCATTATAGCATGGTGGTAGGGCATTTTGCAAATGCCCCCCTGGCTAGCTACCTACCTCAAGTAGAAAATCTGTCGCTAAGCACCTAACGGTGTGTTCCGGCAGCGGTCCTTGAAAGCCAGTACTTCTAGGTAAGCCTGAACAACATCTTCGTCCACATCATCACTTACCATCAGGTGAGATAGTGGTCAAAGGCTAATTGATCAGGCATAAAAAAAATGTGCGATAAAACTAAAAGCTTTAACTTTATCCTATGTATGCAATGTGCACATTTGTGGTTAGATATATTTTTACATGAATTTAATTCAACATAGACTTAACATTTGTAGTTTTTAGCATAACTCTTTTACATATTATTATTATTACACTTAGGAGGCTCTTTTAGTGGGTGCCGAGGCTTCGTATATATTAGTTTTAGACGAGAAAAAAACTCACAGGTGCCGTAATCTCACTCCGTAGCCTATTCCTTAATATATTATTTAACCCTCGCTTCTCATTTGAATAATCCGCAAAATGTTCGGCCATCTCTTAGCAACCAGACATTGTTTTGTTTTTTTGTGGCAACCCTTAAGAATAAATATGTAAAGAAAACTCTCACACAGTCACTGCTTTGATCAAAACATACACTATGTACTCAATGTTCCAAATTCCATGTTATTGGTTAGTTGATTTGGCATTTAGAAATGATCGCATGCGATTGGCAAGGTAATGTTGTTGCACCGCACGATACCTTTTTAAAACTACTTCCGCCTAGGTAAGGTTTGCGTTTTGCTGTTTATGAACTTGGCTTACATTTCTTTACATAATTGTTTCGTAGGGCAAATCAAATGACGGGCTCTACAAATCAGTGTCAACATTACATCATTTTATCTTTATGCTTTGTGGACACCGCCGCGGCGGTGTCGCTGCTGTGATTATTTTCACATTCAAATTTTAACTATGTGGCCTGAACGTTATGGTTAAGATAAAATATAAGATAAAGCAGTCATAAAACCTTTCGAATGAATCGATCTGAATTTAGAATTTTGGGCTACCAATGAGACAGACATATCAAACGTGAAAGTGGAAGAGATGGGAGATGAGATAAATTTGAAATGTAACTAGATAAAGTGCATGGATATGGCTGAAGTTTCTTCTGATATAAATAAGTATATCAGAGAAAACTTGAACGGGCCCGAGCACCAGTGACAGAAAAGTGGAGGATTATAGTAGACTAGTGTCGTAAGGGTCCATGATATCATGAGGAGTAATAAAAAACAAGAAGATTGTAATAGGTATGAATTTTGGCAAAAAAAAAGGGGTAGAAGAAGGCCAGAAATCTCGTGTATGGACTGCGTGAAGATAATTATTAGGAGTACGATAGGTGATTTGTTGACCACATTTCTCCGTTGGCGTGCAATACCTATCCCCGTGAGGTGCCGAGTTAGAATTGCACCTCCCCATATCATCTCGTGGGTGTCGTAAGAGGCGACTAAGGGGAAAATACTGGAAGCAACCTTCCAGTATTTTCCCCTTAGTCGCAGCACCTTCTAAAGAACTGCCATCTTACTCTGCGATCCCCAAGCCACCTGCCAAGCGTGGGGATTATGGTTAATACCCCCTCAATAGGGGAGGCTGTGTTCAGCAGTGGATGATTCGGCTGATACAGTACAGTACAGAGTTCAATAAACACGTATATTCGTGTCGCTTGTAACGGTAGACAGTGAAATATTAGTTTGAATAACAATATATACTATTTTTCGAGGTATTAAAGACAATAAATCACTATGCAACATAGATTGTCTCCAAAACCAAGTTTAAATATCAGAAATACAGAAGCATAGAGCGCAACGACAGTACTTTTTCCTTCAACTTTATCTCATTCATTCGACAAACGTATTTAGGTATACGAAATTTCTGAGCAAAATTGTTATCTCGAAGTGTAATGAGCCAAGACCAGTCACTCCCGAAACACTCTCACGTTCGATGCATTTAATACGTGACTGCATAAAGTGTGATGTATTCCTCGATCCGTGACTGCACAGCGCAGCGCAGCGCTCTAAAGTGTACAGGAACTTAATGCACGCCTGTGCGCTTTT
This sequence comes from Plagodis pulveraria, assembly GCA_963890685.1. NCBI lineage: Eukaryota > Metazoa > Arthropoda > Insecta > Lepidoptera > Geometridae > Plagodis > Plagodis pulveraria. The sequence continues at coordinate 17,002,567 of OY982961.1, forward strand.
GGGTTACGGTAATATAATTTAGAGAACTCCTTATCTTTTTACCTTATATTTATTTTATGTTAAGCGGACTAACCTCTGCCTAGAACAGATGCATTTCATCTCAAGTTACCAATTGCACTGCGCCCGTCACCTTGAGACATAGTTAGTTGTTAAGTCTCATGTGCCTGTAACTTCACTGGCGCTCAAGGACTGCTGCCAGAACACATCGTTAGGGGCTTGGTGACAGATTCTACTTGAGGGTGGTCGCTAACCAGGCGAGCATTCGCAAAATGCCCTTCCACCATGTGGTGAAGCTCAAGCCCGCGGCGGGATTTGAACGATGGACCTGCGGCACAGCAGACCATAGCCAATGCCACTGAGCCATCACTGCTTCAAAACCTATTGAAAAAATCTTCCTAGGGCCGCGCCGAGTTAGCTCGTCTCAATGCAGTCTCTGAACCGGAGTTAGGCGCTTGGCTGTACGCCCTACCACACTGCTTTACTAGACAATGACTCCCTTAGTGTCAACTCGGGGAATTCGTCTCGGTTGCGCAGTCTGCGAATCCCACGCGTGTGGTGAAAAGGAAAAAACCAACGGCCATCACGGCCTAAACTGCACTCGCTGTGCTGGGCGGAAAACTCGGCATCATGCCGTATATTAAATAAACAAGCAGTCTGTTGCGGTCGGAGAGCAAGCGGCCAGATTGTTGCCATAAACTCACATTGATTTCATGACAAAGACAATGTGCTTCATTTGCGTAAGTACATTGGTATCCTGCTTCATATCTGCCACTCAGATGCCGAAGTGGCTGCCAGTGACAAGAATCAAAAGTACTGTGACTTGAATCAGTCTATGAGTTCGTATCGTTTGCCGTTAAGACTATGGGTTCTCGGGGCTTGAATAGTGACTCTCGGTTGGGTCACTTTATAATCTCGCAAATTTAGTGGCCATAGAGCGCGGAAACGCGGCGAGCCTTATGTGCACATTTGGTTGGGCCACTAACTGCGGGGACCGCCTGACTGAGTTTTAATGGATTATGAATTAAGTATAATTTGATTGACATTTTTACAAGTATAGTACTAATAGTACCTATAGTAATGTTTGAATGTATCATTTGCCAAAAAAAAAGGAAATATCATTACATACACCAAAAGCAGCGTCTCCAGCTGCGTAACACTAATTGGCAACAAGAATACACTTGATTAGTACTAAAGTTTTACACCCAATGGCATAAACAGATTTATCTTCATATATATACATTTTTTTGTTTCAGGTAATACTGGAGTATAATTCAATTGCAATTCTCACACTATCGAATATGTAAGTGTAAATAAGTGATTTAATACATGTGTTAAGATTCCAGACTGCCCAGGCAGGGATGTTCAGCAGAGGGCCTTCCACCTGGACAATCTGTTTCGAATGCTTAACTTGCCAGCCGTTCGCTGGGCTAAAGTAAAAAGTACAAAATACAAGCAATACAATTAAAACATGAAAATTACCTACGTACAAGTTATGATAGGTTTTCTGTGTTCCTTCGTTGAACCCAGCCTACCATGTACCTAGGGATACCTAACTGGCCAGATAAGATTCCAATGTTTTTTTTTACACACGGTTACGGCTGTAAGGTTCGGTCTTCTTTCTTCCAAGAACAAAGCAAAACTGGTAAAAAATGTATTATGCCACGAGCAGTTATCAATTTTTACAAAACCCTTTTTTTCCAAAATGTTCAGAGTACCAAGTTTTCCAAAAAACAGCGACAAAGCGACCAGCAAACTTCTACTTTTTTTTTTACTCAAAAAGTCAAATATCAAAATAGATGACTACCTTGGGAGCGTTCGGAAACTTGCCGCTAAGTTGATCGGTCCGAACAACATGTAAGTATGTTTACCACACAGCTCTTATTGGTAAATGATGCAGATGCGGCTGTCTACATCATTGTTCTTCACTGTCTAAGCAAAGAAGCAGGCTAGATCTAGACTAAAAATGTGTTCTGAAATATATGAATTTTTCATTGTCTAACTAAGCTATCAGGATATAGGGTTTATTTTTTATATTATATCAGCTTTCCGGCCGCGGTTCCACCTGCGCGTTTTTTGGTTATCGCGTAAAACTATTAACCTCATTTGGCGCAGTTAGATAAAAACTATCCTATGTCTTTTTCTGGATCTCAAACTATTTCCATACCAAATCTTATCAAAATCGGTCCAGTAGTAGTTTTTAAGTTTATTCGTTACATACAAAAAAGCAAATTCTTCCTCTTTATAGTATTAGTTTACACGTGCGTAGTGCGTTCTTCTATAAAAAGTGTTGTTAAACAGTCAACATACCATAAACTATCGCATATACTCGTATATGATAATGGTATGGTAAAGAAGTTGCCTGGATAGGTACCTATCCAGCAGCAGCGCTGGATAGTACAAAAAAATGTAGTCCTTGCGAGCATATGCTCTTATACAGATAAAAAAACACAGATGTAGCCTTAGACAATGTAACTCTCAGGTGACGTTTTTTAGGGTTCCGTACCCAAAGGGTAAAAACGGGACCCTATTACTGAGACTTCGCTGTCCGTTCGTCCGTCCGTCTGTCATCAGGCTGTATATCAAGAACAGTGATAGCTAGACAGTTGAAATTTTCACAGATATTTCTATTGCCGCTATAACAACAAATACTAAGTATAAAATAAAATAAATATTTAAGGGTGGCTCCCATACAACAAACTTGATTTTTTTACCGTTTCTGGCTCGATACTAATAACGGTGACAGGTAGACGCTTTAACTATTCACAGAATAATTAGTTTTATGTTCTCTTTAAATATAATTCATTAAAATAAAATGAATAATTGAGGGGGCTCCCATACAATAAAAGAGGATTACTTCGTACCTACCCAACTCAATCGGACACTGCAAAAAATGTCTGTAACTTGCAAGATTAGGTAACAGATAATGGTATGGAACCCTTCGTGCCCGAGTCCCACTCGCACTTGGCCGGGTTTTTAATATTTAATTAGGTTTTGAAACTATCACTTGGTCTATGTGGTGTTGAGTGGTAACCCCTGCCTATAGCACTAAAACAGTAAGTTCACTTATTGCACTGCTCCCACATATCTGAGATAAACCTAAAGTTGTTAAGTCTCATGTGCCTATAATTTTACTGGGTCTCAAGCTGCCGGAACGCACTGTTAGGTGTTTGGTGACAGATTTTAGACTTACATTCATTGAGTCATATTCATTGAGCTTCGTTCAGCATGTATGACACAATAAAAATGACAGTGTGCTGTAAACCTAAATGTAATAACGAGACATGGATACTATAATATCTATTGAGCTATTTTCATAACATTAAACGTCCACAGTTAAAATCAGACTTCTCCGAGTAGCATGGTTTGCGATAATCACCACGCTTGGCAGACGTCTTAGTGATTGCCCTCCTGGTATTTTCCCTTTATCACTTTAAAGTCCACGGGAATATACGAGGAGGTGCAATTCTAACCCGGCACTCCACGAGGAGGTTTAGACACGGTATTCTTTCCCAATTTTATTCCGCTCGTTGCTAAGTTTGCTTAGCTGTTCTTAACCGATCAGCAAAGTTAAGCAACGTCCGCCCCGGTCCTGAGTTGGATGGGTGACCGCTGGTGGCTTTACTACTGAGCGCTTCCGTGCTTCGGAGGGTACGTTAAGCCGTCGGTCCTGGTTGTAGTCTTAGGATGGCCGTCGTTATAGCTTGGTGGTAGGGCATTTTGAGAATGCCCGCCTGGCTAGCTACCACCCTCAAGTAGAAAATCTGTCGCCAAGCACCTAATGGTGTGATCCGGCAGCTATCCTTGAGAGCCAGTAATTCTAGGTTAGCCTGAACCACATCTTCACTTACCATCGAGCGACCACATCATCACTTACCATCAGGTGAGATAGTCAATGGCTAACCTAACAGGCATAAGAATAAAAAAAAAACCTATGTAAACATGCTTAAAAAGTCGAAGACTAATCAGTTAATATACTGTTTGTATCAATAACTGCTATCTATAATATTACTCATACCTTTATTATTAGGACGTTAAGGGGCTCCCAAGATAAAAATTTAGAGACACTTAATAAGCACTTCTTGTATCAGCTGGATTATTCACTGCTGAATACAGACTCCCCTATTAAGAGGAGGAGTTTGACACACTTCCACGCTATGCACTCGTCTTGGGGATCGCAATTTAAGATACCGGTTCTGCAGAAGGCGCTGCTGCCCACCTTCTAGTATTTTACCTTTAGTCGCCTCTTACGACACCCACAGCTAGCAATAAGGAGGTGAAAATCCAGCCCTGCACCCCACAGGGCACAACAATTAAGCACTTAATTACGTGATATTATAACAACAGACACTTGATATTCTTATTTGGCTTCTAAAACCTGAACCTAATTTCCATCGACTCACTTTGGTTTTATTAGGTCCTTACATATGAAATTGGCGTTTTGTATGGGAGGAACAAAAAGTCGAATATTTTTTAATATAATATATTTAATTAATCAAAGTATGAACCATTATTTTCTATGCACTTTTGCCATCTCATAGGTAGTTCATTGATCCCTTTACTAAAAAAACAAGTCGGACGGGAATCAATAAAATCTTTGAAGGCGATTTGGACTGCCCCATCGGAGTTGAATTTTTTCCCTTGCAAGAAGTTATCCAAATTTCGAAAAAAATGGTAATCTGTTGGAGCAAGGTCCGGGGAGTACGGAGGATGTCTTAGACTTTCCAATTGAAGCTCTTCTAATTTAGTAGCCGTCTGTAGCGCAGTGTGTGGTCTAGCGTTGTCGTGAAGCAGCAGTGGCGTGGAGCGATTGACCAGCCTAGGTTGTTTAGCCGCTAGCTTTTCCATCATGGTTTGCAATTCCTGACAATAGACATCAGCCGTAATAGTCTGGCCAGATTTGAAAAAACTGTAATGAACAATACCGGCACTAGTCCACCAAACGCTTACAAGTAACTTTTTTGGGGTTAATTTTAGCTTGGGGCAGGATTTGGCTGGCTGGCCAGGATCTAACCATTGCGCTGAGCGCTTCTGATTATCGTAAAGAACCCATTTTTCATCACAGGTAATGATTCGGTTTAAAATACCTTCATTATTGTGCCGGTTTAGTAATGTAACGCAGCAGTCGACGCGCGTTTGCCGGTTTGTTTCAGTCAATTCGTGAGGTACCCACCTTTCAAGCTTTTTAATCTTCCCAATTTGCTTCAAGTGAATTAAAACAGTTTTATCACTAACATCGCAGCCTGCAGCTAACTCGGACGTGGTTTGCGATGGATCCGCTTCCACAATAGCCTTCAACTCTTCATTATCAACTTGAGCCTCAGGCCGTCCACGGGGCTTGTTCTGCAGGTCGAAATTTCCAGAACGAAAACGTTGGAACCAAAAACGAACTGTGTTTTCTTTTGCAACACGACCGCCATACACATCATTCACCCTTCGAGTTGTTTCCGCAGCACTAGTGCCACGGCGGAACTCGTACTCGTAAATAATGCGATATTTAAGGTTTTCCATTTTGTAAAATGAGTGACGCAAACAGAAAAAAACAGAAGAAAAAAAACAAATGAATGACGATCATCGAAGCACAAATACATGAGTCTATAGCTGTACAAATTTGAATTTGGAATTCCTTACCAAAGAGGAGAAATTCGTGATTAAAGTGGCCAGTACGAAAAACGCCAATTTCATATGTAAGGACCTAATATAACATAATTATTTTATGTGTGTGAAATTTGAGGTCGATCCAATGAGGCTTAATATTACTTTTGTTTGCAAATGAGTAATATTGTAGCTATTTGTCTTATTAAGTATGTTATGAAGCGACTAGTCTATTTCAAGCAACTTGGAAAAATGGAAATATGTTTCAAGCGCGTAAGTTTTATTCATTGTATTAAATTGAAATATACAAAAATATATATCGTTATTTTGTGAGCAAAACAAAAAGTCTTCTACTTGCTACTAGAGTAAAAAAAACTTAGGATCACACGGATATATTGGACTCCCTTAGGCCCAATATTACTCGGTATACCCACTAAAACCCAACAATGAGCAGCCTCCGCTGATGTGAAGAATAACAATCTCGCTCCGTCGGCAGGTCAATACTTGACTGGACTCTGCGCGTGTGGAGGGTCTAGCTTGCTCACCAAGGTCACCTTCTAGATCATGTGTGGGGCCGTGCAAGCCGGTGAAAGTCCCCCGATTATCCACCAGTGATCCAGGTACGGAGAAGGCAGCAAAACTGCTTCCTCGCCCCCGTTCATCTGTACCAGAGCGGCTCAATTCAGATATAATCCTCTCTGACAACCACACCATTTTTTAGAAGGAAACCACCGCCTGATATGATCTCTCGCAGCTGAGCCTGGGGACTGCGCTCATCAGAGAGAGATCCCTTCCTATTAGGACATCGTGTGCCGCTGCGGGTTTCAAGGAAGAATATATAATTATACCAACCTTACTTAAAGTGGGTGTAAAGTCTTCCTATTTAAATTTCATAAGTATTTACCAAATATCATCAGAGCGCTTGATCGATGCGACGCGCGATTAAAATGCTTGCACCGTTTTGGCTCAAAGAATAAGCAATGCTGCCAGCATGCTGGGCGCGCTGCCAACTGGCAGTGGGCTCGAGCATTTGGACTGCATGTGAGTCTATACTGACTTAGAGGTTGTCATAATGCTCTTATTATAGTAGATGTAGTGAAATTGTATATAGTTCGTAGTTTTTTGTTAGTAAAGGCATACCGGTGGTAAAAAAACATTTCATTCATTACATTCCATTAGATTTTGAGTTGAAAAGGTGACTGAATTAAACTGAAAAGGTATTTCGGTTTTTATAAGGATCCCTAAGTTTTTGAAAATATTCTATAGCCTATGTTCATCAGGGATAGTAGGATTCTAATTGTGAAAGAATTTTTAAATTCGGTTCATTTGTTTTTAAGTTTATTCGTTACATACTAATACAAATCTTTCCTCTTTATAATATTGGTAATTATACATTGAGCTAATAGTTTTTAAATCAGCATTTCTTTGTTTTAGTGTTAGACTTGTTGACATTTTGTATCTGGTTGCTTTGATGACAATCTTAATAAATTAATAAGGCAATGGAATATATTATGAGTGTATATAGAAAGCAGTAGCCTCACCTCAGTTTTTAACGCTGCGCTGTGCTGGTTGTTTGATATGCAAATGTAAGCGCTCTGTAATCAACTGCAGTGCGAGCCTATTTATTCTGTATAGTAGTAGTAGGTATTCGGTATGCTATACTAACCATATTTTTATTGAACGCGTTTATTATGGTGAAACAGTTTATTAACTCATTATAAAGGTTAAGGAATTTTAGCGGAGTATATTGCATTGTGATTTTATTTGTTTATAGTGAATACGCTCAGCTGCCATTAATTAGGTTTTCTTCACAATGTATAAAATCAATACAGGTTAAATTGATTTTCTTTTTTTAAATAAGTGGGAATGGGAAAGTGTTTACCTTTGTTAATATTACTAGCACACCCATCGATCTTCCCGATTTATTTGTTTCGAAAGATTTAATAACAGTCGATACTCGTACAAATATATAAGTTTTGCGTGTTTCCTATATAAGCATAGTTAAACAGGTTCAGAGGTAAGCAATCGAGTTTGCCGACGAGCTAAAGGAAAACATTAAGTTTCATTTAGTGTCTCCGATTAGTCACAGAGATAAATACGTAAGGCTCACTATCGGCGATACAATCATGTGCCGGAGTAATAAAATTCGATCCCTCAAAATACATTTTGTTACTGGGTGTCTTCTGCACTTGCTCAGAGAAGCTGAAAATATTGTCAGGGACTAACAACATCCTTGTCCGTCCTAAAAACAAATATCAAGCAAGTTGCAGAGTCGACCGCGTTGTCACTACCTACTCCATCTACCGTCTGTGAGGAGACCAAAAGAGAAGAGGAGTAGACTAAAAGGGTATATCTCTCTCCTCTTTTGGTCCCCTTTTCAAAAAAGGACACAATTGAGAGCAATGGATAGGCTGGACAAACTTTAGTCATCGAGTCGTAGAAAATTGTCAGTGATATACGGGCAAACAGACCGACACGTAAATGATAAGGATTATCCTATTTTTTCGGATGTACTAAACACTAAAAAGCAACTAAGCAATAGGGGCTTAGGCTGTAAAAAATGAATGAACCTACGAAATCAGACGAGATAAAAGTAACAATAATCAAATATAGATTGGGCAGTAAACTTTAGAAAATAACGAAAAACTTTATTAAAGGTTTGAGCAGGAATTTTCCGTCGAACCTTAATATGTTAACTTATTATTACTATATAATGTTACTTATGTTACTTATCTGTCATTTTCGGTATTTTAGTTCTGTGATACAGAAAAACAGTGACATCGACCGCGACGTGAGAAACAGATTTCTAGTTCCACAAACTCTTGACTACTCGAAGCTTAAAGATAATGTATAAGACCATTCTAGACCCGTCGAAATGTATGGACTGGAATGTAGGGCAATAAAAGTGGCGGTTGGATTAACTTATGCGATATGTGAATATTTAAGATGGATTTGGTGTTGAAGGACGGATGCAATATATCTTCGATGACCATGAATGTGTTTTTTTTGCATTTCTTTGGTATATCTCAAATATATTTAATTAGCCATGACGTCAAACAATAGACAAAATCCACCACTGAAGATGGGAAATTTCCTCGCTTGGCAGGCATCTTTGGAATCACAGTTTAAGACGGCAGTTTTCAGAAGGCACTGTGCTGTATAAAAAAAGGTAATTACACATACGTATAAATAAGAGTAATTTGTCACTTTTGTTGTTTAAAGAGTTTAAATTCAGCCTCAGTCTACAAGCCAAAAATTAGTCTTCAAAGTAAACACTTTGCTTTGTTTTGTAAGGTAGCTCTCAGCGACGTCAAGTTGTTTGGAATAAACAGACTTGTAACAGAAACGCTATTTTACTTATCAAAGCGTTACTTGATATTTTGACGATGTAAATGTTTATTTGTTTTGTCTAAAATACAATGTTTAGTTTTATATAGGAATATAATATGTATGTTATGCCACGCAGTTCCCGCCGTAAGAACACAAGGGTGGTTCTATGAGTATTTAAGCTGTAATGGCCTGGTACCTGGTAGATTACACCGGAAGACATATAGTTGGTAGGCCTCCCAATAGGTGGACTGACTACACTGTCAAAGTCTCTGTTGGCTAATGCTAACAAGCTAATAGCCTTTCTTTGTTGTTTCTATAAGGGAGGCCTTTGTTGTACAGTGGACGTCTTCCGCCTGATAAATAGGATGATGATGATGAATGGCCTGGTAGCAATTGCTATGGACTGCTCCGAAAGGGATCCATAATACATATACAACGAGATTGAACTTTTCCAACTAATGTGACGTTTCCATTAAACTAATTTAGATGTAAATGCCACAAGATAGACAAGCTACACTCCTATAGTAGAAAATCTGTCGCAAACCGTACGATAATTCGGTAACTGGCCAATAGCTAGCTATTACGAATTTTGTGAAGCCAGTTTACTGTACTGTATCAGCCGGATTGTCCACTGCTGATCACAGTTTCTCCATTAAGGAAGGGTTTTCCATGATCTCCACGCTTCGCAGGCGTCTTGGGGATCTCGGCTTAAGATAGCAGTTCCTCAAAAGGCGCTGCTGCCCATCTTCCAGTATTTTACCTTTCGTTTAGTCGCCTCTTACGACACAGGTAGCAATGGGGTGAAATTCTAGCCCAGTACTCCACGGGGCGTCCCCACGACCCCACGGGGAAGCCAGTTTAGCATCCTAAAACTTGTCATTTATTAAGGCGTTGCTAAACATTAGGTGCACAAAAGGGCCATCATAGTACTGACATTAACCAAAGCAAAAAAAAACAGTTCGTCACTTGTGACCGAATGCATGTTATAACATGCATTCGGTCACAAGTGACGAACTGCAACTTCTGCCTATAGGCAGAGGTTACCGCTTCTCGGTAGGCCTTGTGCTAGTTCCGTCACAATTCGATAAAAAGAGCAGAACATGTAATAATTATATTGATTGTATGAAATTTGACATTCTGGATCTGAGATTCTTATTTGAATACATATTCAAATAAGAATATAGGTCGTAGCGCAGGTTACCTTGTCTTTCTAATCCGGTCAAATAGACGACGTAACGTTCGTTGCGGTCCTGAGTTGGATAGGGGCATTCTATTTGAGTTTGATATGTCAGGACGGATGTCCCGCGTGGGTGTCTTGTGTATTTCTCCCGCCAGCTTCAACCCAAGCTGTGACATTTTGCTGTGACATTTCCTGAGCGCTTCCGTGTTTCGCAGGGCACGTTAAGCTGTCGGTAATTTCGGCTGTAGTCTTCGAATGACAGTCGTTATAGCATGGTCTGGAAGCAGTGATGGCTCAGTGGCGTTGGCTATGGACTGCCGCGCAGCAGGTCCATGGTTCGAATCCCGCCCAGAGCTTGAGCTTCACCGCATGGTGGAAGGGCATTTTGCGAATGCCCGCCTGGCTAGCGACCACCCTCAAGTAGAAAATCTGTCGCCAAGCACCTAACGGTGTGTTCCGGCAGCAGTCCTTCAGAGCCAGTGAAATTACAGGCAAAATGAGACTTAACAGGTATGTTTCAAGGTAATGGGCGCAGTGCAGTTCGTCACTTGTGATGAAATGCATCTGTCATAGGCAGAGGATACCGCTTAACATCAGGTGGGCCTCGCGCTTGTTCCTTCACAATAACATAAAAAAAAAGGAAAAAAAAAAAATGGTGATAGTATATTTTTCAAATGGGTAACGGTGTTCTAGCTCGCTCATTTAAAAAAAATGTCGCCATCTAATAACTCCAGTGATCATGGACAACATTTTTAAGAATATCGAGCACACATAAAACAGTAATGTCGAAATACCAACTAGGTGCTTCTGAATCCTTTGTTTATGTAAACAGCGTACAATAATGGAATGACTTGAAACATATATAATTAAACTTTTTATAATAATATATGTCAGTTCCTTCAGTATAAAAGTAAACTTAGTTGGGCTGAACTTCAAAAAGCTTTTAAGCTTTTGTAACTTATGTGTGTTTTCATATTTCTCTCACAACCAAGAGCTGATTTTAACTTGAATGAAATTCCTTTTCATTACTTTGAAGTTTCTTTTTACAATTTTGAGTAATGATGCCCGTGATCATTTATTATTATTTAGAAGGTTTCTGAATACATATTCAGGAAACTCTTATAATATTTTCTATCAACCTTATTCAAAAAAGATAATATGTAGATTACAAACTCTAACGCATAATACATATACACAATAATATATTTGAAATACCCTACCCCTTCAATGACGGGAAACCTTTCACATATTCATAATCATTTTTCCTCCTTTGATACCAAAAATACGGCAGCTAATATTCGTGGAACTACGTAACTCGTTGCTTGAATGTTTGATAAGGAAGTTCTATGAAACTAATTTGTTGGTTGTTAGGAATGCAACGAGAAATGGTGAGTTTTATTTCTGGAAAAAGTCATATATGCAAGTGGTAGGGATCAGAAAACTAAAAAAATAACATTTTTATAAACTAATTTCTCTGAGTTTGCCTCAGAAGGAATCACTTTTATTAAGTGCGACTAACAAAATATTTGCTTTCGGTTATATGATCTATACTACGCAAATTAATTTTAAAATTGCAGAAAAGTCTACCAACACAAACAGAGTGCTTATATCAGCGCTCCGTTATTTTCTACGGCTAAAAGGTTTTTTATGTGATTAGGTTACGGTACAAGTACGAGGCCCACCCGGTGTAAAGCGGTAACATGTAACTATAACGGTTGTATTTTATGACAATAGCCGATCTGCAATGGGTTCTTCGAAGAAATATACAAGTATATAAAATGTATTATCGAAGACTTCGCTTATAACCCTGAGAAATGAAGTTGTTCAAGCTCATGTGCCTGTAACTTAACCGGCATCCATATACCTTAAACCAAAATATAACATAGTTTTGTTTTTACCGGCGGTATGTCTTTATTAACAAAATACTACGAACTTTATACAGCACTACAGCTACTACAATAAAAACATTTGGACTCATAGGCAGTCCAAATGCTCTAGCCCACTAGCAGTTGGCAGCGTGCCCAGCACGCTGGCAGAATTGCCCCGTTGAATTGCAATGCTTATTCTTTGAGTAACATAGTTATGCAAACATTATTGTGTGATGGTAAAAATAAGTTTAGTGGGAGTAGATACTTCCCCGGACGAACATGTTCGCAAAGAGTATATTACGACTTAATGGTTAACTAGACATTTTTTATACTTTTTCACAAACTATTTACCGGCAAACTATTGGAAATTAAGCGGAAACAAATTTTGCAGGTGAAAACGAAGTATTACACCAGTTTGCCAACATTTCACGTTAGCTTAGCAATTATTGTTAGGCAGTGCATTGAAGAACATAAAAATAGTCACAATGTAACGCAATTCCAATTATCTTGATAAACAAACGTTTCTGACTCTACTACTGCCTTGAAAACGATATCTGTTTTATGGTTACGAGACATTAAAACACTAGCAATATCCCGTTCGGACGTGTTTTACGACAAATGCTATTATTTTGCTCTTGTTACTCGTAAAGAGAGTGCAGTTTACGAGAACACTCGCTTTTACAACTCGTGTAATGGGATAAGTAGTATGAATTTACATCAAGTTTTGAAGATTTATTGCATTGCTATAATGTTTTATTGCAGAAATGTGATTAGTCCTAAAAAAATATTTATTTTTATTTTTGAATTTACGCATGCTTTGCGGATTATTTTACAAAATTAAAACGAGAGGAAAACATATCGTAATGTGCGGGATTGCGCCATTCAATGTTGATCAATGACTGGCAAAACTACTACACAAGAAGTCGAAAATTTACTTTAGTCATTCAATTGTGCACCTGAAGCCTTAAGTGGAAGCCAACAAAAATAACGCTTGCAGGCAGTTCGAAAAAAATTAAGTCATCTGCGGGATTCGAACCCGCGTCCATTAGCCGGGGTATGCTCTAACCAATTGAGCGAACATGACATGACGTCATAACTTAAATCTTTCCTATCGTTCTTTAACCATCGTATTGGGATGGAGCGACATCTATAGTACCACTTACGTTGTACTACAAACAAGAACAATTTTGCAATTGATTTAAATACTTGTAAATGATGACGCAACCTTATAATTTTAATATTGTTATGTTTGCAATAACGCCTGCTATGCGGATAACTTTACATTCATTTTTCTATCGTATATTTGTAATTTTGTAATGTAATCCGCATAGCAGGCGTTATTGCAAACATAACGATATTAAAACCAGAATTAATTACAATATTTCGCTCTTAAAATTCTTAAATGGGATATTCGTTAATTATGCAATAGTGTTTGAAATCATACTCAAAAATAACTTATAATTTATTAAAGGCTGAATGCCTATCTTTGAACTAATTAGGAACCGGCTAGGACCCGAGTTGCCTATATTTTGTTTCAACTACTTGAATTATATTGCTAAGATATATCGTTATATCAATAATTCCTGAAACTGTCGCATTTGGTCTGAAAATTGCTTGTACATATTAAATATTTGTCACAATTTATTGGGCACAACTATATTTTATTCACATGGCATTACTTAACATTGCATTTATATTAGAATTTATAGACAATGTAGCCAGTAATATTTCACATGCGAAACAAAATAAATAGACGAGTAAGCAAGCAAATAACTACAGCGTGATAATTTCCGAACACTATTCCCACAAATGCTCCTGCATTTCCATGAATATGACAACATTTGTTGAAATTGCTCACATACACTTCCTCATTTATGTGGAGTAGGTTAATTTTGAATGTTCATGAGCCAAGTTGGTTTAATCTAATATTTGGGTCGGACTAAAGTCAGCACTAGGCTTGTTGACATCAACCACAAAGACTACTTTCATTGATACTGAAAGATGCACTCTAAAAAATTAAGGATGCCATTTTCTCTTAGTGGGTGATAATATGAACACATCGTTTATGATATTAGGTGTAGAAACGAAAGCTGATTAACTAAAGTCAGCCTGTTTTTTTATTTACATACGTGGAAGTTGAAAAATTTAAACAAATTATATATATTCGTTCTATCATGTTTCTACCCTTCATGTCTTATTTCAGTATAAATCGATTGTTACCGAAAAACAAATTTAAATCTCTGTTCGAAATATGTATATCTTTCCAGTCAAATAGATCAAATCAATGAAAAACAAAGTAAGTTTTGATTTAATCTTTTGTCGGTTAATGTTCCATTTCGAATTCAAAACAAAAATATTGTCTTCATTTAACAAAACTTGCATTAATCAAACAACTATGTAAATAGAGAATTAGGTTATGTTTATAGTCCCGTGGAATGCCGGGCTAGAAAGTCACCACCATCTCTTCCGGGGGTGCCGAAAGAGGTGACTAAGGGACCAAAGTACCAGAAGGTGGCCTGCAGCGCCTTCTGAAGAACTGGCATCCTATACTTCGATCTCCAAGATGCCTGATTAGCGTGGGGCTTTAGGAAAAACCCTCCTTTGTGGGGGAGGCTGTGTTCAGCCGTGGACAATCCGGCTGATACAGTAATATTGTCGGATTTAACTATTTGTAGATTGTTTTTAAAAACAGATTTAAATTTTAAATCTTCTTCCGTTTGACAAACGTCATACTAACAGGATCTGATGGTTTTATTTAAATTGCCCTTTATTTAAATTGTATGATTTAAATGTGACAATAGAGGATTTAGTAAAAGGTGATTTGGTTGTTTTAATGAAAATCCAGCATCCTCTCGTCAAAAGTCCATCATTCAATATTTCGTGAAGTAAAATATACTAAGCTGTCTTAACTATGATCTAAATTTTATGCAAACAAATTCGGGGCTAATAAGCTGTTTGCACACTGTTCAAAGTTCTTGGCAAACAAGTTCCTAATCGAATAAACTGAGGTTCAATATTCGTTTTTAGTTGATTTATCCAATTAGCAATAGTGAAAAAATATAAGTATACACAGTTGCTGTATCAAATATGAAGAAAGTAACATACTATTAGTTGAAGTAGCAAATTACGTTTATTACACATGATTGGAGATAAAAAAAAATGTATGCCTCGTCCACACGAGGGTTTCGAGGGTCGAGGTTTCGAGGGTCACGTGGGTTCAATGCCCACGCATTGAACCCACGTCCTCCGATTTCGCGACAGACGTCTAAACCACTCGGCTACCTGGGCCGCTATTTCTAGCCAAAATGTCGTACTCCAATTGTATTACTTTAACAGTAATAGGGGACGGTCAAATGGCAAAATCAAAATACACCCAGTCGGCACTAGGTATATTTTGAATGATTATGATCCCAGTGGGTAAAATCTCGTGTATGGGTCGGCGTAAAGGCAAAATTAGGCTCGTTGACTTTAACCACTAAGCCTACTTTCGTTGATTAGATATCTGCAAGGTGGGTGTAACCTAAATATGGGATAGAAAAATTTTTTAGATTTTTTTTTTTTTTTTTTTATTTATATTTTATTAGATTAATAGATGTAGTTTATCGGTTAGAAATTGTGTATGTTTCTTTTTATATCCACACGAATACTTGCTGACATGACAGGGTAGGACCCTTAAGATGTAGTTTAAGTGCGTGCCGAGGCATTACATTTAGATGAGAAAGAAACTGGCAGGTACCGTAATCTCATTTCGTACTTCGTAGCCTATTCCTTCGTATATAATAATACACTTACTTCACGCGCAGAATACTACAAAAAAAATCGATTATCTCTTAGCAAGCCGACATGAAATAGTAGATTGTTATACAAGGGTCGAAAGGAATCAATTCCCATACGAGGTATTTAGACGCCCGAGCGTAGCGAGGGTGGCTATAGTCCGAGTAGGAATTGATTACTTTCACACTCACGTGTTAAGCACTCTACTTTTCATTTCGAATATAAGGAAAGTAAAAAATAGTAGTTTTTCTAAATTATTCATTAATAATAATAACATGAATAGGCAACTATTTAAAATTAAGTAATTGTGATATAAGAAATATTTGTCAAATTTAAAGTAAAATTTTGCTTGCAATATTTACGGACGGCTATCGTCCAAATATGAATTTATGACTTTCACACTTGTTAAACACTCTACTTTTCACTACGAATATGAGTAATATAAAAAATGTTTCTATAATATTTATTGATAACAAGAACATGAGTAGAAACTATTTAAAATGAATGCACTTATAGTCAAAATAGTATAACTTACATCCGTGTTAAACACTCTAATTTTCAATAAAAATATGAGAAAAGTAAAAAAAATAGTTTTTCAAAAACTCTATAAGAAAATCTAAAATATTTACTGAAAACCATAACATGAATAGAAGAAACATATATAGAATCAATTGAAGGATAAGAACAATTTGTAAAATAAAGTAAATTTTTTGTTAGATTTTTTATAATTTTACTTACCATCCTGCATATTTATATATATATATATATATATATATATATATATATATATATATCTAGACTACATGGCACACAAAGCGTCTGCCGTGGAAGCCATTCCACTTAAAAGGTATTTTCTTAAAGTTGTTTTTAAATGTATCCTTATAAACATAATTAGTGATTAAAATGTTCATATAAGATACACTAACTTGAGAGAGTCACATTAATTCTGTTATAAGAACTAGTTGTTAGCTTTTATATAAACACAAATGTTGTAATTGGTTTTTATAATACAGCAAAGTATTTTAGAACGAAAAAATATAGACGTCTAATTTTGTTTACAACAATGGTTGCCATGGTTACAAATCATTCCGGCCCAAGAGAGGGAAGCATTTAGTATGAGTTTTTCCCAATTTTAGGTGGGAAGCAGCGTCTTCCACCCGCTACTCAGATCAAATAAACACTATTTTCCGAGTGTGAGAAATTAAAAACCATTTTTTTGTGTTTTTGTTGCAAACCAAATGACGGGTTCTACAAATCAGTATCAAAATTACATAATTTGATTTATATACCTTGTAGTCTTATCACCACTGCCGTAAATATGTTCACTTTTACAATATGTTACCCATATGACCCAAATATTATTCACAGGGTAAAAAATATTATAGAGCAGTCTTAAGACCTGTCATAATATAAGTATGGATCAGAATTTTGGCAATAAGAGAGGTAAATAAAATAAACCTGTGTGTGGCACAGATATGAATTAGAGCGGTAATCGGTAGTAATATCTGCCTATAACAGATGAATTTTATCACAAGTGACGAACTGCACTGTGCCCGTCACTCTGAGACATACAGTTGTTGAATATCATGTCTCTGTAATTTTACTGGCTCACAAGGACTGATACCGGAACACAATGTCATTGTTACGTAACTGGCGACAGATTTTCTACTTGAGAGTGGTAGCTAGCCAAGCGATCATTCGCAAAATGTCCTCCCACCGTGCGGTGAAGCTCAAGCCGGTGGTGGAGATCGAACCATGGATTTGCGGCACCGATTGCCATAGCTATAACCGCTCAGCTATCATTGCTTCGAAAATGATGCGATGGATTTGTGGTGTAATTCTACACTTTCCAATACCATATTAAGAAAACAGGTAGAGTAAAAAAGTATTTGCAGATATATAATCAAAAAAAGGGGTTTGGGAGCGGTTAAAGTTTCTTCTGATATAGTCATGTTTATCAAAGGAAACTTGAACGTACCTGAGCACCAATGACAGAAAACTAAAGATTAATAAACTAGCGTAGTATAGGCCCATGGCATCATGAGGAGGAATGAATAATACAAAGCGAGAAGAGTTTTGATTAGGTATGAATTTTTACTAATAAAAGGGTAGAAGAAGGCCAAAGAACGATGGACTGTGTGAAGAAAGTTATGAGTGTGATAGATTATTTGAAAATTGGCTCACTATTTATTGAAATATTTGTTCATATTCACTTGATTGGCTTTAAGCTTAAGATTTAATCAACTGGTATAATGTGACATTTTAGTTTCGTTTTAGAAATACTCTGTGGTTCTTAAGATGAAAATAAGTATTGGTTTAATTATCTATGTGGATATTTTATCTGTGGTGTGAATTTAATACTTTACCTAATTTTGTATAATTTGAGACTGTGATTAAGCATCATATATGGATTATCATCACTGGAATCATTATTTGATAATATTTTTACTATCCGTATATTTTATTATTAGTAGTATAACTGATCACGTGACAGTTGTAAAGATACTTATTTAAAATAGTATATATTATGTACTTTATATCTATGTGTAAAATCATTGATGATTTTATTATACTTATTGCCATAAGTATAGAGCTTGAAATCACACAATTGTCAATTTTAAAGAGTACTGTGTTTGTGACGGTAGTCGCTTCGTCACCTTGTTTGTTTACTGCTCTAAAACGGGTAGTGTAAGGCAAGTAGATTCACTTTCTGTCGGACCGCCGCCACAGTAGATCGAAAATCGTCTTTCATAGACATAGAATCTGGAATTATTAAAGCTAAATTTTTTTGCTTGGGACGAGTTCTGTTAATCATTGTTATACTATAAAATGGGATGTGCGACAATTGTGAGTACAAATAGGCAAGATATAATTTTTTTTTGAAAAATTTGTATGGGACTAACGTATAAAATGTCAATATCTCCGTAATCACAAGTTTGGCCGTTATATTCTTGCACACGTAATAAGTACTAATTATTTATGATTTTTTGACATACTTTGTTTTGCGGCACCACTTGCGATTTTTTTTTTAAAAATCGTCAAAGTTATCAATTTTTCTTATATTGAAAACTGTTTGTAATGCTTAAAATATGCGATTATTAGTTCTAGTTTAGGGTATTTTATAAATCCTAATGCAAAACTTTCTAAGAAATCACAAAAGACTGTTAACCAAAACATTTTCACCTCTGAATACAACTTGCATGGTAATAATAAATTATCTTTTGAATCTAATCTAGTCACCTGTAATGGTATGGTAATCAATAACAAATGAGTACTGTAAAAGTACTCATTTGTTAATGACCTCCGTTAGGTGATCAGATAGACTAAATACCTAATAAAGCAATTAGCGAAAGGATACACTCAAAAGAATATGTATTAAGTTTAAGAGCTCCGTAATTTAATAATTAGTGTCATTAACAAATGAGTACTTAACCATAAGAAGTAACGGAGGTCATAAACAAATGACTACTTAACCATTAGAAGTAACGGAGGTCATTAACAAATGACTACTTAACCATTAGAAGTAACGGAGGTCATTAAGTTAGTTATTAGTCACCATTACTGGTGACTAGATTAGATTCAAAAATATATAATTTATTATTACCGTGCAAGTTGTATTGAGACGTGAAAATGTTTTGGTTAACAGTCTTGTGATTTCTTAGAAAGTTTTCTGTTAAGATTTATAAAATACCCTAAACTAGAACTAATAATCGCATATTTTAGCATTACAAACAGTCATCAATATAAAAAAAAATTAATAACTTTGACGATTTTTTAAAAAAAAATCGCAAGTGGTGCCGCAAAACAAAGTATATCAAAAAATCATAAATAATTAGTACTATATACGTGTGCAAGGATATAACGGCCAAACTTGTGATTACGGAGATATTGACATTTTATATGTTAGTCCCATACAAATTTTTCAAAAAAAAATTATATCTTGCCTATTTGTGCTCACAATTGTCGCACATCCCATTTTATAGTATAACAATGATTAACAGAACTCGTCCCAAGCAAAAAAATTGACCTTTAATAATTCAAGATTCTATGTCTATGAAAGACGAGTTTCGATCTACTGTGCGCCGTGCCGAGCAGACCTCCAGTGGTGTTGAAATAGTGTTTGACGACGAAGTGCTGCTTGATTCAGTTTCGGTCGGACCACCGTGCCGAGCAGAGCTCCGGGGGTGTCGAAATATATTTGGAAAGTAGGCTTTAGTGACGAAGTGCTGCCCAATCAAGATGTTGTGAAGTTAAGTAATTTATTATTATCTTTTCTGATGTTACATAACGACAAACCTCGTTTAAATGTAATGGTCCTTGTGGACCATTACATGGTTTGTTAAAAAGGTTATGACAATTATATATCGAATAAGAAAATATCTGTTTATGTAAACAATGACTTTATATGTTAATTAATAGTTGATAATCCAGTGAAAGTGTAAATAAAGTGTATATTGATATTGAAGCGCTCGTAGCGAAGTTTACTTAGCTGTTCTCAACCGATCAGCAAAGTTAAGCAACGTCGCGCGCGGTCATGAGTTGGATGGGTGACCGCTAGTGACATTACTACTGAGCGCTTCCGTGCTTCGGAGGCATCGAGAAACTAACCTCGAGAGTGGAATTCATGGTTCGGTCTATCTGGCAACTAGTGTGTTGTATCGGACACACTCCAAATTTAAAATATCCTTCCTCCTAGTGTTGTGATTACGCTTATGGTGGTGTATATCGATTTTATATAGATAATTGTCGATATTATGTTACCCTTCTTATGGTAAATTTTTGATTCCAACCATGGAATTTCTACACGGAAATTCATAGTCATCTGGACCATCACTGCTTCTAAAAGATACAGTGGAATTTAAACAAATATCGTACAACTTATTAATTTGTATCTATATAGTTTTGTCTTACATAGTTAGTAAAATATCTACTACGCCTATACACTTATTATACAGGCATTAATATTATTATTCAATTTATTATATGTATTGTATAAAAGATCTTTATTTTACTTGTTTGAATTAGTTTTATGTATATCTAAACACACTCAAATACTTATTTTATACCTAAACCTGTTACACTTCGAAGGAAGCCTTATATAATAAACCATTTTTAATATTTTCAAAATTAAAAATGGTTAATACTTTCGTTACTACTTTTTACGTTCTTAATACTCAGCGATCTAATTTTTTTCAATAATGTCGTAGTTTGATATTTGATTAGGTTATTTAGGGAGTCATTTAATATTTTACTTATTTTAAGAGATGCGAATCATAGTAATTACTTTATTTATTACCTATATATATATATATAACTTTAAGCTTATAAAACAATATTTGGTAAGCTAGAATGAGTTTGGTAAAATTATAAGTTAGAATGAGTATTCAAACTTACATTTTTTTCCGTTGTTTTAGTCTTTTTTTTTATGTAATTGTGACGGATCAAACACGAGGCCCGCCTGATGTTAAGCGGACTAATCTCTGCCTATAACAGATGCATTTCGGCAAAAGTCACGAATTGCACTGCGCCCGTCACCTTGAGACATAGTTGTTAATTCTCATGTGCCCGTAATTTCACTGGCTCTCAAGGACTGCTGCCTGAACACACCGTTAGGTGCTTGGCGACAGATTTTCTACGCTAGCCTGGCGGGCATTCGCAAAATGCCCTTCCACCATGCTTTGAAGCTCAAGCCCGCGGCGGGATTCAAACCATGGACATGCGGCACGTCAGTCCATAGCCAATGGCACTGAGCCATCACTGCTTCATATTTCTTCTGTATTTTATTTTCTCTTATTGATAGCTGTGAAAACTAAAATATTAACTTACATTATGTGGATTAGCTAAAATGCGCTGAGTTCATTAAAAATAGACTTAGTGGAATAGACACGGTGAGTGACTCATGTTAATTTATAAGTGTTAATTGATAAGTATCCCGTGGGGTACCGTGCTAGAATTTTACTCCACCATTGCTATCGGTGTCATTGGTGTTGTAAGAGGTAACTAAAGGTAAAATACCGAAAGGTAGGAAGCAGCGCTTTCTGAGGAACTGATATCTTAAACTGCGATCCCCAAGACACCTGCCAAGCGTGGGAATTATGGCAAATTCTCCCTAAATGGTGGAGGATGTGTTCGGAAGAGGACAATCCTGCCAATACAGCAGTTTATAAGTGTATTTGACGTTATAATTTGCTAACATTAGGTTTTGTTACACAGTAGTTTCCATTGTTTACCTACTTCTTACAGCCAAGCGTAAATATAATTCACACTCAACGCTTAAGATGTTTAGAGATATATTACCACGTTGATGTTCTAAATGTGCACTATATCGATATCGATTAAAATTGCACATTCATTCCGTCCCATCACTGTAAATCACGTGGTCGTGGCTTAGCCAATTAGAACGTGTTTCGATATGAGAAAAATTGACAGAAATTTGTTTCTTACAAAGCTAATAGAATGGCGTCTCTTCGGGTTACTTTCTCGAAGTTCGGAGGGCACGTTAAGCCGTCGGTCCCGGTTGTTGTCCTAGGATGGCAGTCGTTATAGCATGGTGGTAGGGCATTTTGCGAATGCCCGCCTGGCTAGCTACCACCCTCAAGTAGAAAATCTGTCGCCAAGCACCTAACGGTGTGTTCCGACAGCTGTCCTTGAGAGCCAGTACTTCTAGGTTAGCCTGAACAACATCTTCGACCACATCATCACTTACCATCAGGTGAGATAGTGGTCAAAGGCTAATCTATAAGGCATAAAAAAAAAAAAAAAAAAAAAAAAAAAAAAATATAGTAAGTATGTAAAACATTGTTAAAATACTTATAAAAAAATGGCCCCGAGTTTCTTGCCCGTTCTTCTCGAAGTGGCTCTATACAATTTTGTTTGCTGAACGTGGCAGTACAATGTAGAATCATTCAATATTACAATTTCACCAAATTGAATAAATGGTTTTGACTATTGACTTTGTTGTTTAAATCCAACTAACAAGTGCAAAAGGTGTGAGTGGTAAAATTACGAGCAAAAAAATAGATTGAAGGCAAAACGCGTGTTTATAATACTACGATCATCAAAATACTACGAACTATATGCAGTTATAACGAAAGCTTTTAGACAACCTAAAAGTCATTGCGGACTCACAGGCTGTCCAAATGCTCCAGCCCACTATCAGTTGGCAGCAAGCCCAGCAAGCTGACAGCATTGCCCGGTTGAATTGCAAATATAACTGTATTTATATTACCAGCATAAAAAACCAAAAATATGTTAAACAAAAGAAAAGTGCTCTGTTGTTTTGAAGTGCTCGTAGCAAAGTTTGCTTAGCCATTCTGAACCGATCAGCAAAGTTAAGCAACGTCCACCGCGGTCATGAGTTGGATGGGTGACCGCTAGTGACATTACTACTGATCGCTTCCGTGCTTCGGAGGGCCGTCAGCCCCGGTTGTTGTCTTAGGTTGGCAGTCGTTATTGCATGGTGATAGGGCATTTTGGGATGGACTGCCTGGCTAACTAGCACCTTCAAGTAGAAAATCTGTAGAAAACCAAGCACCTAACGGTGATTTCCGGTAGCTGTCCTTGATTGCCAGTTAATTCTAGGTTAGCCTGAACAACATCTTCGACCACATCATCACTTACCATCAGGTGAGAGAGTGGTCAAAAGCTAGCTAACCTATCAAGCATAAAAAAAAGTGTAACTGAATAACAAAAAAATCTTTTTTTTTTCTTTTTTTATGCCTGATAGTAAGTGATGATGTGGTCGAAGATCTTGTTCAGACTAACCTAGAATTACTGGCTCTCAAGGACAGCTGCCGGAACACACCGTTAGGTGTTTGGCAACAGATTTTCTACTTGAGGGTGGTAGCTAGCCAGACGGGCATTCGCAAATTGCCCTACCACCATGCTATGACGACTGCCATCCTAAGATAACATCCGGGACCGACGGCTTAACGTGCTCTCCGAAGCACGGAAGCGCTTAGTAGTAATGTTACTAGCGGTCACCCATCCAACTCATGACCGCGGGCGACGTTGCTTAACTTTGCTGATCGGTTAAGAACAGCGAAGTAAACTTCGCTACGAGCGCTTTTCAATGTGACACTAAAGTAAGTTCAACATCTGCAACTCGATAATTTTTGAGTATGCCATTGTCTCAAGTTAAGCTGCACACACATTTTTATGAATTATAACTTTTGATGAAATTGCTCGTATACACTTCTTCATATAGACTATGTTCATTTTGAATGTTTATGAGCCCAGTTGCTAGAATCTCGTATTAAGGTCGCAGTAAAGTCAACATAGGCATGTTGATGTCAACCACAAATACTACTTTCGGTGATTAGAAATCCACATGGTAGGTTTAACCTAGATACGGAAGAGTAGACATAGAGAGAGAAATACTAGGGCAGTATTTTAGTTGCAGTTTATTGCAGTATAGCAGTCGGAGAGTGTAATAGATATTTTGGTTTATCATTGAGCTGGAATAACTGCCTATGTATAAAGCTTCTTACTTTAATTTGTGGTAACCCTATGTTTTTGTAAATAAATAAGTATTTGATAATATAACATCAGATCCTAGAACACATTCTAGAAGCATAATGGCCAAACGGTAATACCTATGGACTTTCGTGTCGTTCCATGGTTCAATCCTCGCCAACGGCTAGAGGGCATTTTGCGAATGTTCGCCTGGCTAGCCCTTCAAGTAGAAAATCTGACGCAAATCACATTACTTAGTATTTCGGCAGCAGTCCTTGAAAGCCGGAAAAATTATAGGCTTATGAGAATTAACAACTGTATGTCTCAGAGTGACGGGCGTAGTGCATTTCACCATTTGGTGAAACGCATCTGTTAAAGGCAGAGGTTTATGCTTAATAACAGATGGACCTGGTGCTTGTTCCGTCATAATGCCATATAACTCGTATATTTATACCTTTATGATAGTTTTTATAGAAGAAAAGTATTACGTTGGGTATAAACTAGTACTAGTTAATAATGTGATCTTTTTACAAATTAAATAACCACATCCTTTATTTAAGCAACAAATACTGATAAAGCTGAATATAAATGTAATTCTGAAAATGTAGTGAAACAAAAATTTTTATTTCTTACAAAATTACAAATTTATGAGAGTAAAAATTTAAGTCATGTGCGGGATTTGAATCCGCGTCCATCCACCCCTTTAGCCGCTTGTTATCTAGCTAGCTTATTATCCGCAAAGCATGGGTTATTGCAGACATGAAAGTATATTTATTTTTTCTTTTACGTGTTGTTGCAAACGAAACCCTGCAAGAGTGATGCTGGACACAAACTTAGTTCGTTTTAAAAATGAAAACCCTTTCCATTCTAGTTTTATGCTGCTTTTTCCACGTCATTACAACGAACACAGTACACGAGTATATTCATACAAAGTTGCGGTAAACTCTCATTATTTTATTCGATATCCTTTAAAACAGTTTATGCTCAAAGAGGGACCAATCACACATTAAAAGTAAATAATCAATTCATTGTTATGATAGTTTATGTCAATTTAATAGTCAAATAGCGTGACAGCCTCGGCACAGTTTTCCAAGCACAAGCATTTACCGCCATTTCTACTACATCATGAGTGGTTTTATTGATTGATGTACTAACCTATGGTCGTTAACGATTTGCTAATTCATGGATTTAGATTTAGGTCAATTTAGTCAAAACTCACAAACTATCTGATTGTACAATGTATTCAGCTACAGCTTCAGCAAATAAGTAGTGTATGATACTGGCTCCATGGCGTATTTAATTAAAACTTGATTGTGTGTATTTATTAGTATCTATTATCATGCTATAAAATTCGTGTGCAACAAAATATCGTTTTTGAAGATATTGTTGAATTTACAACGTTGTTTCAGTTTTATATTCAAGTCGTACAATTATATGCGATTCTCTTACGTCAGTAATTAATGTTTTTGAAGTTTCATTTGTAACAAGTTATCACAGTTAAGTCCTGCTCATTCCCTAATTTCTAAATTTGATGATCACTGATGATTTTTAAGAACAGTGCTCTTCGGGTGCGAGCCTAAACCTAAATCTTCAAATTCCCTGAGCTGTCAAAACACAGGTGAAGTGCTTACCGAAGACCTTTTCCTTAAAAATAGTAGCGAGGGAAACTCATAAGGAGTGCTCTTGCAAAATACATTACTTCAATATATAAGTGGTGGATTGAAACTTCATAAAGATATTGGTCGAAACTGAAAAATATTACGTTAATTGCTATTTTATTATTTGTATCTACTTCTGCTCACCATTATTGCAGATGAACACTAGAATATACACAAAAAATAAGAAAATAACACAATAAAAAATTTCACACATCTGATTAACCCACCGAAACACCCCATAACCAACAAATCACCAATTATTACCTGTTTTCAAAACAACGTAAACACAATAACGATTTACTACATCGTTTTTCCACTCGAGCACAATTTTGTTCGAAGTGATCAAAAAGTTTTCAATTGATTATATTTTTGGTACCTTCGCACGAAACTATGTCGATTAAACAATTTTTTAATGATTCCATGAAACGAAGTTATATTAGATTATTCTGATAGGTACTGAGACTTCATGATACATATACAGTTCAAATTATTACAGAGCGCTTCCGTGTTTTGGAGAGCACGTTGAACTGGTTGTTGTCTTGGGATGGCACGGTGGTAGGGCGTTTTTCAAAGACCAAAAAAAAAATGCCTAGGTCAGCCTGAACAACATTCTCGACGACATTAACCAGACAAAGACTAGCCTATCCGTGCTAAGCAAAAATCAAATTATACTTATTATTAGAGCACAAAATGTTTCATCTCGAATGGAAATCGAGCCCGCGTCCCTGATTGTGCACCAGGTACCTTGAATATTAGGCTATCGAGACTGACTCGGCTAATCTAAAATTGTCTACTCCAATTTTATTATTTTAATCGTCATTTGGAGCTGCAGCGATCAACCACATTACTAGACTTCATTTGGAGGAAAGAATAGCTTCTTTAAACAATTAACTGTCGTATATTGCAGCTTGTCAGTAGTTAGGAGCTTGGGGCACCTGAATAAAAAATACAGTCAGCAATCATAAGTTGATTTGATTGAATTTCAATAATGTTTATGATTTTATACGACTAGTAGTAATTCACGAGGGCCAAATGTATTGCCAGTGTCGAGGTAACCATAATATACTTGAATATATGTGTGTCGATCAAATAGGTAATAAGAGAAATATCAGTTTAAGTTATATGATGTATTTATTGTTTTAATTTTTAATACTGTGTACCGATAAGCATTCCATATTTATAAAGCTATTTATTTTCTACAATAACAAGTATATATATCGGGAATATAGAAACATAGAGCGCAACAACAGCACATTTTCCTTTAACCTTATCATATTCCTTCGACAAACATATTCAGATATTCGAAATCCCCAAGCAAACTTGTCAATTCAAAGTGTATCGAGCCAGGACAAGTCGCTCTCGAGACATTAATATCACGTTCGTTGCACTTAATACGTGACTCCACGATGCATAAAGTGTGATGTATTTCTCGATCCACTGCGCTCTAAAGTGTGCTTATCGAACTTGATGCACGCCTGTGCGCTTTTGGGTTAGAGTAAAACGCATTAGAGAGCTCCTTATCTTTTATACCTACTGTAGGCCTTGGCAACAGACTTAAGGAGTGGTGAAATATTTTGATTTTATTATGTACGGAATTCCTAAAATTATAAAAAAAACAGAACCATGAATATTTTCTTAAACTGAAAAATATGAAAAAACTAGTTTAGGTCTGTAATCTGCTGATTCAAGCACATTACAGAGGTCTGATCAGAGGACTGAGCTCATATTTTCATGGTTAGACTTTCACTGGTTATTCTATACGCTTCAGTATTAGAAATCAGTTTCGTTTTTATTTTCTCTACAGTGAAGCATGCTGCTACAGGATGGATTGTGTCACAATAATGGCTGCCAATAGATGCAGTTATTCAGTCACATCAAATTATGGACATATTGTTAAATACTTTTTTCACCTAACTTAATATACAAGCTGCAAAACTATTCAAATGATGTAAGCAAAATAATATGATTTAAGTTACTACGATAATTATAAGACTATAATAAGAATTTCACTTTCAAACAGTACAAGTTTGGAGTTATTATTTATCTTAACAAAAACAGTATAACTCCCTTAAAAATTATTCATGGCATACTAAAACAGTTATTAATGGTAGACTTGAAGACCTTCCTGTTTGTTTTTTTGCAGTAATAAAAAACAGAATGCTTTGCCATGTCTTTATTCTGCGCTCAGATGACAAGACCTCAATGACCTAGTTGGTGATCTCATTCTTATTGCTTTAAGTTTCAAATATAAATATTATTAATGTTTCCAATAATCGGCTGTACTCACGCGTATTGGTCGAGCTTGTCGACCTAGGTTTTCGTCAAATTATTTAATATACTAGAAATATTATTTAAAATTGACCAGGGAGTATTGTATTATGTATTCAGATTTTGGGCAAACCAATACTATTTTTCGCACAAATCATAATACAGTTAACACTATGTGATAAAGCACGTGACAAGGAATGAATATGCAAAATAGTTGCTCGAAACATTCAGACTTGGATGGCATGCATATTAACTCAGTCTCGCAAACAACTTACATATTCAAATCCTCCCGGATAGTTTCGAGTTTATTTTGACTGTATCTCTATTGTGGCTTTAGGAAGTGAACTCAATGTTTTGACCCAGTTTGTATACAGCCATATTTATTTTAATCGCTTGAACTATCGCATCCTATTACATAAATTTACATAGGTACTCAAAGATAGATCCCAATAATGTAGTATATTCTGTCGTCACAAAATTTTGCTCAGCGTATTCTTTGTCTTAAGTTCTACTTATCACAACTTTATACCTAGTTTTCATTTTAGGAAATATATTGTGATAATAAAGACCGAATTTTATCATATATTTACATGTTCAAAAGTTTTCCATTTGAACAGCCATTGTGCGTCCATTATTAAAATTTGTGAATTCTAAATATATCTCTAAGACTTTTGTTTTAAATAGTATATTATTTGCGCGTCCCGTGGTTTAACCTGCGTAAAAATAAATAAAAGTTACAAAATTTCAAAAGACTACGCTGTCAAATAAAAAAAGGTTTTAAAAGAGTTTTATCTAGGAGGCTATTGATCTAAGACCACTAATTTCTTTACAAAAGTGGTAGAATGGAGATCAAAATATCAGATTTCAGCTTTGAAGAGGCTAAAAAAATTATCTGGCAAGATTCTATATTTTAATTATATTTTTTGACGTTGCGAAAATATGTGTTTCTGATAATATAGCAAATAGGTTATATTTTTCCTTGGATGTAATGAGTAACTTTAAAACTTAATTAAGTTAACTTATAATTTATATGAAATTAAGTGATACTTTTTTGCCCCGTGGGGTGCCGGGCTAGAATGTCACTACCTCATTGCTACCTGTGGGTGTCGTAAGAGGCGACCAAAGGTAAAATACCGGAAGGTGGGCAGCAGCGCCTTATGAGGAACTGCTATCTTTCTTTGCGAACCCCAAGATGCCTGCCAAGCGTGGGGATTATGGCAAACCCCCCCATAATGGATAGGCTGTGTTCAGCAGTGGACAATCCGGCTGATATAGTACCTACAGTACAAATATTTATTTCATGTTGAGTTGAATGTTTATCAGTATTTTGTGTTAAAAACACTGATATAGTAAATATCCCGTCGTGACATAATTTAATAAATATATTTTGTGAGTGTAGCAACCGTTAAATTTTAGTTAACCGTTTTTGTACCCATCAGTACAAAAAAAATAATTCAGTTTTTTTCTTATGGTCCCCATACAGAAAAAAAACATTATTTTGTGGTTTCTGTTTATGCTTATTGCTGAAACTAGCTAATCAGTTAAGAAAGTTTGGGCAAGCCGCGCTACAAGCGCTTCAAATTATTATATTATTTGTAGAACAAAAGATATAAATTATTTAAGCTTTTTTTATGTTATTGAGGCAGATCAAGCACGAGGTCCATCTGATGTAAAACGGACTAACCTCTGCCTATAACAGATGCATTTCGTCACAAGTCACGAATTGCACTGCGCCCGTTATTGAGACATAGTTGTTAAGTCTCATGTGCCTGTAATTTCACTGGCTCTCAAGGAGTGCTGCCTGAACCGTTAGGTGCTTGGCGACAGATTTTCTACTTGAGGGTGGTTGCTAGCCAGGCGGGCATTCGCAAAATGCCCTTCCACCATGCGGTGAAGCACAAGCCCGCGGCGGGATTCGAACCATGGACCTACGGCACGGCAGTCCATAGCCAATGCCACTGAGCCATCACTGCTTCAAAAGCTTTCACCAAGACTAAAGGAATATATAAAATACTGTATGTGCTACATTGGTTACGGTAGCGAGGTCATAAACACAGGATTAATTATAATAACGGCTTTAGTAGCTTTGGGAATAGTTCATTGTTATTAATTTCAAATGCCAGCTCAACACAAAGCGCATACAGTAGTAGTTACTTATGTAAACTAATTTCCCAACCTCAAGAAGCGCCTGTACACAATAGTATTAGATGAAACAATGAAATTTCCTTTCATACGAGTATAAGACACGACATTGTACACCAATTTACTAACCATTATGTTCTGTGTGATAAGAAAAATTGTTACAGAGTAATTTAATTACTGTTTTTTAATGAAGTGGTGAGACGAAAATTTCACCCGCAGCAAACTTCTTCACACTGCATTGCACATATCATTACAACATCCGCTATATATATATATGACCTTCACACCTTGACAAAGAAGCGTTTGCACACTACTGCTTTGAGGTAGAATATCTCACACTTTACATATATATATAGGTACCTACCAAGACGACTGAAGAAATTTACCACCTGTACTCTAAAGGTCTTAAATTCTGCTTCTTATACACCGTGTCCCAAAATTCAACGATAAGCCGGCATCGGTGCATGGACCTACTCATGACTACTCGGGAAAAAATAAAAAAAAAATTATAACTCTTTTTTTTTTTTAATTACAGAGACTTTTATAAAGTTGCGCCAACTTTTAATAAAACTTGCCATGGTAGTGTCCATACTTTTTTTTTAACCCAGACTATAGAAAGTGCATAGAATGTTAAAATCTATGAAAATTATAAGAAAAAATTTTTTTTTTACTGATTTTTGTAAAATAACTACAGACTTTCTGTAATTTTAAAGGATTGTGGTAGATAGCCGTCCTTCTTAGGTTGCTAATGCACAAAAAATATCAAAAATATGTCAAAAATTGTGGTCATGGTAGTTTAAAATAGCATAATGGGTATCGAATATCGATGAAATTTATAAAAGTCTCTGTAATTAATAAAAAAAAACAGTTATAATTTTTTTTTTTTTTTCCGAGGAGTCATGAGTAGGTCCATGCTCCGATGCCGGCTTATCGTTGAATTTTGGGACACGCTGTATATGTAACCGGTAAATGAGAAGTGAAACGATATAGTGAGGCTCGTCAGTAAATAAACATTATACATATAATCATTCATTTATAATAATTGGTATTCTAACATTCTAACGCGCTCGTGGTGGAGTTCTAAACCGATTAACTACACGAGTAGGTAAAGAAACATCCGCTGAGGTGTGGGTGTGGGTGGTCAACTAACCAACTAAAGGCATTTATTATTGAGCATTTCCGTGCTTTGGAAGGAATTTTAAGCCGTTGGTCCCAGTTGTTGTCTACGGATGGCAGTCGTTATCGCTTGGTGGTAGGGAATGCCCCTTGAATATGTATTCGTGCATCTAGCCGTGTGTTGAGGCACCTACATATCTTTCAGGATCAGTTCCCATTCTAGGCAGCCTGTTTACCACTTTCGACCACATCATCACTTAAGGCTTATTTACATTATGATTAGTGTTTAGTAGCGCTGTTGAGTGATTAGTGTTTCGTTGATGTGTTTAGTGAAGCTTAAGTATTGGGCACTGTCAAATACTTTTTAGCTTTTTTGTTCAGTAGATTAGTATAATTTTTACCTACGACTCTGGACAAAATGTTAGTTTAAAATAAAATAATAATAGCATTCGTAATTTTATAAGAAATTATAAAGAATTATATAATGCGGTGGTGGTATCGAAAGAGAAGAATACAGTAATAATTAATGTTTATCTCGCGGGCGCCGCGAGAATAAAAGTGAAGGAAAGACGAGTGTGAAGTGCGATACGAGGCTACTGGAAAAATAGAACACGTCACTAAACACAGTAACTTAACAGAATTAATACAATAATTACTTAATACCAATCAGATGCTGTCCAAATGGGTTTACTATCAGTGGAGCATGTGGTCAACGGTTAAGCGATATGTTATGCTTGTGTACACCAACCAACATTAGGATTTTTGTCTTAGTACTGGTTATGCATTTAAGATTAAAATGATAAATAATTTTAGAAGCATATCTTATATCCCGATTTTCTAAGCAGTCCCAAATTAAGTTTATGTTACAAAATCACAAATATACGATAGGAAAAATTTTAGTCATGTGCGGGATTCGAACCCGCGTCCATCCACACCTTGAGCCGGGGTATGCTATAGCCAATTGAGCTAACATGACATGACGTCATAACTCAAATCTTTCCTATCCTTCTTTAACCATCGTATTGGGATGGAGCGACATCTATAGTACCACTTGCGTTGTCCTACAAACAAGACCAATTTCGCAATTGGTTTTATACTTGTAAATGATGCCGCAACCTTATAATTTTAATATTGTTAGGTTTGCAATAACGTCTGCTATGCGGATTACTAAGTTTATGTTACATAATTCCGAAGCTGCGAGCATAAACTAAAATAATAAGTCTTTATAAAGTGCGTATTTGCATATAAAGAAGATTGTTATTTTTTTTAAACATAGTGCATTTATTATCACTCAAACGTAATAACATAGGGAATTATAATAAAACAAGATTTCAATTGCTAAAATGTTTGGAAAATGAATGGTAATTCTTTTAAACTAAAAATTTAAGATTGAATTACCCCAAAATTGTAACCAACCCGCAAATTCGAAAATTCTTACATGACTTCCCCTTTATCAAGCTTATTTAGCGATCAGAACTCTAACATGTGACGGTTACTAATTCTTACCTAATTGAAGCAATAAACTTTGTAGGTTCTAATGTTGGAATTTCCTTCGTAGAACATTAATTTTCCCTACACAAGGATTCTGGTTGAGGCACATACCGCTTGAATGGCTGCCGTCAAAGTGACAAATGTTGCCAATAAAGAACTCTACTCGCAGTTGTGTTTCTTTAGATTATATTGTCGAGCGTAAAAATGAGCCATTCTTTTTTTTACTTCTATTTTAGAAACTTTGAAGATAGGCCTTTATTATAGGCCGTTGTTATCAAATTAGATCCCGGCGTCCTAGTTATGAATTAAATCTATTGTTATCAGTATTGCCGATGTCAATGGGTTAAGCCACTGGTAAGAGTTGTATGATGCTCAATGTAATGTTTTTTGCTTATTGTAATGTTTATATAATGTTTCTTTAATATCTTGACTACGGGGTCAATTATAAGGTTCCTCTAAATTTAATTTATAATATTTTCTAAACAATGGTAGCTCTTATTTTGCTTATACTCCACACATATACTTAAATTTATCAACTAAATCCTCTCATCTGTTTCGCGCGAAGAAATGTTCCCTCTCATCTGTCGCGGTTTTCCTGAGTTTTTCAGTGGCTCAGCGCGTAGTGTCATTTACCTTTATTACTCAGTTATTTTATTTTTTTATTATTTTATTATTGCTTACATATTCAGAAAATAAAATAAATTGTCTTTGTCAAAGTAAATAGTATGTGGTTTTATTTAGTTGTGGTAAATAAAGCACAAATTGTGATATATTTGTTGTAATTGATTGTGACACTTATACACTATGAGGATATTTATGGCAAAACTAGTTTGCCTACAGTCTTGACTTTAGTTTTAATATCAATACTTGTTACTTATACAAACTAACAACATTTTTAATATATTTAATTTTAGAAATAATTTTGAAATACATGAACATACCTACCGCTAACCATTTTGGCTTTAAAATTTGTAGAGCATTTTTTTTTTATTGCTGCTCACCTAATGGTAAGCGATGATGTGGTCGAAGGTGTTAACAGGCCTAAACCTAGAATAACTGGCTCCTAAGGACAGCTGTCGGAACACACCGATATGTGCTTGGTGACAGATTTTCTGCTTGAGGGTGGTCAGGCGGGTATTCGCTTAATGCCCTTCCACAATGCGGCAAAGCTCAAGCACATTTTTCACTGCGCAAATACTTCCCGTTATCATAGAATAATAATATTTCGATAGTGTACAGTTAGTTATAAGTATTTAACGGGACTTAATCGCGATAAAAACGTTTTTATTATTAATTTCGACGTTTTTTCTACATAATACAATTTTATTATTATTGTTAGAGGTTATAGGATATAAGGTTCTTACAAAAGTACCTGTACAATCTACCCTATTCAGGGTGTGCAACATTAATTATTAGGTATTTTAATTTAAATATTGGTCATGCATACATAATATCGATTGTTAGTCAAAATTATTTCCATAATATTGTAAATAATCAGAAATAAACACATTAAATCTTACAATTATCATAATTATACTTACATTTTATTTATATATATAGCAATTGTTTTTTGTATGGTTTCAAATTATTAATCTCTTTGATGTGAATGGTATGACAAAATGACTCGTTGGGGCATTCCCTTTATAGAAACCTCAAACACACGGACATAATATATTTGAACGCTGCATATTCTGATCATCACTCCAGTTATATACAATCTGTAGCTAGATCACTATAGTGAATAGAGTTCAAGATCTAAGCGACCCTGAACACTTGGAAGCAGAAATAGCACATGTTCAGAAGCTTTGAAAACGGCCACAAGCTCAACATACATAGAGGTCCTCGACCCAAACAGAAGGACTGTGTGAAAGTGGAGAGACTATCAGATTTCTTTTCATATGTAAAAGGGGTGACAGATAAAGTTGGAACATTATTCCTTCTCCATAAAGACTGTAGGTATATCGTCCGTTGTCCAAGTTGGCAGTGTAATTCAGGTCACCCAAGGATTCCTTTTCTGACTCCTAGTGAATACAAGGTGGATTGCAGCTGCGGTAGTTCATATATAAGACAAACAGAGTGAACTATAGCTAACCGGGTCAAAGAAGATATCGCAGCTGTCGAAAATCGCCAGGTGGAGAAATCTGCTATAGCTACACATCTGCTAGTGTCAAGACCTGACCACTGGATTGAGTTCCACGACCCGAAAGTCCTCTTAACGAAACGTTAGTACCATTCTAAACTAGTACGAGAAGCTATTGAAATAAGAAATTATCATGATTTTTATCTGGAGGATGGTTTTAAGTTAGCTGCATTCAAGAATCCAATGATAAGTAAAAGCATCAAATGATTTCCAACTTCGTTAAAACCCGTGAATGTTGTAAGAGTTGTGAGTCAAAATGATACATATCTAAATCATCAAATGCGGGTAGTTGGAGAAAATACCCGCCCTTCAAGACGTTGGCACCCGCCTTTTCAGTTCGCTCGTGACCAAGACCAATGCAACGTGTTCGAAACGTCGAGGTAAATAATATACAAGTTTTTATCGTGATTAAGTCCCGTAAATACATGTAACTATGTGTTCAAGTCGCGAAAGTCATAAAGTTACTAGTGTACAGTTACAGCTGTTTACATTCGAAAACCGTTGAAGTATAAGTATTTTTATATAATAATACAAAAGATAGAATAAAGTCATAGTAAAACTTCCAAGTAATTTCAAAATATTCCACCTAAAACGCAAGCACAAAACAACAATATAAATAAATTGATGCTTTTTAGAGTTCCATACCCAAAGAGTAAAAACGGGACCCTATTACTGAGACTTCGCTGTCCGTCCATCTGTCACCAGGCTGTATCTCAAGAACGGCCATAGCTAGACAGTTGAAATGTTAACAGATGATGTATTTCTACGGCCGCTATAACAACAAATACTAAAAATTAAATAAAATAAATATTTAAGGGGGGCTCCCATACAACAAACTTGATTTTTTTACCGTTTCTTGCTCGATACTATTAACGGTTACAGGTAGACGCTTTAACTATTCACAGAATATTTAATTTATGTTCTCTTTAAATATAATCAATAAAAATAAAATAAAATAAATAACTAAGTGGGCTCTCATACAATAAAAGAGGTTTCCACCGTACACACCCAGCTCAATCGGGCACTGCGAAAACTGTCTCTAACTTTCAAAATTAGGTTACAGATAATGGTACGGAACCCTTCGTGCGCGAGTCCCACTCGCACATGGCTGTTTTTTGTAATACTAATGTACACATGAGACCTACTACTGTAGACCTATGTAACATATTGGATAATAATTTTTCCATTCGGTGCGTTAGAGTAGTGGGATTCCAGGAAATATTTCTTAAATATATATTTAATTTTTCAACAGGACAGTATAGCGGGTTCCCTTAATATGTACGCTTGTTGCGTAAATACTTAATTAGGCGCCAAAATCCTGGGTTGAAGTCTTCTTTGATTGCTGCATATTAATTAGCAAAAAAGTACAAACAGTAAGATTAAGTTATTTTTGATATACTTTCTCAGAACTTAGCGGTACCTGCTAAATACATTGGTGCAGGATTGTTGTATGAAAATGTATTTCTGTGCGGCTTTTTTGGCCGTCGTTTTGTTTTCTTATTTAGCTTTTAGCTAACCAGTTTTCGTGATTCATTTAGGGCAAATTTCTGCGTCACTAATATCGCCATCACTAATGGGACAAATATACTGAAAATACTTTTGCCTCCATTTTCTTATCACAAATAATTATTTGTGCTTCGCTAATGGCCGTCTGAGATTATGCCTTTCACTCGAATTATTAATCAATATTGTTTAACTTTTTGTAATACAACGCATCTCGAAACAGTAATTTGAATTGAATTTCATAGTAAATAATTTCTTGCTTCCAAACAGCAAATTGTTTTGAATTACATAGTACGTAAAACAGCAATTTGTATTGCTGTATTGATATACATGAAACAATAAATATTGATGCCTTATTTTTATAAGGCGGACAAAGAAGTTGAGGTATCTTACTACGTCTCGTAGACAGCTTAATAATCTAACAATTATAGTAATTGTACTACATAAGTATACCATTTACCTATTACGAGTATCACAATAGACAATATCGCTTTCTAGGTCAAACGGCTGACGTACGCTTAGTGTCAACAGTGCATGTATGTCAATCTACATCATATTATGGTACGGTAGCATGTTTTATACTGCAGGTTAGATTATTGCTTATTCCAACATCTGCTTGAATTCGAGAGTAGCTATTTGAATATGCTACCTGTATACAAAATGTCTCGGCTGTTTTCCAAGGGCTGAGAACATGGATTTCCACTGGCCACGATCTAAGTATATCTTGCTTTCTTCACTATCATTATTTTTTTAATAACGTTAATCTAAAAATGGTACCTTTAACCTGATATTTTACGAAACCTCTCTTATCTAGGCAAAATACATTTGTCAAAGGTTTTTTTATATATTTATTTAATCAATTAGCACGGCTCACGCCAATTACACTAATGATATAGACAACATTATTAATAACAATTATAACACATGCAACTGTTCCATTCAAACTCCTATACATTTGTTGTCAACCTCATTTTGTCTTTTGTACACGTCCAAATCATCTCAGCATACTTTTTTTATTGGTCTAACAGTTTTAATATATTGTGAAGGTATATTATTTTCCTACGCTTGTACTTCTATAACAACAACGTTCTGTAAAAACAAAAGAACAAATTAAAAGTATGTTTTCGCTTTTTACGCATAGTAAAAGTACAGGGATAATATTTAAAAAGTTTTGGCATTTGCTTTGCGGCTGATCGCCTGCTGAACTCTTCTTGTAAAAACTCGTGTTGGCAGTATATCTAAGTAATAATTTACTAAGTTACAATGGTTAAGAGTTTTTGCGTGTCCTATGGCTAGCAACACCAATCACATAATCGTGAGTTGTATCATGTTCCATAGCTCTTCAGCGTGCACACCTTTTACGACGATTTTCAATTACTAATAGGTTAGCCTCTGACTACTATTCTATCTCATCTGATGGTATGTAATGATGCGCTTGCAGATGCTACTTAGGCTAACAAAGAATTACTGGCTCACAAGGACGGCTACCGGAATGCACTATTAGGTGCTTGGCGATAGATTTTCTATATGAGGTATAATGTTTAACGTCTACCATCCTAGGACAACAACCAGGACTAACGGCTTAACGCTCAGTAATAATAGCTACTAACGGTCACCTATCTACGTTTTGACCGCAGCGAACGATGATTAATCTAGTTCATTATATAGTTTAGAATACATAACTAGGTATAACTCGCTAAGACCGCTGCAATACATATGGAAGATTCTATATATATTTTAGCATATATGTAGGATACGTAAGTATTTACATACTTTTTTATGATTTTGGCAACAATTTTTCCCTTCTGCCGTCTACGAAACCCGAGCCAAGACTGATGTGTTCCGGATTAAACTAGTTCTCGAGAACTGGGCATTTTGCACGTGTTATTAAATTATAATACCACTCAAACCATTGACATGAGTGATCAGTTGCGAATTTTGTTCTCATTGAAGTGGTCATACATAAATATAATTACATCGATATATTTGTGCATGACTTGCAAATCTTTGAACTTGGTTACCTGATTTTTTAGGATCATTTTGTAAAAGAGCCCCCACCTAGGTTCCTAATTTTAGCGCAACATGTCATAAATATAATTTGGAACCACCAACCTACCAACGATAATTTACATTTCTAATAAATGTAGACCAAGAATGTTCATGAATCCAGCTTTATATGTTGCCTTTGTTCCTTAAGTCACCTGCAGATAAGTGTTGATGTAATCGAGCATGGTATACAGGCTTAGCCTGGAATGAGAGCTTTCTTAAGGACAGTCACCGGTATACACCGTGCTTGGTGTAATTCGTTTGTGGCAGATTTTCTACTAAAAGTTGGTCAAGCAAGCACTAACAAAACACAAAATGCTTTACTTTAGAGTTTTAGCACGCGTCGAAATTCAAACCGTAGACCTGATGTGTGACAGTTCATAGCCATTGCTATTGGGGAATCATTGCTTGTCAGGCTTTTACTTCGTTGTACTATATCAAATTAGAAATGTTCATATTGTACAAAGAGTGGCATTATCCCTTATCTTAAGAGATCGCAGAGGTAGGTGAATCCAATAAATAGCCATATATTGGATACCTTACCTATTAATATATATACACATATATTAATAGGTAAGTAATTCAATTCACCACCACCACCTACATAAAAACTCATTAAATAAATTACTACATATCACCGAAAATAAATAATGATTATTCTGGAGACGCTCAAGCTTACAAAGCTGTAACCCTCTAAGTTCGCGGTAGCAAGCATCGGTGAAATCAAGAATGGGAGAATTCGAATACAAAGTGATATCACTGAAATCTATTGAAATATTATAACTCACTGAACTCTGGAATAAACGACACGGGTTATCATCCCTCTTCATGGCATACCAAACTTTTCAACTTTAAATTTACTGGAGCAACTCTCAAGCTTCCTTGGATATATACTCCTTCCTTATCTTGTTTATTCTAGTTATATTACACATACATCTAAACCCTAAAGAAACACTTAACGTATTATATAACACATCCACCCCACAGAATATGTTAATTTAATTATAAAACATTATATAATATTTTGTTGTCTTAGTTACAGTTAAGCCATTATTAAATATTGTTTAAATAACTTTATTTCTCTACGTTTAACGTTCTGTATAAAACTAATATTACTATTTTTAATATATCTGAAATTTAAGCTGTATTGAACCATATTATTTCGGGGAATGGACCGTATTGCTCGAACTACTTACCGGCAGAGATACACAAAGCCAAGGAGCAATTTGTACCGGAGGTATTTGAACAGATATTGTCCCATGATACTAGCCGGTTTCGGAATTCTGAATACAATATCTGTAATGTTGTCTTAGGTTTTCGCGATTATTACACATAGTAATTAAACAACTTTATTTGTGTACAATCAGTGATCGTGGTCACGGGGTGACTGGACTGTCACCCCGTGACCACGATCACTGCAAAGTGTTTGAAACGTCGGGACAAAAATAATGATAAATATACGCGATTTAAACCGTTTAAAGTTGTTTAATTACTATGTACAATATCTGTATTGCTGGGGTCGTTACTGTTTGAAACGTCGGGACAAAAATAATGATAAATATACGCGATTTAAACCGTTTAAAGTTGTTTAATTACTATGTACAATATCGGTATTGTCGTTAGATGTTATGTACTATGGAATTCACTTGCAGATAAATTAAAATGTTATTAGTTTTGTGGAACGTTATGTAACCTAGAATCAAAGATCTTCAACGCGTCTCCTTTCACAAAGCTTTGGCACTAATTATTTACGTGATTTTTTATTATGTTACGTGTAAATGTATGAACTTTTTTTTTTTTTAATTTTAAGCGGACTAACCTCTGCCTGTAACACATGCATTTCGTCAAGTCACTAATTGAACTGCGCCCGTCACCCTGAGACATAGTTGTTAAGTCTCATGTGCCTGTAATTTCACTGGCTCTCAAGGACTGCTACCGGAACACACCGTTAGGTGCTTGGTGACAGATTTTCTACTTGAGGGTGGTCGCTAGCAAGGCGGGCATTCGCAAAATACCCTTCCACCATCCGGTGAAGCTCAAGCCGGCGGCGGGATTCCATGGAACCATGGACCTGCGGCACGGCAGTCCATAGCCAATGCTATTGAGCCATCACTGCTTCAATTATAATTGAGAATAAATAATTGAGAATACCTGTTAATTTTTACCACAGTGATAGGAATGTATTTGTAATTTGGGATAAAATTAACACATACTATTCTTGGAACCACAAGAAAAACATTTGTTTTTATAGCTGATAGGTTAGCCTGGACTTCAATTTCACCTGATGATAAGTGACGTGGTTGAAGGCGTTAACAGGGTTCACCTAGATTTTTGGCTATCAAAGGCAGATGCCGGTACACACTGGCTAGGTGCTTGGCGGTAGACTTTCTACTTGAAAGTGAGAGCTAGCAATACAGGCATTAGCATAAACCCCCAAGATGCGATGAAGCTCAAGGCCGTGGTAGGATTTGAAGTAAAGATTCAAAAAATTCTTATAAACAAATTGTTTCTTATGATTGTTACTTTACTTGACTATCATTAAATTTCAATTGCCTGGAAAAGCAAACAGTTGGAGAGGTATTTGGATTTCTCTCATTGCAATTGAATGGAGTTTTCCACCGTTTGTACAGTTTGAATAAAACCTCTTGTCACACCTTTTACAGTGCAATCCAGAATTATATCTTTATAAATTCGGGCATAATTTTAATAAAAATTAACCTGATATTAAACATTAAACACGTTTAGTGTTAAATTTTTATTATCAGGTTAAGATTTCTGAAGCTGTGATTGACTTCATTGCCCTGCTAGCCTGAATCTTACACCCTTATATTCTAATATTATAAGTAGTTCCTCGCGCTTTAACTACGCAGGGAGTCGAGACAAAATAGTATCTTATTCTAAATATTTACAGAACAGAAATTAGAAATTTTCATAACTAATTGTTTACAAACTTTTATAAAGATAGTTTAAGTCTTATTATTGACAAATAAGATACTTATTCTACTGTTCCGAGGGTGGCTGACAATAACCCCCCACCCTCCCTTTTCCGCACACACACTTTCACATTTACAATATCAGTATGATTTTAACACATTGATTACATACCCGTTTCTTTTAGCTTTATAAGATTCACTGACATTATTGTTGTACTTTAGCCTCTACAAAATTAAAGCTGTTATACTACATTAATAGTATATTGTGAACATGTCTCTGTTAAATTCAACCCTTGTTACTTTGCTTATCTGTATTTGAAGGGTAAATCCAATAGGTCGCTTTGTATGAGGGGTTGATGTATTTGAAGGTGCGGACTACGGGTTCGGTTCGAAGCAATTTCAGACTAGATTCCAAATAGCTTTGTTTAATACAATGTAGCAAATACAATGTCACAATAGATTACCTGGGTCTAGGGCGTGTTTTAATGAAGTTTGCGATTCGATTTTAACGACACTGTTAATGCAGTGAAACTGTTTAATATGTTATATTATATGGCTGATAAATTAGCCTTTGACTACTATCTCACCTAATTGGAATGATGATACGGCCGAATATGTTGTTCTGGCTAATTAAGAATGACTGGCTCTTAAGAACAGCTATAGCGGTCACACAGTTAGGTGATTTTTGTCAGATTTTTTACTGCTTAGCCGTGGTACCTGGCTAGCCAGGAGTGCCTGCCCGCCCTGCCACCTAAAAAAGCCCAATAATCTGTCACCAAGTCCTTAACGGTATGTGTTTTGGCAGCTGTCGTATTAAGTCTTGAAGCGCTCGTAGCGAAGTTTACTTAGCTGTTCTCAACCGATCAGCAAAGTTAAGCAACATTGCGCGCGGTCATGAGT
Source organism: Plagodis pulveraria (assembly GCA_963890685.1). Taxonomy (NCBI): domain Eukaryota; kingdom Metazoa; phylum Arthropoda; class Insecta; order Lepidoptera; family Geometridae; genus Plagodis; species Plagodis pulveraria. Next base: position 17,044,962 of record OY982961.1, read on the forward strand.
TGGATGGGAGACCGCTAGTGACATTAATACTGAGCGTTTCCGTGCTTTGGAGGGCACGTTAAGCCGTCGGTCCCGGTTGTTATCTTAGGATGGCAGTCGTTATAGCATGGTGGTAGGGTAATTTGCGAATGCCCGCCTGGCTAGCTACCACCCTCAAGTAGAAAATCTGTCGCCAAACACCTAACGGTGTGTTCCGGCAGCTGTCCTTGAGAGCCAGTAATTCTAGGTTAGTCTGAACAACATTTGACCACATAATCACTTACCATCATGTGAGATAGTGGTCAAAGGCTAACCTATCAGGCATAAAAAAACACGGCTAATAACTATGCTAATAGGTAAAGGCCTACAATTAACAAATGTGGTTTGAAATGTACAACTAATTTCTTTAATATTCTAACAGTCGCTCGTTCGAATAAAAAGAACTTCGACCACATCATCAAGTTTACCTTCAGATGAGATAGTGGTCAAAATTCAGCCTAACAGTTAAGTATAAAAAAGTAGTTCATTAGGTAGTCCTGTTATACATCCCAGAATATAATGACTGAATGATAAAAATTACAGTTAAAATGCAGCGCATTTCAAGCTTTTACTGATGGATAGATTGATGACTGTGAAACGCAAAGATTAGTATTTATTAAATATGTTCCGGGCAGTATAACCGGAACTTACTCGAACATTTTAAAACAGGCCCTTAATGTAGGAACTGAGTAATATATTTTATGTCATGAAATCTAATTTTATGTTTCAAAGCATTTTGTTAAACCGTTTTAGTTCCTAAGTTTAGCAGGATTGAAACCGTCTTTGCTGTGAAACTATTATAAACTAGTCTAGTTTTAATTTCAGAAGTGACAGAGCTATTTCAAAACTATTGTCTCGTACTACAATTAAGAGTTGCATTTCTAAGATTACCAGCCGTTTGCAGTGTCGTGATCCCAGACTATATTGAAACATGAAATGAACGCGTCCAGTTCTTTGACAATTCATTTTCTTTGTAGTCTAAGATCTAGTAATGATTGCTTGTTATATTGCAAAATAATTTTTTAATTTTATTTTAGTTTTTATTAGGACGTTCGTAGATTTTTTTTAATTATAAATAATAATTTTATTGTGATTAGACAGTATTTTCAAATACAATTGACAATTGTGCAAATGTTTCATTTGCACAATTGTCAATTTTAACGTTGCAAGAGGCGATTCGGCACTGAATTGTTTAGGCAATAGGGTCGCCTCTGATTACATGAAACAAAGCTTACTGCAAGTTATATCAAACGCAGGTTTCTGTTCAAAAAAAACCTTGATTCCCTATTGGAGGCTATACAGACGTATATATATTTATACATAATGAGTACATGTTTTTGTTAGAAACAACGCCTATATTCCCTAGAGGGATACTCAAAATATCAAACATAATTTAACACCATGAAATAGAAGGAAGTCCTATATCTAAGGGAACATCTATGTATATAATATGTCTAAGTAATTTTTTACCACTATCCAAAATGAAGTTACCATAAATTCGTTCTTGTCAATTAATTTCAAAACGCGATATGAAATTAATATTAATTTAGTTAAAAATGCAATTGCCAAACAAATTTGCTTGAATAAGAACTCGAAAAACGAGAGCACTTTCCTAAGTGATTTTTCTCTTTGAGACAAACAACCCTTTACAGACAAAAAAGCTTTTAGCAACAAGAAACGGAAGAAGTTTTGTCAATCTAGCTTCTAGAGTCACCTTTGTTTACTTTTTTCATTGTTACTGACATTGAAGTGGAAGTTTCATCGCGAGATGTCGGAGGTCACGAGATTGTGAAGAACTCTAGTACCTTTAGTAAAAGAATCTTTTTGTTACGGGTCTCTATCTCCCTAGTACATCTAACTGTAGAACGGTTTGATGTATTCAAACCTTGTGAATGTCTAGTTTGTTATCTTCGGACTTTTCTAATTTATATATACAAGAAAGGCTTTGCTGTGGAACAATTGAGTTTTGGTTTCAATATGAAACAAGTTGATTGTGTGTGTAATTTTTATACGATACTTTCATCGGTCCTGTGAAACAGAAGTCTGAGATACAATAAAGACTGGCGTTTTTAGGTGTATTCCAGGAACTTATGTGACAGTCATATGTTAGAATCATGACAATTATATTAATTCTCTATAGGAAATAAATTGTTTCGCCGTTGCGCTTTTTCCTCATTATTTCTCATATAAAAGTTAGTTAAAAATGACTTGATTAGCACAATAAATTTGTTCTAAAGTTTTTTTTGTATCATAGTGACGGAACATGCACGAGGCTTACCTAATGTTAAGTGGTTAACATTGCCTATTACAGATGCATTTCGTTAGAAGTGACGAACTGCACTGCGCCCTTCGTCCTAAGATATAATACCGTTGTTATGTATTATGTGCCTGAAATATCAGGATTACTTACTGGCTCTCAAGGACTGGAGCTGGTACACGCTGGTAGGGGTTGGGGCGACAGGTTTTCTATTTCAGCACGGTAGCTAGCCAGGCGAGCATTCGCTAAATGTTCCACCATTCAGTCGGCAGTTACTAAAGCCGGCGGTGGAGATCCAACCATGGAAATGCGGCACAGCAATCTAGCTATTACCCCTCAGCTATAACTACTTCGGATCTTCTGACCAAAAATGCAAAGTATTGGTCATAATAATGAGATTTTTTGAGAGCCAATAATTTTAAATTATTCTGATATTATATAGGATATAATAACATCTACTAAATCAAAATATAATTTATATATCTTTGTTATTGGTTTTGTAGGTAGTCTCATTGCTAAATGATTTATGTAGCCTCTGCAGTATACCCAGTAGGCATATTGCATAGATTGCCAGTCCCTGAGAGTTCTCAGACAGTCTTAAATTAATGTCATACATTTAAATCATTACATTGATGCAACATTAATTTAATATTTAGTTTTAAAATAATAAATATTACGATATAGAAATTTAAAATCTGGAGGAAATTATGATTTCATAATAAAAGTTAGTGACATAAACATTTTGCATGTAGAATATAAATAAATGTTACAGTTAAATTATGTTAAATGAAATTCTCTAATGAATAGATTCAGGCGTTTCTTTTCGGAAATCCATATTTAATAATAACAACTATTTTTTTAATTATTTTAAGAAAGCATTAAATTTATATTTTAATAAAACACTTAAAAATATAGAAAAATATCTAGTGACAATTCTGCTACTATTTCTATCTTCAGTGTTTTATTAAAATATTAATTTAATGTTTTCTTAAAATATTTTAAAAATATTTGTTATTATTATGAAATTCTCTGTTGAATAAACATTGTATTGTATTTCTTATATGTATTTTTTTTATTATTATATTGTTGTTAGGTAGATGATAAGACCTATTAATAATGATATATATAATGATTATAATTATGAAAAAACACACTTTTCCGGAACGATTCAGTTTTTGATTTTGGGAAAAATGGATTATTCTTTTTCCATAAACAATTTTTTTTGTCGTAGGTTTTTAATAATACTAACAATAGTTTCGTCACATAGATACAACATTCAAAAACGTGAAATACGCACAACGAAAAATGTTAAACTGAATAAAATATGGGTGGCAACCCTCATCTATTCTGATACTGTTAACTATTTGGATGCACTCCTTTTGAAGTCTTAAGAAATTATTTATTTCAAGCCATATCTTAAATTGGATTGAACGTATGCATGGTAAGCAGTTATAGCTGTATCAATGGAGGAGCCCTGTCTTAATTTTCTGATTGCATGTACGAATTTACCTATTTTATATTGTATGTTAGGTATATGAGTTTTCCCATAATATTCACAATCTAACGTAATATCTCAGCATTAATATTCACGAACTTTTTCTGTAGCTAGTAGTAGTGTAGTTTTACTCAAATTTAATGCAGAATAATCGCTCTCCATCCGTGCATTAATTAAACGAAAAGTTATATTTATTTCAGCAGTAAAGTACTTTTCCATTTGGATGAACAGTTTTAAGCGCTAAATCGATAAGCTAATCCAATTGAATTTGCGAGGTATTGCATGTTTTGTGTACATGATGAGTCCAAAATCAACACGAAAACTGTACGAGAGTTACACTTTTTACATGTTTATTATATAGAACAAAAGGGTTTTGTTATTTTATGAAGTGATATGATGGACAAATCAGACACCTGATGATAAGCGGCACGCCTGTCCATTACAGTTGCATTGTTAACTGTCTCATTCTACTTGACACTGCACTGCGATGCGCTTGTCACTCAAGGTGACGTTCTTTTGTCTCGTTTCCACTGTATTTGCTACAGAGCCTTTCTTGCCTCTGAAAAGTAGTGGTAGCACATTACTATTTTGAGGCAGAATGTCTGACAATGCGGAGGTACCCACCAAGACAGGCTCTTGCTAAGAACTACCATCTGTTTGAAGTTTAGAAAGTGAAAAGCTATATCCTTAAACGACTTACAAAAAATAGCCTCTATGTTCGTCCGAATGTATTTTTCATATATGTCCATCAATATTTTTATCAGTTGCGTATGAATCAAAAACATTTTGTCTTGCTATAGATATGTAGATATAGTATACTTCCAAGTGAAGCAGTGATGGCTCAGTGGCATTGGCTATGGACTGCCGCGCAGCAGGTCCATGGTTCGAATCCCGCCCAGAGCTTGAGCTTCACCGCATGGTGGAAGGGCATTTTGTAAATGCCCGCCTGGCTAGCGACCACCCTCAAGTAGAAAATCTGTCGCCAAGTACCTAACGGTGTGTTCCGGCAGCATTCCTTGAGAGCCAGAAAAATTACAGGCTAATGAGACCTAACAACTGGACGTCTCAGTGTGACGGGCACAGTGCAATTCGTTGTTGACGAAATGCGTCTGTTATAGGCAGAGGTTAGTCCACTTAACATCAAGTGGGCCTCGGGCTTGTTCCGTCACAATGACATAAAAAAATAAATAAAAAAAAGTGAGTCTAATTTATTTATTGGTAACTTCGTTAAAGTTGTTTAGTTTTTATCATACTTCTCAATGTTGGAAGACGGTTCCTTTTTGGGAGTACCGCACGTATCTTCAAGCTATTATTTTATTGAAGAAAAAAAACACGAAGAAAATTTATTATATCACACCATTGCAAATGCGAATGTGTGTGGATGTTTGTGAGGGTGTGAGTGTGTAGGTTTGTTACTTCTTTGTGCTGAAAAGGTTAAACCGATTCAGACGAAATTTGTAAAATAGGTTGCCTGGAATAGAATAAAAAATTATATTCATCATAATCACTAACATAACTGTTCATCATTGTCCACGCGGATACGACCTCGGAGCGCAGCTAGTTATGAAAATAACGCTACGAGAATCTGAACTCATAAGGAACGCTTAAATCAAAAACTTTGTTTATTTCATAACGCCCTGCAACTTTGTTCCTGTTACCGCATCAGCAATTTAATTTACTCCAAGACATCTTGCAACACTTTATCCATGATCAGTTCATAAGATCTCTACAACAATTTCAATATACAAGTTAAACATATACACTTAATTATATGAGTATTTTTAATTCCAACACTTTATATTATTTTTAATATATGTATTATTCGCTTAACTGCTAAAGGCTGTCACACACGGTAATTATATACCGGTTTAATTAATATTGCATGATATATTATAATATAAATAATATTACATCAAGAATATTTTTTACAGACACTATCTTCTTCTGATCATTTATCAAATCTAATAACATCTTTATCAGTTATTATTATTCGTTATTGTGTTAAAAACTGGAACAATATGTAGATAAGATACTACTTACACCATTTAAATGAAGGAAGTAAAATACATCTGGAACATGCTCTACGTCCTGCATGTCATAAGATGAGAAAAATATACGTCCAGCTGGTAGGGATAATTAAGTGAAAGCCCAGATTTGCATGTCATAAAGTTGCTTTAATATTGGTACCACAGTAAAATAATTACAGAATTTGACATTAGGTACTGTTTTGCAGAACACAGTCGTTAATACTGCCTTTCATCAATCTACATTATATATTATAATCATACACTGATGTATGAAAACACATGTTTAACACTTATCAAATATGGTTGGCCTTTTCATAGCTGTGATGTAAGTAAAGTTGTGAACTAACTAAGAAACTTTATGAAGGATAACTTTCAAACCGGCAGTGTTATAGTTAATATGTATGTAGTTTGCTCTTTGGTTTTATATTTAAAAGTTCTGTTTCTGTTTCAACTCTTTTCAAACTAAATAACTTTTCTTCCATTTAATACCTAGAGTAATTGCTAGATAGTTTCAAGTGGTGAAAGTTATAGCAATCGTTATAGCATGGTGGTAGGGCAATTTGCGAATGCCCACCTGGCTAGCTACCACCCTCCAGTAGTAAATCTGTCGCCAAACACCTAACGGTGTGTTCCGGCAGCTGTCCTTGAGAGCCAGTAATTATAGGTTAGTCTGAACAACATTTGACCACATCATCACTTACCATCAGGTGAGATAGTGGTCAAAGGCTAACCTATCAGGCATATAAAAAGTTCAAAATTCGATGTAATTTTTACTAAACAGTTATCATACATCTTATTATGAACTTGGCGTGCTTGCTTGAAGGACAAAGATCATGTCATATAGATATTTTTAATTTTAGCCTCACATTGGCTGTTTTTTCATAACGTTATTGTAAATTAGAATTTGTAGGCAGGCCAATCCATTAAACTCGCCTTATAGTCCCAAAATTACCAGATAAACCAAACAAACTCACATTACAATAGCGTTCATAAATCGCTGCAACGTGACGGTTAAAAAATGAGAATACACATACATTTACACATCCTTTAGAAGTACTCGTAGCGAAGTTTACTTAGCTGTTCTCAGCCGATCAGCAAAGTTAAGCAACGTCGCGCGCGGTCATGAGTTGGATGGGTGTCCGCTAGTGACATTACTACTGAGCGCTTCCGTGCTTCGGAGGGCACGTTAACTCGTCGGTCCCGGTTGTTATCTTAGGATGGCAATCGTTATAGCATGGTGGTAGGGCATTTTGCGAATGCCCGCCTGGCACCTACTGGCGCCTAACACCCTCAAGTAGAAAATCTGTCGCCAAGCACCTAACGGTGTGTTTCGGCAGCTGTCTTTGAGAGCCAGTACTTCTTGGTTAGCCTGAACAACATCTTCGACCACATCGTCACTTACCATCAGATAGTGGTCAAAGGCTAACCTACACCATACACACATACTTTTTCCATGGACGCCGTTCGTTGATTTCAAATCGAGTGTATCAATACAAAATATTATCTATAAATATAATCTTTGTTAATAATTGTATTGGACTGGTGTCAATGACAAGCCCTATCTTTTTTGATAGAAGTATATCGCTGAAAATAAGGTGCTTCACTGAGATGTAGCGTAGTTATTGGTTTGGTAAAAGTATTGATAAGTTAATTTAGCTCGTTAACAGAAATAAACTAATTGAATAAATAAAGTTTCTCAAGATAGTCAATCTGTCTACTTGAACCGCTTCGCATTCGTCGCTTCGTCACTAGACATGCAATGACACGTTGATCCGTGACTTTAAGATAGCAGTTCATTGACTTACCGTAGTTGTTCGTGTATATTTATTTAATTTGGTGAAGTTTGCGCGCGTGTAGTGGAATGGGTAGTAGTATAAGCTAGTGTAAATTCACTAATGGATTCCAAACAACCCTTTGATAGTAATAAACATACTCTAACATATCGGCACGGTTGTTTTCCTCGCAAAGATAGACACAATGTGTTTAATCACCCACGTTAGCTTGACATATATTTTAGTGTAATGTAATAAAAAGCTAGAGTATTGCCATCTAGCGGCCACTGGTCAGTACTCCAAACTGTTATAAAACATTTATTGGACGAAAGAATGACAATAATCTGTCTGATCTAGGTGTCAAACCTGTAAGAGATTAAAGATTTCAAAGCGATGAATTTATACACGCACTAATGATTTTGTAATGCATAACTTATTTTAAAGGTGTTCTAGCGCACAAGTGGTTTGTTCTTTGCACTTATGTATATATCTATTGTTGTTACTAACATTTTATATGAGAATTTCATTAAAATAAAAGACAAACAATAATAAACTTATAATTGAACCACAACAAAGAAAACCACCCAGAGTATTTATACACGCTTCAGTAAATCCATTACGTGAAACGTATGTTTTGTTTCTTCTAACGATCGGTTGAGCAAAATTCCCTAAAGGAGCATGCTCGATGAGAGACGAGAAAATGATATCGTTGTGTATTCCGATTGGTAAAGTAGATTTTGGTCAGACGTGGCTGAATGTTCGTAGAACTGGCTACGTACAATAAAAAAAAACAGTTATGGAATTCGAAAATAGACCTGTCTAAAAACATTTTAACAGAGATGCTGTCATTTGTTTCCTCATTGTAACGTTATTCAGTAAACTGTGTGTCACAAACAAAATGAACTTAATGCTTGAAAATTTTCGCTGCTATATTATTTTTTTTTTTTTTTTTATGCCTTATAGTTTAGCCTTTGACCACTATCTCACCTGATGGTAAGTGATGATGTGGTCGAAGATGTTGTTCAGGCTAACCTAGATGTAATATTTATTGAGAATTTAATAAGTTAAAAAGACAGTTGCCAGAGATTTCAATTGGCATTTGCTGATGAAGCCCCATGTTACAGCTCTGTATATTCGTGAATCGGAAAATTTAGACGTGGACGTCATCATCTCCATGATGATGAAGGTGAAGGTCGGGTGGTAACTACAGTTACAGAATACAATATTGATACCGTACGACACCATGGAAGAGGTACCTTTCTTCTTTTTATGCTTGATAGGTTAGCTTTTAATCCCTATCTCACATGATGGTAAGTGAAAATGTGATCGAAGAGGTTGTTCAGGCTAACCTAAAATTACTGGCTCTCAAGGACAACTGCCGGAACACACCGTTAGGTGCTTGGCGACAGATTTTCTACTTGAGGGTGGTAGCTAGCCAGGCGGGCATTTGCAAAATGCCCTACCACCATGCATGCTTAAGGAAGACTGGCCCAACTGCTTTTTACAATGGTTCCAGTAAAATAATGCATATAATCGAAGGGCATATACTTTAAATAACAATGAAAGTATCATAAGTGTAAAATTCGGTCTTATTTATCAGGACCTAGAAACGTTCAGGTACCAAAGTAGGTACCTATGGAACTAGTGATCTACTACTTACCTTCCTAACTTTGTGCGAGATATTTTTGAAGCAGTGATGTGAATGTGGGGAATCTCTGCAGACCATGTCATACCTTATGACATGTACCGCGTGCCCGACCATCTGCTCACGCGATGATTTGCTCGAAGCTAACCAGAAGGCAATCGAAGTGGCTGCTTTCTGATCAAGCAAAATTTAAAATAACGGTCGCGATGACTCGAAAGAGGAAGTGATGGGGCAGTAGCAATGGCTATTGACGGACGGGCAGAACGTTCATTGTTCTTATAGCGCCGCAGGCCTGAGCTTCACTGATTAGTGGGAGAAGGATTTTGCGTAGTTTGCTTTTACCCTTGTGTAGAAAATCTTTTACCAAGTACATTGGTGTATTCCTGCAACTACCGTTGAGATCCGGTTTTAAAAAAAAGTATTGTGTTCATAGGGAGTTCAGAAAATGAAGTGTATCAGAAATAAAATTGTTGTTTTGTTTAACCTATAAGTGCTCTGGGGTATTATTAATTATTCAACATGTGAATCTTATTAAGGCATAATGAGAGCCCGTGTGGTGCCGGGCTAGAATGTAAACCCAATTGGTACCTGTGGGTGTTGTAAAAAGCGACGAAAGGTATAATACCGGAAGGCGCGCAGCAGCGCCTTCTGTGGAACTGATATCTTGAGCTGCGATCCCCAAGACGCATGCCAAACGTGGGGGCTGTGTAGGCAGCAGTGGACTTTCCGACTGATACAGTACAGTACAGTATAATGAGAGCAAAACTGACGCACTTAGAAATACAGGGTCCAAAGTTATATTTTGCTTATTTTGTTCTTGTATGTTTTAACGATGCTTGCGAATAGTTATATAACTTAAACTTATTAAATCTCCTTTTTACATTATTAACTTCGAATTTTGAAAATGTGCACTTATTTCAGTCAACATAAAAATCCGTATTGACATTATTAGAACCGAGCATTTGGTGACAGTTCTTTTCTGAGTTGTTTGAGCAATTATTTGTATGTTCCTAATGTTATTAATTGATTATCGACATCAACACAAATCTTATAGAAAGGAAAGATTTGTATTTTTGTATGTAACGAATACATTTAAAAACTAATAGACCGATTTGAATCATTCTTTCACCATTAGAATCCTTCATTATTCCAGATGAACATAGCCTATAGAACATTTAAAAACTTAGTATTTTTATTTTTTCTTAGATACCCATGCTTTGCCAGCGCGGCCCGCTAGTAACTTATAATTGATCATAACGTAAGGAACGTTAAAATTGACGCACGCAGTATTTGCTTACACGGTCAAGATGTCTTGCAGCATATTATTCGCCTTGGTATTTAATTAATCTGACGTCTGGATGCTTGGGAAAGAAGGTGATACTTGCCAGCCTTATTTTCTATAGAAATTTCGATTCTTTTGATTTCAATAGCCTTGTGTAACATGCTTGGCATGACAAGTTGATTAAAAAGCCTTTTTTTACAAGTAAAAGAAAACTGCATTGATTGAAGTTTCAATGTCTATTGTGAAAAAATCTACTTTAAAAATTAAATATCTGTTCCCGTCACAATAATGAAGAAATTACCATATTGAAAAAAGGCGGCAAAATATCAAAAAACACTTTGTAGATTTTCAGGTTATTGGGGTGTATTTTTTAGGGAACGAGTTTTGTCTTCACGAGCATTAATAGTATAATGTGAACGAGACATCTGATGTTTTTCAGACGACGACGTTGTGAATAATAAGGTTTTAGTAAAACAAGAAAACCCGAAATCGTTTTATCGAATTTGTATTTGAAGCGCTCGGAGCGAAGTTTGCTCAGCTGTTTTTATCTCATCGTCCGCCGCGGTCATGAGTTGGATGGGAGACCGTTAGTGACATTACTACTGAGCGGTTCCGTGCTTCGGAGGGCACGTTAAGCCGTCGGTCCCGGTTGTCGTCTTAGGATGGCAGTCGTTATAGGATTTGGAGATTACTTGCCTGGCTACCTACCACCCTTAAGTGGAAAGTCTCTCGCCAAGCACCTAATGGTGTGTTCCAGCAACTGTACTTGAGAACCAGTAATTCTAGGTAGCCTGAACAACATCTTCGACCATATTTTCACTTACCATCAGGTGATATAGTGGTTAAAGGCTAACCTATCAAGCATAAAACAAAAAAATCGACGTCTTTAAGAGAGTAACTCACCTATCCGTGTTTGTTATTGTCAACAGTTACCCACACATTATATTCATGATCTAAAACTGGTCCAATGAAGTATTAGTGATCTATTAGCAAATAACCATTGACTGCAGTGCAGGGAATCCATGACTCACGGACGCATGAACTTTAGGGTTGATTTCGTTTTTTAACAAAAAATATTATAATGAAAATATAAAAAACAAGATTTATTTAATAGTATACAAATACATGAAGGTAAGAAATGCACATTGTACATGTTAATTGTAAAAACTCACCTTTTAAATAACAGGTCACAGTTTTGTAGAATGCAGTCTGAAATCAAACTGATAGTCAGATACTATTTTGGTTTCACGATACTAGCTTAGGCAGTCCATGAAGAAATTATTTGAATAATTTGGATATAGTTAGCAGTAAAAAAATGGTCGGTATGATGCCTCTTTGTGAGGTCGTTTGGATATGACGACACATAGCTACTTTTCTCAAAACTTTTACGAGTATTTTAATTTGAGTGATGAGTATGATAAGTATTATTATTTGCTTCTCGAAAAGTTTCAAAGTACTCCACTCGTGATTATATCCTTACCTAATAATTTTATTTAACTGTTCTCTCTCCTAAATTCTACTTTCTACTTCTACTTATTTTAAGCAAATGGGCCTTACTTAAGTTCATATCTTCATTGGTATCCTCATAAGGTTAAATTATTATGTTTTAGGTGGGTTTAAAATTGTATAGCTTGCTATTCGATATTTATAGCTCATTAACTATTTATATCAAATAATTTACATCATAACCTTTTTCAGTATGTAAGTTCGTCTGTAGTTCTTAAAAGTCCAAATGTGTTTGCAATCATTATAACTTTTGTTCGGTGCAGCTGCCTTGGTGCTACATTCAAGCTGTTTTAATATTTCATATATAAAAACAATACTGTTCTGTATATCAATTATATTTTAATAAAAAAGTATACATAAATAATAGCAAAATTATAAACTAATTCACATAAAACTGGGAGTAACATTGAAATTTTTAATCATAGCTCATAAATTAAATTACTAAGGTTAATTTACTCCGCTAAAAGTAATTCACAAAGTGCTAAAAGTCATCACCTTTATGAGTGTTATTTGCTGCTACCATTTTCCTGAAGCTATTTATAATTTATTAACTAACGTAATGGAAAGCTTTTGGGTGTATAACCATCTTTAATATGAACCAAGTAACTGAATACATATGATTACGAAACGATACGGAGAAAATGAATAATGAGGGTAACTTATAGACAGACAGATAATAGACAGATAACTTAAATTGTCTTAATAAATAGGTTTTTGGTAGATATTTTTCTAGTAGAATTAAACAGATAGCTGGTGCGATCGTAAGTAGATGTACATCTACTACTCCTGTTATGTCGGTATAAAATGTGTTTTCTAAAAACTAAATATGGTTTCAGTATTAAAAATATATTGTGTAGTCTTGCTACATAAGAGTAAGGCAGTAAAAAGCTTCGGTTTTATGGCAACCTTTCTGATGTCAACCTTCTGAGTGAATGGTCTCATTAGTTTTTGTTAGTATATAATCATTTAAAGCCCCGATTACCCACAATATTGAAAGAATATTTTGGGTAATCGGGGCTTTAAATGATTAAAAGTGTACTTGTTATCAGCTTCTTCTTATAATTCTTTTCTTTAGTTTAAAATAAGCAAAAGATAAAGTTTTTTTTATTGCTGGTAGGTAAACCTTTGACTACAATCTTGCTTGTCGGTAAATGATAATGTGGCCAAAGACAGGCTTACTCTTAAATTTCTAGCTCTCAATCACAGTCAATTACATCAGATTCCATTATTCACTTCTTATTGTTTTTAGTCGAGGGCTTACCGAAAATTTTATTATACTTTTTTAAGAGGAACTCTTACATCCATTGTAAGTTTTCACAAAATGTTTACTTTGCTTTTTATCTTTTTAGAGGTTAAGTTAAGGAGGGTTGAGTTCACCCTCGCTCTTTAGCTTGTATGTGAATGCACTGATTGAGCGACTCAGCAGCATGCCAGTGGGCTGCTACATAAACGACGTTTGTGTCAATAACCTCAGCTATGCTGCTGGCTCCCTCTATCAGTGCACTACGGAAGCTTGTTGCTGTATGTGAGTCATATGTTGCTTCTATCAGCATTATCTGGCAGCATTATAGAGGAGACCATGGGTCTCCTCTATAATGCTGCCAAGTCTAAATTTATGGTTTTCAGGGCAGGTACCAAGTGCCCATCGTATATTCCACCTATCACGCTAAATGGCGTTCAATTAGAACGAGTACATAATTTTAAATATTTGGGGCACTAGGTTACTGACGACCTGAAGGATGATTTAGATATGGAGAGGGAACGCAGAGCGTTGTCTGTCTGAGCGAATATGTTGGCCCGCAGATTCGCTAGATGTACAGATGCTGTAAAGGTTACTTTGTTTAAAGCGTATTGTACGTCTCTGTACTCGGCGAGTCTGTGGTTAAATTATACTAAAAAGGCTTACAACGCTCTGCGAGTCCAATTTATTAATGCGTTTAGGGCGTTGTTGCGGCTTCCGCGATACTGCAGCGCTTCACAAATGTTCACGCAAGCACGCACTGACACATTTGATGCGGTTTGGCGTAAAAAAACAGCGTCGCTGCTGAACAGACTACGCTCAAGCCGGAACAGCATCTTAAACGCAATAGACGAAAAATATAAGTGTCCTTTGTTATATAAACTCATCTAGAGCACAAACTCTCTTTTAGTTATTAAGTACTAACGTAATTCTAAGGTGTTACTAACTAATAAAAATGGATCATGTTGTCTGCAATAAAAATATTTATTATTATTATAAGCTCACTAAACTTCGTCAATATCGACATCTTACTATTTTTTGCATACCTTACATTCCTACATACCTATATATACTTTATAGGTACTTTTTGGGTGATGGCTACGCGTTGCCTTCTATTTACTAGCCTAGAATGATGATGACCTAAGATGATGGGAGTATCGTAGTCGCCGCGTAGTGGGAGATCATTCACAATGATACGAGCAGAATAGTAGTGACTTTGTACCATAAAAACCTCCATATAAAAATTATATTCATAAGAAAATGAAACTACTTTCGTGAACAGGTTACGACGACTCTTTAAATTTGACAGCTGTCTGATACAGAGAGTTTACACCTATGCTGGGCTAATGTATACTAATGCTGGCTCTGGCTGCTAACTAAATATGACACAACGAAAGCATTTAGGCAACCTACATGCCATTGCAGGCCGACAGGTAGTCCAAATGCTCCAGCCCACTACTAAAATTAATAAATAAAAAAGGTTGACTTATTATTACATCCAAAATATCATGCTTTGTTTTGATAAAAATGTAATGTAGTAAAATTTACGCGCATATATAAAAAATAAACAAAGAGAAATAACATAAAACTAATTCGATGGTAGACGTCGAAAGTTGTATGTTTTCACGTAGGTATCCTAGTAAGTGTGGCCGGTAATAATTGCATTCCAACAATCCGCCCCCTCCCATATCATCCTGTGGGAGTCGTAAGAGGCGTCGAAGGTAAGCCAGAAGATGGGCAGCAACTCCTTCTGAAGGATTGCCAACTTACACTGCGATGCCCAAGACACCTACCAAGCGTGGAGATTTTGGCTACTCGTTCTCAGTAGTGGTGCCACCTTGCGATCACCCATCCAAGTCATGAGTCATGACCATAGCGGACGCTGCTCGCTTGAAAACGAATAAGCAAGCTACGTTATAAGCTCTTTAAATCTACTAAAACTGGAATTCATAATTTTACTAAGATAGATAATTTTAGGGAATATCGATAGGACAGTAACATACGGGTAGTTCAATGATCCCCGAACAAACATCCTAAACCGACGACGGTCTCAAATATAATCCCGTTTCAATGACCTGGGGCCACTGCCAACAATCTAATAATATTATATATTGTCGTCATATTATTGGTATATAACACATAAACTCTATGTTTCATTCTCGCTATTTCCATTCAGTGCATGGTTTTTTGAATTATTATATTTTTATATCTGGATCGTAAAATATCCGCTATTATACCACGTACATTTGCAAATGTTTATGAGGGATATTTAACTATTTTATAAAAAACTGGTTACATAAATATGTATAATATCAAAATATTAAAAAAAACTGGCCAAGTGCGAGTCGGACTCGCGCACCGAGGGTTCTGTGCAAAACTGTAGATACATAAGTAAAAGTTTTGTATTTTTATTGCTAAATGAAATCCATGACATTTTAAAATTATTAAAAATATGTTTATTATGATATATAACTAAAATGTATGCTTTTCGCAATGTTTCATTTATCTGTTCTATCTAGTTTGAATAAGACGTTGCTTCGTACCAAATTTCAAGATTATGAATTCACGGGAAGTACCTTGTAGGTTGTGATTCCCTTGCGTATTAAATTTGCGGAATAAACAGCTGTATATTTTTATTGCGTCGGCTTAGAAATTTGTTTTTTTTTTTCACAGATCCAAGGGCAGTAGACCTGAATATTTGATAACAAAGTGATCCTATAAGGATTCCTTTTTTTCTTTTGTTTAAGGGTATGGCACCTTAAAAACCATCTTATATATGTAAGATTTCTTCAAAAATACAAATTCACTGTTAATACTGGGAAATTCAATTTAAAATGTATTTTGACTAACAAGCAAATGTTTTGCCCCACAATTATGCAGTTTATATTATTATACGACTGCCCAAATATGAGTGTTATGCTTGTGAGGTTTACGTATGTATGTTTGTGACTTTATTTATTCCACCATAACTTCCGAACGGATTTTAATGCATGTGGTATTGTTACATAGATTCATTTTGATAGCGCAAATGACACAAGGTACGTAAAAAACTAACTAACTAGATGCCATATTGTTATTTATGTTTTAAACAATATGGTGTGAGTTATAAAAATGAAGGGCTTTAAAGAATGATTACATAAATATATACAACTTGCCGTTTTAATTTCAATGGAACAATAAAACGTTAAACGAAAATAACTTTCAGTATAATATAATATTATAATAATTTGCAGTCGGGTTTTTTACTGCTTTAATTAATTTATACTTATATATAATAATATAACCAAGACGAGTAGCTAGCGTGGCGTGTATTAAGATAAGAGTTCATCTTAAATACATATACTGATATTTTAATTTTAGGACTGGAAAATCCAATAGAAAATGTATATTGTAACCCAGTGGCCAGAACAAACAAACATTTAGCTTTTATGTCTTACCATTTGCGGTGAAACTCAAGCTCGTGATAGGATTCCAACGCCCCTTCGACAGCCCCTGCATTGCTATCACATTTTGTAAGATGAATTTCAAAAACATTCGAATAAAAAAAAAATTCTATATAATATAGAACATTCATAGCACTGCGTTTAAAATATAATGTTGTTATTTGCGAAGGTCAACCTTTTACATGGGACACGTCGAAAATAATGTAAACAAATGTTTCCCTCGTGGATTGTAAAAGATACATCAAACGTGCAAAAGCCAGAAAAATATTTTGTTAGGATACGAGGTACGGTATATTTTACAGTTTGTTTTTGGAACTTTGCAATTGAAGCTTTTTGGTTAGTATTTAATGAAATATTATTAAACATCTATCAAGAGTACGTAGTAGCAATATGTAGTTTAACAAAAAAACGGCCAAGTACTTGTAAGACTCGCCTACGGAGGATTCCGAACTAACACCAAATCCCCCTGATAAAAATACGAAAGTGTGTTTTTCCGTGTGATTTTTATAAGAGAAGCATAAACAAGAGCCTGAATAAAATTCTGTAAAAGTCACTGTGCACGCCAATAGAATCAAGACAGACAGCGGAGGGGCCCTTGTCGTAAACGGATTAAAATCGTATCGAATCAGATTATGCCAATATAATAATATATAACATAGAATATACATTTGTAGAGCATCAAGTAGTATCACTGTTGCACAGTCGTTTGTAAAACTGTTCGTAATACATTTTACTGAATATGCTATGAGGGAGTTCTGTTTTGTGATCTTTAGATATCCATAAAATTATTATTATAATTTAACATAGTATTTTTTTTATTTTTATCTTTATCACCTGATAGTAAGTCGAAGATGTTGTTCAGACTAACCTAGAAGTACTGGCTTTCAAGGACAGCTGCCGGAACACACCGTTAAGTGCTTGGCGACAGATTTTCTACTTGAGGCTGGTAGCTAGCCAGGCGGGCATTAGCAAAATGCCCTACCACCATGCTATAACGACTGCCATCCTAAGACGACAACCGGGACCAACGGCTTAACGTGCCCTCCGAAGCACTGAAACGCTCAGTACCTAGTAATGTCACCAGCGGTCACCCATCCAACTCATGACCCCGAGCGACGTTGCTTAACTTTGCTGATCGGTTAAGAACAGCTAAGTAAACTTCGCTACAAGCGCTTCAAAATTGTATATTTAAACTAGCGGTTTAAATATAGAAAAGCGTTACTCACTGAGCAGATTCTAATGCTAGAAAAATTCAAGAAATTACATTATAAATAACTGTAACAAATAGAGGTAACAAGGAGCTATATATTTTTATTCCCATCTTCAATATTTCCTAACGTTGTCATAACTACTAAGGAGTTGTTATAAGGCAGGTGGTTGGTTTAGAAACCTAAACCAGCCATGAAAACCAATAGTTGTTTTTATTTATTTTATTTATAGCTTATAGGATAGCCTTGGATCACTACCTCACCTGATGGTAAGTATAATGATGTGGCCGAAGATGTTGTCCAGGCTATCCTAGAATTACTAGCTCTCAAAGACAGCTGCCAGTACACACTGTTAGGTGCTTGGCGACACATTTTCTACTTGAGGGTGGTAGCTAGCCAGGCGGGCACTGGCAAAATTACTGCTAACCTTAGACAACAATCGGGACCGACGGCTTAGAGTGCTCTCCGAAAGCACGGTAGCGCTCAGTAGTTCAAAATTAATCTCACTAGCGGTCACCCATCCAAGTCATGACCGCGGCGGACGTTGCTTAACTTATCTGATCAGTTAATGACGGCTAGAGCGCTTTTATGCGCTATTGTAGTGGTTCGAGCGATAGTTAAAACAATAATGGTAACAAGATAATAAACTTATATTATAGAGTATCGCTATTTATATTACAGAATATCGCAATACATTTTTTGGAGATAAAACACTTCTTCCTTAGTAACAATAATCTAAACTTCACATGACTAAATTAATATTAGAAATTCCCACGTAAAAATAATAACCAACTTTATCCTAAACCTTTGTTATTTGTATTATAATACAGCTCTCTGAAATTGCTTGGCAAACTTGTATAAGCTGAACTAAATTAACCATAAATATTTCCAGAAAGTATTTTCAAAACTATTTAATATCGCAGACTTCTTTAGTAACTACTCTAAAATCAAAGTAAATCAGCTTTCGTGTAGTTTATTCACTAGAATATTAGAGCAGTTTTCTTTAAGCTCGGAAATGAAAAATTCTATTTTAAGGCAAGCCGCTTTGATAGTTCTCCTTTAATATTAAAGCTTCTAGAAACTGTGTTGTGGGAACATTCTGTATATCAACGTCTGCTGCTACAAAATCTATAGTATAGTAGTGTATAAACTTTGTTATTTTTGCCACAGCACAGATTTCTTGTGTCTTGTTATTTGTCAGGAAGCTTATTGCCGTTTCTTCTTTGTTGTACTTAAAAAGTATTTTTTTTAGAATTCACATATACCTCGCTAGTGCAAAATAAACTTTTAATATAAATTAAACAGTTACAATAGTTACATGAAAAACTAAAAAATATAAGAATACATAATTTTGTACCTATAAGTAACATTTAATGTGCAATAAAAAATGCGTATTTACGATATTGTAAAATATTAAGCAGTTAATTTTTGCCCGCGGCCTGAACAAAGTGTCTTTTAAGTAGGTACTTTATTTAACCAATGATTATACCATTTACATTCGTTCACGTTTTTATTTATGTTTGATTACCTCTGCCTTGAACTTGATCTGTTCCTTGATTTGAACTTTCATTTACCGTTACATCTTTCCATATTACAAATACCGTTCTCTACTTGTAAAGTATACAATATTCTAAATAAATATCCATTTCAGTTAAAGAAATTGAAACTGAAAGTTACAGACTAGCTACAATCACTCCGACGAACCTGAGCAGATTGTGAATCCTCATTGACACAATATAACACATAGTGCTATCTCACACAAATACACACATATAATTAAAATAGAACTAAGTGTACCTTCGTTGCTAAGAAGGAGGGCGTTGTTATTGGCAACACTGTTATTTTATCTAAAACTTTCGCCAGTGTCATCGTTTTCATCTGCTTTTATTCATACTGAAAGGAACACCCCCATTCAGTTTGAAATTCTTGCCCCTATCCCTACCTTATACTTACAATTACCTCTATGTTTAACCCCACTCTTGTAACGGGAGATTCCAAAGAAGCGATCGATCGGAACAGAAAAATTGATCGATATCACTGATGTTTATCAAACGTCAATGTCAAATTCACACGAAGACGGAGAAATGAGGTGTTGGAGATGACAGCAGAAGATCCCTGATTAAAAAAAAAAACAGAAAAACTAGGAATTAGATTTAAAGAACTTAATTAACATAATACGTTTTGTAAGTTCTTTAATGTTCAGTTAGTAAACAATACCATAAGTGTATGGTCAGTTTCTTAGTAATTTATAATAAGACGCAAGAACTTCCATTCGTAACCAAGGCTCAGGGTATAATGTGGCGAATAATTACAAGCGAGATGCCAAAATGGTTTTAAATTTTTGTTTCAAACGGAAGTATGGAGCATGTGTGTGGGCAGTGTTAAAATATGAGTTAAGATGATATTTCATTTTATTGCTGTTAAGTAAGCCTTTGACCACAATCTCACCTGATGGTAAGTGATGATGTGGTCGAAGGTGTTAACAGGCTTAACTTAGAATTACTAGCTCTCAAGGACTGCTACCGGAACATACATTTAGGTGCTTGGCGACAGGTTTTCTACTTGAGAGTCGTCGCGGGCGCGGCGTAGACGGGCATTCGCAAAATGCCCTCCCACCATGCGTTGAAAAACAAACGCGAGGCGGGATTCGAACTATGGACCTGCTGCGTCCATAGCCAATGCCACTGAGCCATCACTGCTTCGAAATAATTTGAATACTGCAGTTAAAGAAGCAGATTTAGTCACTTTCTTGCACACCACATACTCAAACCTAGCCGTCGCCTTTACTCCAACCTTATCTAACACTTTATGTTGCCGCAACAAGTACCCCGTCCTATACCCAGGGATGTAATAGGTCCTTAATGTTCAGAAATCAATAAAAAATAGTCATTTAGTTTTAAACGGAGACATATCAATTTCTGTATTTGTAACTTTAAGTATAATGAAGTTTTATACACAACTTTCTTAAACTGCAGTATTTAACTCTCATAGGAGACGAATTTTCAAAGTCGTCATTTTGCGCTACTCACGGTATATAAAACTCTGATGTAAAATTTCATGTTTTTAACCCTATCTCTCTTATCTACTCCACGCAGTTTAGGCTATGTGTTGCCTGTCAGTCAGTCTACAGAAATGATTAACTATGTTTCACCACATTGGAACCCAAAGAACGATTTTCATATCATCAAATTATATTATTATCTTATTTACAGTGCCTTCCTATACTAAGGTGCAAACAATACATTTCGTTTATCCACACGTCGCCGTTCTCTAAGATCCGAAAATCCCACTGGTTTCCCGATAATCTAACCGTATCCCCGGGTATTCCCGTCGGACAACGTAAAACAGAAAATAATAATAAGATAAGGTTTCATGTATCGTATTCAAGCCAATATTATACCTTTTCTATATATAATAGTCTTTTTAATAAGCTTTTATTAGACTCACCTCTATGTATATACTCGTAATAGAACCTAATGAATTTAATTACACCAACTATTTGTTCTTTCATCAGAAAACTTGAAGATTATGTGTAGTTTTAATGAAAATACAATAAATAGTATATGATTCCACCGGATTGATCTAGTGATGGAAGTAGGTAGTTGATAAAACAACGCATGCACAATTATATATATTTTTTTACTTTATGTAAACAATGCTGCTTTCAGCTACTAATTTCTTTATTATTTACGTCAATAGAAACAATACTAAGATATAACAATACAGGTAATTTTCAAATCTTATGAATATTGTTCTGAGTAAAAATACATAAAAATATAATTATTATATAATAAACTATAGTTGACTCGTGATCATGGCGCTTTCAACAGCGCCGAAATATCGTGATCCCGTTTGATCCAATAATTATAGTCTTAATGACCGCGACAGTTCAAAAACTCATATATAAAAATGACTCTTTTTGTTGCAGATATAATCATATCAAGATGTCAGCGCCACAAACTGACAGTACAGAAGCCATCACCAACTCCGGCTATGGAAGCAGTGACGAGACTGCAAGCCTCCTTGTCACTGGGCCAGCTGTCACCGTCATCGTCCCAGCGGAGAACCGCTCAGTCAAACCTGTCCTACAACGACAAGATTGCACTACTCATCTAAGGCCACAACTATCAGGCGGCCCCGGAAGCGAAGAAAGCGCTGCCTCGGTACGAATTGAAGACTCCGCCGCTGCCACGAGAAGCGTCCCTGATATAGAATTACAGTGCCGTGACCAACCGGCAGACCGTCCTCAGACGCTTGTATCCCCCATAGCGACCTGCTCTCACCGAGGGTCAGTGACCACCTGCCAGCTAGTTCCACATACGTACTCCAGATGTCGTGTCTGCGAGCGGAGGCAATCTACAGCTCCAATGTCGGCACTACAACTAGCGCGCTCTGTGTCGCGGGAAAGTGTACGATCCGCTTTGCACTACCCTTGCGGTTGTAGTAGTTCACTCCATGCTGTCAGTACCTGTCCAGTCATTCAACCACCGGCCTTGTTGCTGCCTACAACAAGTACGAGAATCATCCGCCAGAGTTCACAACCGGAGTCTAGCGCATGCGCGACGCACTGCCCGCATCATGCCCATCATCACCCTAGCGCCTCACTGCGGCAACTAAGGGAACCAGGCGACGGCATCGCAGGCATAGCAGCCGACTCTTTGCGAATCAACGGAGGGATGCGACCCTTCAAACAGGTTAGTTTCACAACCGATAGGTGGCACCACCAGTAAACACGATCATTCCATTTCCTTACATTTCACTTAAAAATTGTTTTGTAATAATTTAACATTAATTATTATCCAAATATCAGCTTCCCGAAGGATTTTAAACGTGTAGTAAGTTATGCATTTAACTGTCGTGATTAGCATTTTATTGAGATTTTCAAGGTACTCAGGAAAACTGATGGGTTGCGGTAGATCGTGTCTGATTAATTTGTGTTTCGAACCGTACTGTGATGGGTAGGAATTCCAATATTATTAGACTGACCTTTTAGAAATAAACGAAAAAGCTTCAGAAAAACAAGATTAATTAAGATGGGAATACTGAGGTCAACCTTTCAGACAATTAGGAAAGTCTATTTGATTAGAGAGGCATGTGGATCACAAAAAGAAAAACCTAAATTGTTTAATCGCAGAAATGGCCTTTTTACGTCGACAATATTATGGTACCATCTCTTTATGAAATATATATTTCATCTTCTACACAAACACCGAACATTGGTACAATATTATGCTTTGCCATTTTGTAATTAATTCATTTACAACGCACAGAGTGTTTCTGTGCAAGGGTCATTAGTTTGTGTGTTGCTTAGATGTTGTGTTTATACGAGTAGATTATGACATCAATAATCTGCATTATTTCTAGATATGCTGCATTAGTTCAACAGTGTGTTTGATATTAAACATATATAAAATAGTTAAAATTGTTATTTTAAATGAAATTGGGGACGTTAATAACTGGCTGATGTTTATAATATATTGTTTTAAAATTGTTATATATATATATATATATATAACATACTCGTATATATGTATATAAATATATATAAGTATAGTAATTCAATGTTTTGTATAGCAGCTTTAGTTGTTGTATTAAAACAAAACTTTGTTCTCATCTAAAAGTAATAAGAATTACTGCTTTCATCATTATTTGGGGCTAGATACATTGGAGTGTAAGTGCTGTGTAAGAGTCTTGAGATGGGTGTTCCCTAATAAAAACAAATCAGATTACTCGAATGATCGCTCTGGATCAGAATTTGATTTGATTTGTATTTTTGTTCAGGGCCTGCTACTATGTCCACAAACCCTGTCGCAGACGCGCCGGGCACGGCTGAGGCGTGCTTTCACTGAAGCCACGGGGGATACAGTTACCTACGTAAAAACGGTGGGCTTCAATATTGGATTTTGCACCACCAATACCATCGACTGTACAATCTATTCACTATTAAAAACAAAATGAAGAAAAAATTGCGATACAAGTTAATACATAATTACTTTGATACCTAATATACTGGTTCAGCATCAGCAATTTCGTATTATATTATACTAATCGTTGATATTTATTCAAAAAGAGCCGCACATTTCATGTCAATAAAACAAAATAAAACTTTGTACACGCATTGGTGAAGCTGAACCAAAATACTAAAACCATTTTAGCATGTTGGGAAATAGCAGGTAGGATTAGCAGCTGACATAGAATTTAGATAAAACAAATCACCTTACCCATGTCAGGTTGTACAGTCGAAAACCTGGTATCTCTGAACTCATCACGAAAGTAATATATTAGTTGGCGAATGTGTCGTCCCTATAGCTTCTTTTAATGACCACCGATAGCCTCCCCCACGTCCCTGACATTTTACCCTGGCACCAAAAACGCTTGTCACGAACAAATCGTTTACTGTACATCACGGCGAAAGTTTCACCATAATCATTAAGCACGTGTATGACGGATTGGCTTTAAGTGTCAAGTGATTTGACATAGTGAGTTATGACGAGGAATTTGCAGTCTGAGAAAGTTTGATCATCGCTTTGGGAATCCCACTCAGGCAATACACAGCACCTACACATTCATCAGCTATCCATTTGTTTCACAGGTACAGGTAGCGTTGCACTTTAGATTACCGAATAGATGCACTATGCTGCTTTTATCTATAACAGTAGAGGTTTCATATTAGTTATTAACTTTGTCTAAAATTTCAACTGAAGCTAGAAATAGTGTTCACGAATTATGAATAGTATTAGTGAGCTCATGAATCATCCTACAAATCTGACCTAGATATACAAAACGCTATGAAATAACACATTAACGGTACCACAAAATAATACGCCACATTTTCAGGTCACGTAATTTTACAAAACATGTACGTTACACTTAGAACTCTAAATTTGATAACACAACACTTACTGAGATTTTCCGGCAACGAATTTTCACAAAGAGATTTAGAGCTGGCGTTATCCCTTAATGTATTAGCCTATAAATACCTTTACCCGTATAAGAGCTTATTTTAATCTTTCTCATTATTAATGGGTAAAGGAAAGGTAAAGATTTTGCGGATACATATATTTCCGTACACAATGTTTGGGAAAATTTAGCAAACCATTCTCCACGAAAATATATTCGAAGATGAGTGCTTGAGATAGTATAAGATTTTTTATGCAGCGATAATGATATTCAGGAAGTGACTTTCATACGGAGTTATCAAGCGTGATATTGAAGATTATTCAGCATCATGGGTTCTCATCAATTTCATTGTCATCACGTGATCAAACTGCCTTATAAGATTCGTAAACTTCGCTTCGTGGATATTTTATGCAAAGATTTTTTGAATCTTCATAAAAACATCGTAGTTCAAGGTTAATGGAATGTTTTGCTGGATTTCCTGGAGTAAATTATGTGAGTCTTGTCCTCTGATATTTCATCTACTTTTAGACACTATGGTTATGTCACTTGGCAGCAGACCAGCTGCTGATGGGTTTGATATAATTTATAGCCTGTTGTATTTTGTCTCGATATTAAAATGTTTGTTGTTTGATATTTTCGAAACTGGAAGACTCTTTGTGAATAGTAATGTTTTAAGCATTATATGAATAAGAGTGTATAACTGCCTTATTTCACTATTTTATCATGGAAGTTCAAACAAAATATGTCAAGTGTGTGTGCTTATTACCAGTAAAACTCTTTGGGCAAGTTCGTCCGGAGAAGTATTGCTACCTATTTCTACCGCCAAGCGTTAATGTTCATAACAAAATTACAAATATACGATAGGAAAAATTTAAGTCATGTGCGGGATTCGAACCCGCGTCCATCCACCCATTTAGCCGGGGTATGCTCTAACCAATTGAGTTAACATGACAATGACGTCATAGCTCAAATTTTTCATCCTTCTATAACCATCGTATTGGGATGGAGCGACATCTATAGTACAACTTACGTTGTTCTACAAACAAGACCAATTTTGGCAATTGTTTTTATACTTATAAATCATGACGCAACCTTATAATTTTTATATTGTTATGTTTGCAATAACGCCTTCTATGTGGATTACATTACAAAATTACAAATATATGATAGGATTTTTTTTTTTGCTGGCTCATTTCGTTAGAGCATACCCTGGCTAAGGGGGTTGATGGACGCGGATTCGAATCCCGCACATAACTTAAATTTTTCCTATCGTATATTTGGCATTTTGTAATGTGATCCGCATGGCAGGCGTTATTATATTGCTGTGTTCTGGTTTGAAGGGTATGGGGTGGTCAATTTATAGGCACATGGGACTTAGCAACTTTATTTCTCAGGGTGCACAGTGTAGTTTGCAGTTAGCCGCCTATCCGTAGAACTATTAGTACGTATGAACGTCTACATAAAAATGGGCATCACTCAAACACAAGTTGTCAATGTTTGTCACCAACAAAACAACAGTTGCCAACTGTGTGGTGGATACGCGGCTTTACGTTACTTTTATACTCCTACCCCTATCTAGTTTACGACGTTCATATTAATAATAGCTTTTACAGATATAACCAACGCGTGTTGGTGACACAAAAGTAACCAACTTTTGTTTGTCAAAGTCAAAGTCATTTATTCAATTTAGGCTTCTACGACACTCTTATGAAGGTCAATTACAAATTTTGAAAATGAAATATTCTACATAGTAATGCCACGTTCAGCAAAAAAAAAATATAGTACCACTGCGAGAATAACGGGCAAGAAACTTGGTGCCATTCTTTTAAACGCCTTATAACAATGTGTTACTATATAATAAAATTATTAAAATATTTCTTTGAATTACGTAGATGACAGACGATAGCTTGGCAGAGGCGAAATTGACCAAGCATTTTTGTCGTTTAAGTATTCAGGAACACAATTTTGTGTAGTAGGATTTCTTAATCAAAATGTTTCTCATGTGCAACTTGAATTTTCCTTCTATAAGTATTGTAACTGTGTTGGTCTCGGGTTTAGACAAGCCAGAAGCTTGTCATTTCAATTTCTTTTATATACAGTCCCAAGAAGTAGTAATATATTGAAGCTGGGAGGTATAGGATCTAAAGGGCTATTTGAATCACCCCCATGTATGTTCCGCGATTTTTCGTATTTTCGGAGTTTTACCACCTATTGCCGAGTACTATGAGATTTTTATTTATGGTGACGTGAATTATTGCGGTAGATGCTTGATTTTTTTTGTGTGCTAAACTGATTGATGCTGTCTCCTACAAGCTGAAAACGAAAAATTTTAGGCAAATCTTGTGGACGGTTGAATCCCACTTTAGACGCAATTGGATTTTTAATATACACAATTCTCACTCATGGGCAATTGAAAATCCGAATTTAAAAAGGGAATCGACATTCCAAGAACACTTTAGGGTTAACCTTTCGTCTGGCATACTTAACGGTCAGCTAATCGAGCCCCTTCAGCCGCCAGACAGCTTGGGCGGCAATCACTTTTTAAATTTTCTACTCGTCGATCTGACCTTGCTGTTAGCAGAAGAAACCATTAAGAATAATAGAAGTGCATTCAGACGTTTAAAAGACAACTTTTTCCGGCGATGTCGCACTTGCATTTCGCAACAGGGGGGCCATTTTGAAAATTTATTGTATTTAAACACTTTGTAATTGGTTTTGCTTTGCTTGCATTAATCATCATGTAAATTAAAATTTTGCACTTACAACGTTTAAATTTCAGGGTAGCTACCTGATACATAGAGCAAGTTTTTAAAAGCCAAACGGTATTTTTTATGTGATTTTATTTTTTTAAGGGCCCATGAAATTGTGATTTTATTGGGTAATTTTATCTTTCTTGGCATTTTTTTATTCCATTCAGAGTTTTAACGATAGTAAATGTAACCAACTGAATCGGCCTATCTTGATAGATTTCGCTCACGCGATTTTAGCTTAGCACACAAAAAAAAACAAGCATCTACCACAATAATTCACGTCACCATAAATAAAAATCTCAACGTACCCGGCGATAGGTGAAAAATTTAAAGAAAAGTCATAACTCCGAAAATACGAAAAATCGCGGAACATACATGGGGGTGATTCAGATAGCCCTTTAGGTCCTCCCAGCTTCAATATATCACTACTTCTTGGGACACCCTATATGTATAAAGGAAAAATTTAAAACTTATTTGAACATTCAACACCAATTTCATTGCAAAATCCGTTTCCTATTGCTACCCTAAAATTCTACAGCACTTAACTATATAATTCTCCAATCTGCCGTCAATACGGTAGAACTAGAATTTTAGCGATTCCTCTAGAGACCTCCCGTCTTGGAAACGCCAATAACTCTTCCAAGATCAATCTCGGCAGCACTCTTACCTACCTCAACGAACCCATCCGAGCTCCTTTAACAATAAATTATACACGTAATCTTCTCTTGGACGTCTGCCCGTCTACTCTGAAACTGTCTAGGATCAGTGGCATGATGGAAATTTATCTAAACGGTACGTAAACTTTTAATGTTGATACGTTTTAATTGCAAACGAGTTTCAAAAATAAAAGAAACTAATAAAGGATGACAACACGTTTTTTTCTTTAGTAGGTATAAATGTATATTAAAAATACCTAGACATCGGCAAAATCCTGGAAATGGACTCAATCGTTTTCAGATTCTAAGGTACGGGTATACTTTTTTGTTTCTGTATGCTATTATAATCAGTATACTTTATCAGCCGCATTGTCCACTGCTAAACACACCCTAACTTTTGCCATAATTTCCACGTTTGGCACTCGTCTTAGGGAACAGAAGGTGGTGCTACCCACCTTCCAGTATTACGGTATTGACGAGTCCGCACTAGAACTTAGTGCAGAATAAAGTCTGATGACAAATAAACATTACTGCCAACTAGACAGACCATTCGCAAGACGGGTATATACAGGACTAGCAGAAGTCAACCTCTTAGGGTTGACTTCTGCTAGTCCTAACAAACATGAGATTTAAAACTTTACAAAATCACAAATATACGATAGGAAAAATTTAAGTCAAGTGCTGGATTCGAACCCGCGTCCATCCACCCCTTGAGCCGGGGTATGCTCTAACCAATTGAGCTAACATGACATGACGTCATAACTCAAATCTTTCCTATCCTTCTTTAACCATCGTATTAGGATGGATTTATCCAGCACATGACTTAAATTTTTCCTATAGTATATTTGTGATTTTGTAAAACAAAATGACATGAGATGTTTTTTTTTGTTCCCTTTTGTGTTTTTGACGGAATAAGCACGATGACCACTTGATGTTAAAAGTCTCTTGTGCGTGTAATATAATATTTCATATATTTTATTACTTAGCTCGATGTAAATATTCAAAATACTATTCAAAAAGAGCGCGGCGCGGTCCAGTGTTGCCGCGGCGGGCGCTCTTGAGTGGGAGAGACTCAAAACTTAAAACAATAGGTTCTTGTACTGTTTGTCACTTTTAAGTTCTTTGTCTCGTAGTAAAAGACAATGCCTATTCCGAGCTAAGAGCGCCTGGCGTGGCAATACTGGACTGCGCCGCGCTCTCTTTGAATAGAGTTTTGAACATCGAAGTAATAAAAAATATGAAATTGCAGGCACAAGATAATTTTAACAACAAGTGGTTATCGTGCTTATTCCGTCATATATCCATAAACAAACAAAAAACAATAAAAAAAAAATCTTCAAAAACAATAAAACATGATGCTGTCACCTTGAGACATCTTTTTTAAGTCATGTGCCTGTAATTTCACTGGCTCTCAAGGACTGCTGCCGGAACGCACCGTTAGATGGTTGCCAGATTGTCTACGTGAGGGTGGTCGCTAGCCAGACGGGTATTCGCAAAATGCCCTTCCACCATGTGGTGAAGCTCTAGCCCGCGGCGGGATTCGAACCATGGACTTGCTGCGCGGCAGTCCATAGCCAATGCCATTGAGCCGTCGCTGCTTCAGTTCTACCTGGGATAAGGAAATGAAGAAAATGATGTTTTCAAGAATTTTTAGTAACTTAAACAAGCAGTGGGACTTTTATCACTGTTTTGCGTTATTTGAAGTTTCTCGTGACTCCCAAAGGAACGATTTTCCCAGACAAAATTATCTGAAGAACATTGATAAGTTTAATATTAAAAACCTCTGTTCATGTCCAACTATATTTACTTTAACGTGGATCAGTTCCATTGAACAATAAATTTAAATTATCTTAAGTTAACGTTGAACATGAAAAACATCGTTAATAATCATTTTTCTACAATTGTTTCAATTATATGGAGTAAGCACTTATTTTCTTCATAAACACACTTTAAAAAAATACAAGAAAATAATAAAATTATGTTTAAATTTTGTTATTTTCTTCCATATATTGGGCCAACTTCGTTCGATATTCTAAAAATAACATAAAACGTGTATCACAAAATTTGTGTCACAAAATCACAAAATTTGTGATATTATATTAGCAATTGATCGAATAAAATACTTAGTACGCGGATAAGTTCCTTTGGGATTATCGTTGTATATAATTGGATTGAGAAACAAATGAGTTGAGAATAATTTGGATATGACTTATTAGTAAAGTTAACGATCTATATATTAGGTCCTTACATATGAAATTGGCGTTTTGTATGGGAGGAACAAAAAGTCGAATATTTTTTAATATAATATATTTAATTAATCAAAGTATGAACCATTATTTTCCATGCACTTTTGCCATCTCATAGGTAGTTCATTGATCCCTTTACTAAAAAAACCAGTCGGACGGGAATCAATAAAATCTTTGAAGGCGATTTGGACTGCCCCATCGGAGTTGAATTTTTTCCCTTGCAAGAAGTTATCCAAATTTCGAAAAAAATGGTTATCTGTTGGAGCAAGGTCCGGGGAGTACGGAGGATGTCTTAGACTTTCCAATTGAAGCTCTTCTAATTTAGTAGCCGTCTGTAGCGCAGTGTGTGGTCTAGCGTTGTCGTGAAGCAGCAGTGGCGTGGAGCGATTGACCAGCCTAGGTTGTTTAGCCGCTAGCTTTTCCATCATGGTTTGCAATTCCTGACAATAGACATCAGCCGTAATAGTCTGGCCAGATTTGAAAAAACTGTAATGAACAATACCGGCACTAGTCCACCAAACGCTTACAAGTAACTTTTTTGGGGTTAATTTTCGCTTGGGGCAGGATTTGGCTGGCTGGCTAGGATTTAACCATTGCGCTGAGCGCTTCCGATTATCGTAAAGAACCCATTTTTCATCACAGGTAATGATTCGGTTTAAAATACCTTCATTATTGTGCCGGTTTAGTAATGTAACGCAGCAGTCGACGCGCGTTTGCCGGTTTGTTTCCGTCAATTCGTGAGGTACCCACCTTTCAAGCTTTTTAATCTTCCCAATTTGCTTCAAGTGAATTAAAACAGTTTTATCACTAACATTGCAGCCTGCAGCTAACTCGGACGTGGTTTGCGATGGATCCGCTTCCACAATAGCCTTCAACTCTTCATTATCAACTTGAGTCTCAGGCCGTCCACGGGGCTTGTTCTGCAGGTCGAAATTTCCAGAACGAAAACGTTGGAACCAAAAACGAACTGTGTTTTCTTTTGCAACACGACCGCCATACACATCATTCACCCTTCGAGTTGTTTCCGCAGCACTAGTGCCACGGCGGAACTCGTACTCGTAAATAATGCGATATTTAAGGTTTTCCATTTTGTAAAATGAGTGACGCAAACAGAAAAAAACAGAAGAAAAAAAAACAAATGAATGACGATCATCGAAGCACAAATACATGAGTCTATAGCTGTACAAATTTGAATTTGGAATTCCTTACCAAAGAGGAGAAATTCGTGATTAAAGTGGCCAGTACGAAAAACGCCAATTTCATATGTAAGGACCTAATATTTACATAAGCTAATAGGCTAGCCTTTTATCACATTGATTACGTTTTTTGAAATTAGATGTTTCTTTCTAATAAATGTTGTAAATATGTTCAGTTCACTGAACTCTATCAGTACTCGTAGGCTGGATGTGCAGTTGCAAAATTATTATTGTTATTCCTGAATGCTTGCTTCAGGCAATATATGTCATCCGAGATCTGTTAAATGTGTAAGGAAATATTCTGGCATCCACCACTTCGTAAGCCAAGATGAACTCATTTTAGTGTAAAATGTGTTCCCGGATGATCGGTAAGAAAACTTTGCCTTTAATATTGAACTCTAATCATGTCTCGAGCGCGAGTATGGAGGTCAATGTTTTTATTGCAGAGAGGCTTAGATTCTAAATGGAATTGTCAGAATTACGCATTCAATCAGAAATTCTTATTAATAACATTTTATGATTGCCATACTGATGATAAAGATGATGTGGTCAAAGATATTATTCAGGCTTCTAGGTTAGTCTGAACAACATCTTCGACCACATCATCACTTACCATCAGGTGAGATAGTGGTCAAAGGCTAACCTATAAGGAATAAAAAAAAAGGCTGATCTAGATTATCAGATTTTCTACTTCAGGGTAGTTGCTATAACGACTGCTTTCTTAAAAGAACAACCAGGACCGACGGCTTAATGTGCCCTCAAAACCACAGAAGCGCTCAGCGCTTCTGTGGTTTTGAGTCATGTCGCTAGTGATCCTATCCGAGTCATGACCGCAGGGATTTTGATGAACTTAGTTGATCAGTTTAAACTGACTAGGTTAGCCACGATAGAGCGCTTCGAAATGAAAATGCACATTATAATGCATTTTCATTATTAGTTTATATCTTCCGAATAAACTGCATAATATTCACAGCACGGTTTAAGCTTCAGTGATTTATTTAGCATTGTGAAACGAAATTAGTGCACTAGTTTCTGCCACTGTGTTACTGTTCTAATTATTTCAAATTAAGTTTCTGAGTTGCATTCAGTCAAATGTTACTGTCACAATTATGGAATAACCTTTGTTGCAGAGCATTGGTAGAATGCAAAAATAATTAGATAAACTTCGGACTAACCTATGTGACTGTATGATAGGTGGAAACTATAGGTGTCGCTCCATCCCCATACGATGGTTAAAGAGCGGGAGGAAAAATTAGAGTTATGAGTCATTGTCATGTTAGCTCAGTCGGTCAGAGCATACCTCGGCTATAGATGATGACGCGGGTTCGAATCCCATACATGACTCTAATTTAGACTGTCGTAAATTTTAAATTTTGTTATATACGTATATTTGAAGTATTAAACTGTGTTAAGTTTTTTCATTTATTTTTGTGTAAAATATTTCTTTTTTACAAAAATACATTCTCATACAGCTAAAAGCCAAGATATAAAAACATTACTCATTATGCAATCGACCACTGCTCAAGACAGTAGTGGTCTTGGGACGTGCTTCTTGGATTAATGCCCTGAACTGGAGCGCCAAAAACGGCACCCTAGAGACCAATTTAATATACGTATTACCACAATTTGTTTTACAGGATTATTTAGCTGTTGCAAGTAGCGATACTTTGTATTTATGAGCATACATTATTTTATAATCTTACGTGGTAGTGGCTTCCTTCGGGCTATAAGAGGGCCTCCTCTCGCCCAAAACCCGGTGGAGCTGGACGTCCGCTTAGCGGTAGTCAGCATCTATGTCCTCCCTAAAAATTAAAAATTAGGTAGTGGCTTCAATATTTCTGTCATAACGATCATAATATGTTTTTTTATACTTTATAACTCTTGGGATTAGTCTTTAGGCCTGTCCCGATAACATCTCAAAAGCAGAAAATGACTACGGTTATAAAAACCGTGAATCGTCAATCAAAATATTTATTTTAGAGCTAACTACACCGGATTTAGTTCACCATGGCATAGTTCCAACGAACTACAATGGCTATTCTGCATGGGACCTTGTCACTATAAATTACACCTCGGTGTTGGACGTACAATGCTATCTAGAACATTGAACTAATAATTCATTGTGATCGGAATACGATATGATCGCTCGTTTTTCCGCACTGTAAACTAAAATATATTGCATCTCCTGGCATGTTTTTGGTTTAAAAACTGGTGTATGTGCTATAATAATTCTGTAACAATTAAACAATCTCTATTACAGCAAGCTCTTTTATAAAAACAGTGAGTATTTTTGAGCTAGCTTCGTCTGTATTCCTTTGTCCCAAGCATAAGATAATTTTAGAACTTTTCACTTATAACCAATATCTAGAACGGAAACTGGATTTTAAGGTCAGCTGTCGGAACACGATAAGTGCTTAGCGAACAATTTTCTACTTAAGGTTGCTAGTTTTTTTTTTTTTATGCTTGATAGGCTAGCCTTTGACCACTATCTCACCTGATGGTAAGTGATGATGTGGTCGAAGATGTTGTTCAGGCTAACCTAGAAGTACTGGCTCTCAAGGACAGCTGCCGGAACACACCGTTAGGTGCTTGGTAGCTAGCCAGGCGGGCATTCGCAAAATGCCCTACCACCATGCTATAACGACTGCCATCTTAAGATAACAACCGGGACCGACGGCTTAACGTGCCCTCCGAAGCACGGAAACGCTCAGTAGTAATGTCATTAGCGGTCACCCATCCAACTCATGACCACGCGCGACGTTGCTTAACTTTGCTGATCGTTTGCGAACAGCTAAGTAAACTTCGCTACGAGCGCTTCAAAAAGCTAGCTACGCTATGATATGCTAGAACTACTCCTTATCTACTACAAGTCCCATTTTAAGGTAACGACCAGGTCTGATTGCTTAACGTGCTCTCCAAAGCACAAAAGCGCTGCCTAGTAAATGCTACTAGCAGTTACCCATCCAAGTTATTACTGCGGTGGACCGCCTAGTTGATCGGAAAAGTACGATTAGGCAAACTCAGCAACTAAAGCTTCATTATCACCTTGTTGTGATTAGGTATCCATGTTCGCCAAATTAAAAAAAATTACAAAACACAAAATGACTAAGTTTGTATGGACATTTGTCTAAATATTTAATAGGTTAAAGAAGGGACTTTGTTGCTTGACTTTTTGGTGACCTGAGATAAATAGATATTACTGTAGTTATATTGTATAGCCAAGGCTGTAAAACAACACCATGTGAGTAATGTATATGTAATCATTCACAAAAACCGAACAAAAACCGTTTATAGAAAAATTATAGGTTGAAAACATTGTTCGGCGTTCCACTCCCTTATGTTGTTTACTGTGTACGTTATTGATTTATGTTGCTGATGTTACGTAACTTCGATTATCGATTAAGCCTATCTATTCAAAGATTAATTCATGTGAGGGAAATATTGGCCTACTTCCCTTTCGTTTGTACAATATTCAGCGGGGTCGTCGTTAGTTATGACCGAAAATATACCATCAATTTTGAAGGTAAAAATATGATTAGTTTTGTAACACCCCATTTGTCTCACACGTGTTCCACGGCAATCCTTTGTACCTTTTATTCTCAAAGAGCCGTTAGCGCATAGTGATAATAGTAGTGGAGACACAGATTAAGTTGTAAGTTGTGGCTGGTATGCAATCCCAATCCCTTCCAGGACAGTTGGTGTTTCGTGTATTGCGACTTTCATGTTTGTATCTAATAACATTCAGCTAGAGGCTAGAGTCACCTCCAACCCCGTGGGTGTCGTAAGAGGCGAAAAAGATAAAAATACCAGAACGGGAAGCGTCGCTTTCTGAAAAACTGACGACTTTTACTGCCATCCCCAAAACGTCTGTCAAGCGTGGGGATTATGACAAATCCCACCAATGGGAAGACCGGTTGATATGCATGGTAATAAAGTCTCGTTTTCAGATATGGAATACAATAAACTGTCCACTCAACTACTAAATAAATACGTTAAAACATTCGCTACTAAGAGGAGTACATAAAGTTTTATGTCCCGTGTTAATAACCTTTTTGATTTACGTTATATTTTAAAACATTCGTTAATTTTATAGTTTTATAAAAAGCACAAAGAATACTGCGTCATTAAATGCTTATTTCTATCTAATGCTCTTTATTGCAGTTGTGTGGTATTAACAGATAACACCAGTTAATATCCCGACAAAAGAGATAGTAAAGTGTATAAAGTAATTATGATTTATTTATTTTTCTACACTTGCGGTTGCTGCGGTGCTCGTAAGTCATTTCATTGAAATACATACAAATCAGTAGTGCCGCTGTGGCTGACTGCAAGCAGCCGCGGCACTTGCTGCTTGCAGTCGGCCGCGTTGCACAAAATAGAACCTTTAGACTTTTTTTTCAAAACAGCTGACTACTTAATAGACTTGCCGAACTAGCTGCAGCTATAACGAGAAAAAAGAACTATAACTAAAACCTAATAAAATATAGCATTTAAATTGGCACCACATACTATTTCTTCAGCTACGTATCTACTTGAGCACGCTCAGGCAAATAAGTGGCTCGTTGGCCGAGTTCAGCTCAATGTGAACTATTTCGTTTATGTTTTCTGTGTTTAAGGGCAACGCGAGGAACGAGATGAGTTCCCCGATTATGATATAGTTTTTTATTATATATTTTCTATTTATTATCAAATGATTGATTTGGAATAACGAAACTTGTTAAGCTCTAATTCATGCGTATAAATTAAAGAGGGTGTTTTGGGATAGCGCGTATCAGCAAATACGAAAATTCTGCCTCCGTAGCTCCCATACAAATGTTGTTTCGTCATATTTTAATACCAAGTGTTCAAATACGTTGAAATCATGCATGCATATCCTTGATCTATGCTTGTGGTTTGCCAGTATTTAGTTTTATTGTTTTTTTTCCATCTCTAAATGTGAAAATAAGAATTCCCATATAAAACTATTTTCCCAACAAATTTTTAATCAATATAATTTTCTGCAAGCAGCTGTAGGCAGAGACCACATATTACCACTTGCTAGCGGAGTCGTTGTGAAACAAACACTTTTTACATCAAGTCATGCAAAAATTATTCTATAATTAATTGGAAAAAATATAATAAAGTTTATTTGCTCGTCATCATATATGTGAGGTCATAAAAATCGGATGTGAATAGTTTATTTTTTAAATTTTATTTATTTAATTTATATTATATAGATTTTACTAATGTATTTTATTTTTCTCATTACTTTTCGTTTTTGGCTAAACTTTAATTATTAATTATTATGAACTAAAGTTTAGCCCTCACTTGCCATTTTTTTCTTTTAATTACTTTTGTTGCTATTTTATTACAATATTCCAAAAAACTGTTCCTATCATTATCTTTACTTACTAATTTTTTAAAATTTTTCGTTTGTTTTTATTACCCTAGTTCTATTTCTAAATTAATTCTGTCATATCCATACATGGGACACTCCAGCAATACATGTATGATGCTTTCCTCCTTTTCCGGGTTACATCATGGGCACGCTGGGTTCTCCTTGCATGTCATGAGTGTTGATTGAATATCAGCCTACCAGCTCAAGTAGTCCCATTATTTAGGTAGTCTCTACTTTAGAAAGACGTGCAATTAAGACGGACGGAAAGAAAATTAACTGGCCAGCGCTTGTTCTAAAGCATAATTGTAAATGCACCGGGACGATATTCTGGGGTCGCGGGTTCAAGTCGAAGTGGAAGGTATCTTTTATCCAATACAGTTTAAATAATACAATGTAAGTGTTTGGGACATACTTTTGTATAAAAAGTTCGTTTCTGCATGCAGTGTTAGCATGAACAAAGAGAACTAAAACAAATAAATGGTTAACATAATCTCGTATACTTGTAATAAAATTGTATGCATAAGTCCCGAGTATTATGTATGCAAAAAGCTTAACCCGTTTAGTTTAACACGGAGATCTTCGCACGGTATGGCAATATTAGTATAAAATTCCAAGTTTCTGATATAATATTAAAGCTTGAGTTAGGTATTTTGTTAGTTTACAAGACTATTTTAATAAATTAGTTGCAGAAAATCATGTACATTATATTGTAAACTCATTTCATTAGGTTAAGCAAGATTCAGTGTCAGATATTTAGCCTTGAATCCATAATGAGTTATTGCATGGTTGTTGGGCATTTTGCAAATGGCCGCCTGGCTAGGTACTACCCTCAAGTAGATAAATTTGCTGCCATGCACCTAACGGCATGTTCCGGCACCGGTCCTTGAGAGCCAGAAGTTCTAGGTAAACCTGAACAACATCTTCGACCACGTCATCACTTACCATCAGGTGAGATAGTGATCAAAGGCTTACCGATCAGATGTAAATACATGAAGATATCTGTAAGAAGTGAGTTTCCTAAACGAACGAGACATAAGTTTAAATGTATCCCACGTCTTGATTCATGTTTTTATCCCAAGCTCAGTAGGCTTGGAAACTAAGTTACGTATTTTAATTATAAAATTAATATAATGTGATTGCTAACTCAAGGAAAACTTTAGTTTGAGCAGTATGCTTATTTTCTTTTAAAGTTTGAAATTTCTAGTGAGTATGATAAAATATCATATTAATACAACTCAGAAAAATAAATTCGTCGATTCGTTGCCACGACTTAGACACATTAACTTACCTGATGAAGTGCATCGAATATGCCTGAAACCTAGATCGATAATTTCGAACAATACGCGTGAGGATAGCCGGTACTACTACTACTGTATAAAACATGAATGTGCTTATTTTCGAACGTGATTTGATTGCTAAATACACTGAATCCACCATCAGAAACACTAAATCTTTTCTGTAATCTATGAATACAACTAAATAATTAAGTAAAAAGCAACATCTTAACAAAACGGTATATTAATTAACTAAGACAACAGTATAATTCATTTGTATTATAGTTTTAGTAAGTAGCACAAAACCTTTGCTTTTCCGAGCTAGCTAGATCAGGTGTATTGCTGATAAGCTCTTCCATCTCATCAACGGGAGCAAACCTGTCTCTAGCATACAACCGCGAAGTGTGTTCTTTCCTTGCACAGTCCTGCCACAGCAAATAGTCATTGCTCAGAGGCTTGAAGACAGTGACCTGGAAACCACCAGACTGCACTGCTGCTTCCTTAGGATCCAATACAAAAAACTTTGCCAAGTATTTACCCGTCACCATTCCCACCCAGAAACCATCGTTTCTGATCACAGGGTTATCATACATCAGAGAGGAAGGCAAGCCGGTGTGATTGTACTTCGCCATATATTCTTCAATTTCTTCGACTGTGGGCTTGGAAAAATTGATTTCAATGCACGATGGAGTGGAAACATGGGGTTCGGAGCGGTTGAAGCGGTACATTTGGTACCATGAGCCGAGTAGAAAGTCATTTGACAATTCTTCGGTGTTTTCCGCTATACACTGTTCTTGCGTTTTAGTCAAGGCTTGAGCAGAAGCCAAGAACAATATGACCACAAGAGAATACATTCTTCTTGTGGTGTACTGTGCACTAGAGCTCTACAGCTTGAGATCTTATTAATATATTAAAGATAAGATATATGATAAGCGATTTAACTACGATATTACTTATTGGTTGTGCGGAAGTATGTTATATTATAGATAAATCTCGAACATAACTATGTTATTACTTTTGTAATTGAAATTTGTATTTTTTATCAAAACATAGCAATGTTATCAATTAATTAAAATGATGTCTATTTATACACTTAGTTTTACCTAATGTGTGAAATAGTGACAAATGAATGCGCATTAAATACCGTAGTATATAACTAAACTTGGAAACAATTAACTAAAACCGGAAACCGACCTGGGCCCTTATTTGCTATGACACAAGAGATTCCTTGCAAATAACATGTGAAGTAGTAACGTGCAGTAATCTATAACGGGTTTGATAACGTGTTTAATAGACAAGTAATTTCAAAACCGAATCATGTATGCCACAAGGTAATATAATTAAACTGATTCTTTTATTTAAAGTTTTCACCAGTTCGTTTTAAAATCTATTTAAAAACTACTTTTACCATAGACGGCAGTAACCGCCTTTTTTTCACCATTGAAGTAAATACTTAAAGGTTTGGGGCGAGTATTAGAACGTCGATATATGTTTACCTTTTCTTCACCACAAAGGTACTATGTATCGAACCTCTTTTACTCCACAGAGGCCATACCAAAGAAGTTGTTCTAATTGAGCTGTGTTATTTTAAACATGCAATTAACGTATTCATAACGCGCCATTAAATATAAAGTGGCATGCAGAACTTTCCTCGGAGATGACGTTCCGCGCTGCTTTACGTTTTTAAATAGTCATAGAGAACAAATGCTGTATATCATATTTGTATCGCATCCATTACTTAAAGATTAATAATCGATTAAGCCTTGGATTGTTTCGTTTGCAAGATAATCACCGGTACTGTAGTTTTGTCTATTGATGTTTATTTACTTCTCGCGTGTACCAACTTGAATATTTTATCCCATTTCTTTGGATAGGTTCGCGTCAAATATAGCTAAAAGCAAAAGTAAACTTATAACAGCGTAATATTTCCTATATATATTTTTGCTGAAACTTGTTCTTGATATTGAACGTTTGGAATTTTGATTTGTAGCGATAGTACATTATTTGCTGTGGTGTTTACGCAAATTTTCTACAATTGGCACAATCCTCCATTCGCGAATGTGATAAACGATTTTCTAAATATATCGTATTACTATAATTATTACGGGAAACAAATTTTGTTTCCGATTAAAAATCAAGAGAAAATGAATGCTCTGGAATGATTAACTGATAACCCTGAAATTGTAAATATTGCAATAATGGGATTTACAAATTTTCGAAGATAAGATAAAAAATTAAAACATTACTCATGTATAAGTAATAAAATGATAAGCTCTTATGATAAGCTAATATTGACTAAAACAAATTGCCGAAGAGAAGATAAATATTAAATTATTACTCATCTATAAGTGATAGAATGATTAGCTCAGATTACACATAATGAATAACAACATGTACAAACATATAGTTAGCAGACATCTAAATAAGTAGGTAAAAAAAGATTTCAACTGAATTCTATTTTGTTGGAATATATCCAACTAGTTTAGTACTTTTTGAAACAGTTTGTCTGAGAGTCTTGAGCTGATTTTGCAAGCGGTTTACATTTTTATTATTATAAAAACTTAAAACACATATTGACTAAAAGTTCAAATATATTTTGATATAAAAAAATGGCTTAACTCCTATCACTACATCTCCATTTACATTTAAAAATAAAATACTCATATGTTTCTACGTCGCGTTCCCCGTGGGGTGCCGGGTTAGAATGTCATCCCCCCATTTTTTCCTGTGGGTGTCGTATGAGGCGACTATAGGTAAAATACCGGAAGATGGGCAGCAGCGCCTTCTGAGGAACTGATATCTTTAACTGTCATCCCCAAGACGCCTGCCAAGCGTGGGTATTATGGCAAACCCCCTTAAAGCCGGGAGGCTGTGTTCAGCAGTGGACAATCCGGCCGATACAGTATGCTTCTAAGGCAGGTTTTTTTTGTTAATTTATTTAAAAAAGTGTTAGCTAGCTCTTTTATCAATTGTTACAAACGAACATAACACGACATACGCAAGATTGAAAAAATATTTAATAAGCTAATACATTTTTTTATTACTTTTGAATTCATTACATTTGTTATGGGTAAATATGTAACTTTTCAAAATAATGCAGAAAATATTTTATATACAAAATATTCTACTATGTCGTCAGATTTTGGAAATAATATACATAAGTTGACGCAAGAGCCTCGTAGACCATAATTAGCCTATAGGCACTTCTTCAGGTCTTACCAATATGATATGTTTAGTAAATTCTTCAATAATTTTCACTATCCTGCCTCAATAGGATGGGTTCGAACGATATACATATTATGAGTGTAAGGTTGACAATTTGTAAACGTCGATACTGCTTTGTCTACCATTGTTCTGCTTAGTATTTCCGAATTGATTACCTTAGGGGAAACACCGTGGAAAAACCTTTTGGTTTAATATTTATTTTTTGCTTCCTGGGTAATACGCTGTAGTAGGCAAGTTGCATAAACGATCCTAACCGTTTTGTAAATTGTAAAATGGGCTCTTCGGTAGAATGCTGACATGGTAACTTTGGAATTTGGATAAAGTCAGGGTTGGTTGTTTGAAATAAAACTGCAAAATGATCTACAATTTTACTTCAAGCCTATTAAATAATATTCTCAATCAACAGTTTGCAAATAGTTACGTTTGCTTTTTCTTTTTTCTTATGAATCCTACGCGCTTGAGTGTAATTCAAATAGAACTAAAGAAAAAAATACTCTAAAATGTTGTATCACTCGTACTACCTAAAATATTATTATCTCTTTTGAAGCAGTGATGGCTCAATGGCATTGGCTATGGACTGCCACGCAACATGTCCATGGTTGGAATCCCGCCGTGGGCTTGAGCTTCACAGCACGGTGGAAGGGCATATTGCGAATGCCCTAGGCTGGCTAGCAACCACCCTCAAGTAGAAAATCTGTCACCAAGCACCTAATAGTGTATTCCGACAGCTTTCCTTGAGAGCCTGTAATTCTAGGTTAAGCCTGTTAACACCTTCGACCCCATCATCACTTATCATCAGGTGATATTGTGGTCAAAAGATTATCTATCATAAAAAAAAAAAAACTCGGTTTTTAACTATTTAAGATTGCAAACCCTTGTCTACAGCTCAGGCGAAGGCAAGATAAGAATTCATTGTTTTTTTTTCTATAGCATTATGATGTTTTTATTAAGTTTGGACCTGTCTAGCCAAACCATTAACATTATGACAACACGATCTGACAGACTATCGGTGTTCATAATCCCACATTACCACCGGGGTTAAAATATAGACATTTGAATAGCATACATAAAATCACATATTATGAAGTTATTTTGATTTCAACTTTTGTAGCAATATTAAATACAAACCTTATGCCAATATCGGAAGGTTGTATTTAAGTTACCTTAGAAACGATTCAGTTTCAACCACTCATGATTTATTTAAGTGATTGGCATGAGTTTATCCTTGTCAGGTTTATGAGATCTCTTTTGGGACTGTTCCGTTGATTAGGGTTGATTGGTCAAAACTTGTCAGTTTATTGATAGTATTAGATTGACGTGGAATCAAGTTACGTAAAATTAGTAGTTGTAACACTGGGAATCCTAGCACAGTTACTAACTAATTACTTCAATTCACGTGATCTTAAAAACATCCTGCTGATGAACTTTCTGCAGATACGTCAATAATAAATTGCTCTAACATATTCTGTACATAATTGTCGACTCCTTACATTTTTGTTTCTATCTTGGTTATCACATGATTGAGACATGACCATCATTTTTAGTTATCCACTTTAGTCCTTGTAAAAAAAGAGTTCAAACTTCATCAATTTTATAACTTGAATGTACCTACATGTACTATAGAATTCGTGTGGAACGGACTTCATGTTGATAACGTGGGCCAATAACCACGCAGTAAAATTAACGGTACTCGTTTGTTAAAAAAAACAGACCATAGTGTTAGAATTTTTATATAACAAAAAAAAAATTATATCACACACATCCTTAATGTGTATGATATATTTTTTAAATTGAAATAAAAAATAAATTTTATTATTATAAATTACTAAAAATAATTTGAACGAACATTTTGTTTTG
The DNA here is from genome assembly GCA_963890685.1 of Plagodis pulveraria. Lineage (NCBI taxonomy): Eukaryota > Metazoa > Arthropoda > Insecta > Lepidoptera > Geometridae > Plagodis > Plagodis pulveraria. The sequence goes on from OY982961.1 coordinate 17,088,336, forward strand.
AGTTTGGATGATTTCATCAAACTTGCCCTTATAACTATTTATTAGGCGCCCTATGCGAATTCGGAGGAAAGCTGTTTGATTCCCGCCCGGGACAAAAAAAATGTGCTCTAATGATTTGTAAATATGGTTTTAACATAGCACGCGATAATTTTTGTATTAATTATAGAAATATTGCAAAATTTAATTGAATACTAAATTATATTTTAATACATGTTTTTTTTTATGTTATTGTGACGGAACAAGCTCGAGGTCCACCTGATGTTGAGCGGACTAACCTCTGCCTATAACAGATGCATTTCATCACAAGTCACGCGCCACAAGTCATTGCATCACAAGTCGCATCACATTAAACTGCGCCCGTCACTTTGAGACATAGTTGTTAAGTCTCACGTGCCTTGCCTGTAATTTCACTGGCTCTCAAGGACAGCTGCCGGAACACACCGTTAGGTGCTTGGTGACAGATTTTCTACTTGAGGGTGGTCGCTAGCCAGGCGGGCATTGGCAAAATGCCCTTCCACCATACGGTGAAGGTCAAGCCCGCGGTGGGATTCGAACCAAGGACCTGCGGCGCGGCAGTCCATAGCCAATGCCACTGAGCCATCATTGCTTCAAAAGTTGGAGTGGTATGTCGTTATAGCTTTCTGTTCAATACATGTTTATAAAAAGCTAAACTATTGATACCGACATGAGTTTTGACATAATAAAAATCAATGAGTACCTGTAAGGCATCTCCCCCACACCACATGGCATCTCTCCCACACTATATGGGAGAGATGGCCGTATGCCGACTTGTACGTTTTTAATTTTTTTTTATTTTTTATTTTTTTTTATATCATTTTATCACAAGGCCAAAAAATTGTTATATTATTACATAATAAATATATACCTTATAAATTAAAAATAAACATTTTTATTAGAATATTTTTTTTCACCAATTATGTCCTTATACAAAAAGTCTGGCGTCTCTCCCACTTTTACCCAATGTACAATGTACGTGTACCTATATCAACATTATCTCATTGTCATTTCAAAAGTAAGTATAGTTATTACACTTCATGGCATTTTTATTCTGTTTTCACTTCGTATATAACATTATCAAGTTTTTATAAATAAAGTTACTTAACTCGTGTATAAAAAACGTTTGTCTGACGTGACAAATACAGACGCAGAACCGTTTTCTCCGTAATAAACTTATCGGGCTCAAATAATACTGAATTGTCCGTCTTATTTCGAAATTGAAACTCTAGGCCGTAGAAATTCGTTTAACGACACTGTGTTGGGAATTTAATGTGTTTGTTCAAGCTCTTTCATTTCAACTGAAATTTTAAGTAAGATATTTAGTTCTGTGTAACAAGAGTAAACAAAGTAAGCGTGACATCGTTTAGAAGTAAGTCAAGGTCAAAAGTACCATGAAGGTTGAAGTAAGTTTATGCGAGTATTAACTACTACAGTTATTCTGGGGTATTGTGAACCATTGTTGCGAGTTCATTGTGACAAAAGAGTTCAATGTAGTTGTTGCTGCTGCTCTTTCTATTAAAGGTATATAATTGACTACAGTAGTAAAGTAGTAGTAGTCCTAAGAAGCGACTAAAGGTACCTCATATATCGGATGGTGGGCAGGAGCGCCTTCTGAGGAACGTATATCTTAAACTGCGCTCCCCAAGGCACCTGCCAAGCGTGGGTATTATGGCAACCTCCCTCCTTAATGGGGGATATGTTCAGCAGTGGACAATCCGGCACAGCGCAGTTAACAAAAAAGTAAGAGTAACAATATTTTGAGCTACTTCTGTGTACTTTACCTGCAACTGCAATAAACATGAAGCCACAAAATGATTAATTTAACACCAAAAGTTCCAAAACTCTACCAAATTGAGATGTTAGACAAAAAAAGAGATTCAAGAATACCTTTTCCTTTTAATTAAAAACTTACAAATATATATACACTCTGTAGCGCAGACAAGACCATTAATATGAAGCAATAATATAAGTGAGACATGTAATAAGAATCTCAAGTGCAAAAAACATATGAAGAAGCTTTTGCTTAATATTAATATTCGTTTTGGAGAACGACTATTGGTAAAAACATTAAACATCTTGAGAAGTTTGAAAGAACAATGGCGAACTCCCATACATGGCTTTAGTTCATAAAAACATGTTGCGAATTAAGATAAAAAATAAATAAATATTATAGCTGTAAATTTCTGATTCCATTGGTAATAGAATGCTTGTCAGAGAAAGCCTACGTTTTAAGATTTTATGATTTAAATGTTTGTAAGTTATGTATCTTTTACGAAAAGTAGTCTTAGATATTTAGTTCCATTTTGTTATTTATGCATAGGATGTAATTCTGCTAGTGTTATTTACCTAGATAAGTTTATGTTCGATACAAAACTAAAACAATTATTGTGACTGTGAACATATAAAAGTATTACTTACATTGCTTCATTTTATTACGATCACATCGTATTTCTGGTTAAAATTCGTTTAGATAATTGTCTTAGCTTAAAAATTATGTAGGTAGATACCTAGGTTATGTATATCGATTTTTTGTTGCTCACACCACCACCCTCAACACCTTCGACCACTATTTGACCTATGGGTAAGTGATAATGTTGTTATCAGGTTAAGCATAGAATAGGAACTGATTCTCCAGAATACATAGTAGGTGCTTGGCGACATATTATCTACTCCAGGCAAGCATACATTTGCTAAGTAACTGACCGACATACTAAACTATGTTTACCTGAGTAATTGTTAAAAAGGCCATTTTGTATAAAGAAAATAAGAGAATATGACTCCAAGGTCTAACAAAAAACAACATTAAGTGATATATACTTATATTGATTTCGATTTATTCTTCATCATCTTTTCGTAAAACGACATCATCTAAAAACTCTGCTGGTGCTAAAGAGGCAAAGTTGGAATGCAAAAGGCGATGTATATAAACAAGTTAGGCAAAAATAAAGAATCCAAGGGCAAGCACAGGTCACAAATGAAATACTAGTAATATCAGCGTCAAGAGGCATCCTGCGTAAAGTAAAAAAGAAGGTAAAAGACAGAAACTTATAAATCGCAAAAAAAAAACACATCACATCACACAAGCGCGGAAGCATTTGTGGTTTGTTTTTTGTCATGTGATTTGATATGTCATGTCTGTAGGGATGAAATGAAAGAAGATAAAACATCGATGTTGCATTTACAAAACATCGTTTAACATCGATGTCACGCACACACAATCGAAATTCAGATAATCATGATACTTTGTCTCGTTCGTTTTGATCTGTGGACTGCTGTATCATTCTCGTTAATGTGCGACGTCTGCGCCGTTAATCGTTGAAAATGAAGTTATTGTTAATTGGTATTAACACTAAACTTGGTATTAACAACATGTAAATAACTACACGTAAATCAATATGGTGTATTTTTATCATCGATTAAAACTAGCGATACACGCTTTGTATTCAATTCAAATGGTCGAAAGATACAGAAGTGCTTTCTAAAAAACAGAGTCTCCATAACAGTAATTCTTGTCACATTTTTAGTAGTAGTCAAACTTAACACAAAAAACTGAATAAATATCGATATATATCGATACTTGCTTGCTTGCAGTAGGACAGCTTTAGGGCGTACTCCACTTGACGCCAATTTCGTTATTTTAGATAATTTTGATCACATTTTGTGTCTATGGATCATATTAAATGTGGAACCATAGACGCATAATGTGGTCAAAATAATCGAAAATAACTCAAGTGGAATACGGCCTAAAGGTAAAAGTTGTATCAGCCATTTTTGAAATATGTAACTATCGGAAATAACGAAAACTCCTCTTAAAATCATAATTTTTCGTAGGCTTTTACCAACAAATGCGTTTATTGAAAAAATACACAAAAAACATTCAAACAACATAAGCTACTGAGATATTTCAATTTGCTCAAAGAATTCATAACTAATGTTTCGCCATTGTTCTTTCTTATAAATGTTTGTACGACTACACCTTATTAAATGGTTTTATTTACAGTTACCTACACACATTCAATTTACTTTTCTATTTTCGGTAAATTTTAGATCGTAGCTATTTAAAAAAAATGTTGAAGGTTTATATGTATGTATGTAACTTTATTGTATATACCTTTATTACCATACCCATGTTATAAACCTTTATTTTTTTATTTATTATTTAAGTATAATATTTTACCAAAACAACACAACTTATCAAAAATCATATAACATGCCAGAAAAACATAATACAATTAATGGCTCTTCCATTCATATATTAGTACATACAATTTACTAACTGTAAAATATCTTTTTACCTTGCGTATAGTACCGTATCAGCCGGAAAGTCCACTGCTGAACACAACCTCCCCGATTAAGGAAAGGGTTTGCCATAATCCCCACGCTTGGCAGCATCTTGGGATCGCAGTTTCAGATATTAGTTCCTCAAAGGCGCTGCTCACCTTGCGGAATTTTACCTTTAGTCGCCTTTTACGACACCCACAGATAGCAATGGAAACTCGATGCCTACCTCGCCAAAGGCTGAATATATACATGATGATGAGATAGCAATGGGGGTGTAACATTCTAGTCCGGCATCCCACAGAGAACTCTGCTTATTAATAATTTATAATTTTTATGAGTATAGTATATACAAATTATTTTGTCGGTATATACATAACTACGATTGCAGATAACTGCACAATTTACATACAGACAATTACGACAAACTACAAATACATCTGCATCGAAATATTACATCTTCATTCGAAGCTATCTACATTATGGTGATATATGTATACTATCATACGGATGCAAATATATGCGCATTCCTGAAAAGGCTATACGCACACCACTCTACTGTCCAACCATGGCGTTTATACAGGGTTATTGGTAAAATACTAACAACCTCTTATATTTGTGATTTTGTAACCTCTTAGGGTTGACTTTTGCTAGTCCTAACAAACATTTTGAAATGTTTTTTTTATGTGTATTAGGCGGATTAAGCACGAAGACCACCTTTTTTTAAAAGTCTCTTGTCCCTATAATTTATTTCATATTACTTAGTTCGGTGTAAATATTCAAAACTCTATTCAAAGGGAGCGCGGCGCGGTCTAGTGTTGCCGCGGCGTGCGCTCTTGGCTCGGAGAGACTCCAAACTGAAAACAATAAGTTTTTCTAGTTCTGTCTGACACTTTTCAGTTCTATGTCTCGTAGTAAAATACTGCCTATTCCGATCCAAGAGCGTCAGCCGCGGTAACACTGGACCGCGCCACGCATTCCCAGGGTCCGTGCTATTATTAAGTGTTTAACGATTTATTAGCTTAACAATGTCTATAGCACGTAACTACTGATCAGTTAAGTGCTGAGGGGCGCGCTAGATGATGTGCACAATCGTGACTCCCAGACAATGAACTTCAAATAAGTTTGAAACTGGTAGGAGCATTATCCGGTAAATATTACGCGAGCCCTAGCCGGTTACTAAATAATAATTGACTATTTTTGTATCGATAAGCGTAAGAAAGTGATGATAGTAAACCAGTATGATTTGAAAAAAAACTTGATCATTTACGAATATTAATCAAAGCAGCCGAAATAACTTCACTACATTTCACGACTTTGTTCACCGAAAAGGTAACACATGTCTAAGCACCAATGTTTTAGTTACATGTAATAGAGGGTGAGCCAATTAACTAGTTTATATAATTCAAAGTAACAATAAAACTGGCCAAAGTTGGAGCTATCTGACTTATTCACGTGAGTTATCCCGTATTATTTACAAGACAAAAATTGGGCAAGTAAATGTTGGCCCTCGCTCTTTTAGTGTACCGCAACAGCACTTACCAGAAAGAAAATGTTTGTTGGTTTTTATTGCAGCTTCGAAACGGTATTAAAAATCGGCATTTTCAGTTAAAAAGAGAATATCAAATAACAAACTCACAACTTATTTCGATTTTGAGATATATTCTGTTACACAAATGTTTTAAAATTGCAAGTTCACTCATTATATTCACGTACACACGTGAATATAATGTGTATCTGATGAGTGCCGGGTTAGAATGTCACCCCGCCTCCCATTTATTCCCATAGGTGTCGTAAGAGGCGACTACGCCAAAAATACCAGAAGGTGGGACGAAGCGTCTTCTGATGAACTGACAACTTCTACTACGATGTCCAAGACGCCTGCATGGGTATTATGGAAAATTCCCCACAATGGGGAAGACCATGTTCAACGGTGGATATTACAGTTGATGATGATGATGATATAAGGTGTACTGTATTTTCATAACAACTAACGTGAGTTGAATAAATATTTACTAAATATACTGTACTGTGTATAGTACAGTACACATTATTTACTAAATATACCGGCAAGCACTCACGGACTTTGGTCGTAATCTCCGAGCAGTAAAGATGCTCATTCTCGAACAACGGTCGGAGATTACCACCAAACACCGTGAGTGCTAGCCGGTATATTCAGTAAACAATGTGTACTGTACTTAATGAGATTTACACCATGATATACAAACTTGACAGACAAATGGACACTCAGATTTACAAACAGTCAAGTGGGACTCACTTAGTTTTTAATATATAACACCTTACACTAACCACCATCTAAGTGCTAATAGTAGGTAATTGATGATTGGGGAATATTATTGTAAAACTAGTTAATATAATAAAATAAAAATAAATCTAAACAGAGTACGGACCACGAGTCTGCAGTGCGATAATTAATTATATAAAAAAAAAAAAACAGTCAAGTGGAGTCTCATTAAGAGAGATTTTTTTTCCATTTGGTTACGCAACACAAAGAAAGATGGTCCGAACAGGTTTAAAAATATTTAGTAGGTACACAAATAGGTACCCACTGCATTCACTTGCCCTACATCCTACACATTTATAACATCCCGTTTCACAGATCATTAATCTTCTTTTTATCACTGTGACCTTTATTTCATTGCGAAAGGTAAAGATAATAATAATATACACTGTACCAAAACCATAATCATCAAAATAAGAAAGTGGCAATATTGTAGTCAGCATATTATGCAAAATCGTTGTGTAGGAGAAGGAACAAAGGGTAAGAGCTTCAGATACCTGTTTTTCCCCATTATAGGTGTCATAACCCGAAATTTTACGTTTTTGGCTCACCATTACCTGAAAAAACATCGTGCGAAAATTAGCCTTTTTAAATATGCAACGTTGAAAATTAGAAAAGTCGACCAAGCACCTGCGATTTCTTTTCAGTTCCTCGGCTAAATAAATTATTAATATGCTCGTGTTTGCGTTACTGCAGCCTGTTGAATAAAATATACATGTAACCTATTTTTATGATGGTCAAGTGTAATTGCATGAATTAATTAGGTAAACTTCTGTTTGCTTTTCTTTTATTTTTATAATAGTTGCCAGTTCGTATATTTGTTTGATGAAGTTATATACCTAACGAATAAGGATATTAGCGTTTTAATGTATCTTATATGATAAGTTTTATAGAATATTACATGTAATTTTGTAACATTATATTGCACTCGCTTCAAATACCTATATGATATGGTACATAAAGAAACGAAATTAACCAATTACTTTGTGTAGTATGCTTTTTTGTTGTATATTTTTTTTTATCCTGATAGGTTAGCCCTTGACCACTATCTCACTTGAAGGTAAGTGATGATGTGGTCGAACATGTTATCCAGGCTAACCTAGAAGTACTGGCTCTCAAGGACAGCTGCCGTTAGGTGCTTGACGACAGATTTTCTACTTGAAGGTAGCTAGCCAGGTGGGCATTCGAAAAATGCCCTACCACCATGTTATAACGACTGCCATCCTAAGATGACAACCGAGATCGACGGCTTAAAGTGCCCTCCGAAGCACGGCAGCGCTCAGTAGTAATGTCACTAGCGGTCACCCATCCAACTCATGACCGCGGGCGACGTTGCTTAACTATGCTGATCGGTTGAGAACAGCTAAGTAAACTTCGCTACGAGCGTTAAATATTGTAATATAAAAAGCTTTACAACATCACCTGTGTGTGCTAAAAATATCTAGCTAGCCTAGCTCTTAGCCTCCGTTATTTGTCTGTCATTAAGTCAAGGTTGTAAATTTCAGTCTTTTTTTGTTACGAAGTCTATCCCAAATCGGCTTAAAGTGCCCTCCGAAGCACGGAAGCGCTCAGTAGTAATGTCACTAGCGGTCACCCATCCAAATCATGACCGCGGGCGACGTTGCTTAACTATGCTGATCGGTTGAGAACAGCTAAGTAAACTTCGCTACGAGCGTTAAATATTGTAATATAAAAAGCTTTACAACATCACCTGTGTGTGCTAAAAATATCTAGCTAACCTAGCTCTTAGCCTCCGTTATTTGTCTGTCATTAAGTCAAGGTTGTAAATTTCAGACTTTTTTTTTTGTTACGAAGTCTATCCCAAAAACTAGTTTAGCTTTTGGGATGGAATCCGTTCTATTCTTAATATATAATACAACAAAAAGGCATACTTATAAAAAGGTTTTCTACGGTTTTGTGGTCAGCCTTCTTAATGATGTTAACCTTCCATGAGAATACTTGCATATGTAGTATACCCGCTGCCTTTCAGGTAATCTGGTGTTAAAGATTTAGGAGCCCCTTTATATATAAGCACAATATGCAACTACGGAACTTGGTTTGCTTTTCGCTAGGTGCTCTTCCCATAGGCCTTTACGACACATAATTTGAGTACCTATATGGAATGGGTTTTTTATCCATAAGCCGAGAACTAAACACTGAGAAAAACGACTTAAAGGCTTAAATCGAATTTGACCTTTTACCGTTGAATTGTAAATACGTAAGATGAATTCACAACTCTTAAGATGATTTTCACCAATCAATAAAAATGTACCATGTTTTATAATAAACACAACCGTCAAAAACGCCTTCCGTAAAGTATTTTCAGAATTGAACTTGTTATACGATAATAATTGCAGTATTGACCATAAAATATACCTTACTTTTACGGCGGTTTATATACGGTGATTATCACTATAACATACGACTTAATCAGCCTCATCGAAAAGTCAATATTTAAGAAAGACCACAAAATACACCTTAAATGTAGACGAAAAGAAACATTCGCCTTCACTGACCTCGTTTAACGCCTGCTAGTTGGCAGGCGTTTTTGTACGTATTTACGTTTGGTCGGTTTTTCGCCTTATACCATATAAATTGGCCGTCATTAGGGCGCTTTTGACTTTAGATTTTTCTCAGTGTACGCAGTTCCTAGCTTAGGAAAAAGCGATGACTTCCGTAAGCTATCAAATGCTAGATGGTATGGTAAACTACGTAATGCTGGATCTACATCCGTATAGGTCAGGGTCGAAAGGGCGTTTGTAAAAAGGGGCAAATATTTTTCGAGACAGTAATTTTTTTTGTAATAGCCGATAAGCTAGCCCTTGACCACTATCTCACCTGTTGTTAAGTGATGATGTGGTCAAATAGTGTAAACGGACTATGGCTAGAATAACTGGTTTTGAAGGACTAATGCCGGAACCCATTGTAAGGTGCTTGGCGATAGGTTTTCTGCTTGAGGGTAGTGGCTAGCCAGGTGGGCTTTCACAAAATGCCCTTCTACCATGCGGTGAAACTCAAGCCGACGGCAGCGGTAGGGATCAAACTATGAACCTCCAAAGTACATCACTATTATTGACGACCGCTGTCTGTTGTAAAACCATTTTGCCGAGAATGATGTTTTTCCTGTTATAAAAATACTTTATGTGTGAAGTTTTCATATTCATAAACTACTCCTATCCAATCCCGTTTCATAACTTTGATACTCCGATAAAGCAAAAACCATTTTTTTTAGCAAGGAGATAGTAAATAAGTCAGTAATATTTAAGACGCACATAGGAGCTCGTCATTACTTCTTCGATGAAGAACTTCAATCATCATCTTCCTACCCGTCTCCCACCCATTTATTGTCGATACAATATGTCTTCTCTAACATCACAAATGAGAATGAAATAATAACATACTAACAACCTTAGCTTAAACACAGAACAAACTTGTGAACATTTTTAGCTTAAATTTTACGGCGGGCTGTTTTAGTGCAGGCAGGTCTACTCTGGAAATGCTTCTGTAGCATTTAGATTTAGGTATTAGACTAGATAGTTATTCGGCGCACAATATGCAGCTACATCTCTCTCACAACGACGTGACCGTTTTTCGTTGATGATTCATGATATCAAAATGGCTCAGTCCTGATATTCTCATGCCAGAACTCTGCACGTTTTAAAATATTCTCGGTCCATGTAATTGAATGGTTATTTCTCTCTCTTCCGTTCTTTCTTTTTTACTGACTTCAAAAAAAGGAGGAGGTACTCAATTCGTCTGTTTTTTTAATTTTTATATTAGTTACCTCATAACCTTTGACTGGGTGAACAGATTTATTTATTTTTTATTTGAAAGCTTTCACGTGCACTCCATTTAAATTTCATCAAAATCAGTCAAGCCGTTTTGAGTTACACTCCAATAACTGAAAAGTATTTTCCTATCTTTATGATATAGCCATTGATAGTGAATGACAATCGATACTATTAGTAGAAAGGGTCACTATTTAAAAAAAATGGAACCGACTTCAACACCCAAATGAGTGAAATAACTTATCGTAAACCTTGTTGCAAAAATTAAACAGTATTAGAATGAGGTCTTATGTTCATTGACTCTCAAGGATTGCCGGAGTACACATTTTTAAGCTTGGTGACATTTTGGATGTAGTTAACCTGCTTGATTAGGGCCTGATTGCCTGGATCCCTCTCGCCCAAATCCGGGGGTATAATAACTGATGACACCGGTAAATAGCATCCTTGTAACCCTGAAAAACAAAAGTTAGTAATTGCTACTAATGGACACCCATCCAAGTAGTGACCACAGATGACATTGTTTAATCTCATTGTTAAATCTATTTGGAGAAGAATGACTAGTCAAGCTATGCTACGCATCAACCTTTCTGAAATAGGCTTATTGAATATCATCTCCTGTAATTTATTAATGTTGTTATAATATAATACGTTGGCTCATACATAAACTATATACTTATATTTTGTTCGTGATTTGATTGCTTACCGCTGCTGAATCCGAGGCTTATATTACTTTCAAATTGCAATATGGGAGTCTCGATACGAGGAAACGACGCTACGCAGCTTCTGTTGCCGTCATTACAGCGTGGTAACGACTTGTGACGGATTATGGTAAAGTGAATGCTAATGCACGAACTTCAAGAACGAGTATATATTTTGAAATATATTGTTACCCTTTCAGAATGCGCTGAAATAATTTTCTAGTGTCATCATGTTATGAGACTAGAAAATTACTTGTCATTTTGACCCTTCTTAATTTGTTTATGTAATTAATTTGAAGACCAACAGCCATTGTGAGGAATGGAACTATATCAATAAAGCAGTAGGCCAATTACTCTACACCAATTACACAAAATAACTGATACTATAATGAGGAAAGATTTGATTGTTTGTTTGTAGTGAATATGCTCTGACACTACTAGACCCATTTGAAAAATTATTTCACAATTAGAATCCTACATTATCCCTGATCCCTGATAATATTATAAAGAGGAAAGATTTAAAAATGACAATTATAGTGTTATCAACACTTGAGCTCTTTCATGAACTTTTCAATATAAATGTTTATTTTCTAAATATTACACAATTAGCCAAAAAAATCCTTAGATAACAATTGTTTAGCTAACACGATACACCGTAAACACACTGAAACACACAATAAAAAAAAAACTATTACCGTTTTTACGTAACTTATTTTTTTAACAATACAAGTTAATGTACTGGCTTGTGCTTTTGTCGGGTCACCTTCCTCATGCCAATCAATATTATGACTGCTCTCGTTGTTAGTATACCAGCTAGTTAAGCTTAGCTAAGTTATACGTGTGTAGAAACATCCTACTCTTGTTGGCGTGATCAGTGGCATGGCTGTCAATTCGGTGCATGTATTGCTAAGTCCGCTCTCACAGCAACCAAGAATGACATGGAACAGACTCATTCTGAAGCAGGACGTCTTATATTCAGTTTGTGTCTATATATAAATTCCTGAGAAGATTCAGCAGACTTATCTAATATTAACTAATATTATTATGAAGAAAATTTGATTGATAGTTTGCACTGAATAGGCTCTGAAACTACTAAACCAATTTGAAAAATTATTTTACCTTAGAATTCTAAATTCTCCCTGATCCCTGATAATATTATAAAGAGGAAATATTTGATTGTTTGTTTGCATTGAATAGGCTCTGAAACTACTGAATTAATTTGAACAATTCTTTCACTATTAAAATTCTACATTATTCCTGATAAATAAAGGCTATAGAATATTTTCAAAAAAAAGTATGTAACAAAGTGTAAAACCAAAAACATCGATATATCGCGTACGCTGCAGAAATTATTGACATTAGAGCAAAGTGATTTACTACATTTTTATGGAAGACATCAATATCTACAAAACAGTCTGCGACAACATATGTCCATATATTACAGTTTTGACATAATAATTACTTTTTTTTGTTAAAATTTAAAATTTAAAAAAAAAAAAAATATATGTGCGAAGCCAGTAGCATATTTATATATTTTTAATAACAAAAATAATAGTTACACTACACATAATATCCTAAGTATTAACGATAATCCTTATAATATTATATTTTAATATATGTAAAATTTTGAGTTACTATGTCGTTTTGATGTAATAAATTGTACGAAACATACTCCTAAAAGAAAATACATTCTGAGCAGATATAACTACTCGAGTTTGCTTTTACTGGTAATAATAGTTGTCAATTACAAATTACAAATATGATACTAAAATTTCAAGAAATTTACGATGCAGCCAGCTTTTCTGTGGTCCCATTTAAGAGAAAACTTGCTTACAGAAATTGTTTTGTTCTGATTGATCGTCAGGTACATAATGCAATATAGTATATATCCAACTAATACCCACTTATTTCATATTTTCCATGTCTACATGTCTTAACATCAAGTTCTACTATATTATTACTTCGATTGAAGCATGTGTGCACAATCCCACTCATATCAACAATTTGTAACCCAATTGTTCCACATAACTTCCATTTCGCAAAACCGCGATCATTTATCATTGGCAATAATCCGTCATCATTAAATCAAAAGAATAAAGCAAGTAAACTGAAAGCGAAACAAAGTACTCATTTTGGCTATTTCAAAGCCGTCAGTTGTTCGTCGCATAAAGCCCTCGGCAGACCATTAATGAACTATTAAGGATGTTACAGAGGTTCGAAATAACTTTTTTAATGAAGGCGAACGTAGTAAGCTGATTTTAAACTAGGTTAATTAAGAACGAAAGAATTTAATGGGATATAATAATTGTTAAGCTTTAGAAAAATAAGTGATTACGAATATCTTTGACACTTATCTGATAACTTGGGTGGTTAATTATAGATGGAAAACTGGATTGGCTTTGTTGCTAAGAGTGTTATATGTTGTTATAGGAATGTTATATCTTTTGCAAAATATAATATTTTGAAGCAGTGATGGCTCAGTGGCATTGGCTATGGACTGCCGCGCAGCAGGTACATGGTTCGAATCCCGCCGCGGGCCTGAGCTTCACCGCATGGTGGAAGGGCATTTTGCAAACACCCGCCTGGCTAGCGACCACCCTGAAGTAGAAAATCTGTCGCCAAGACCCTAACGGTATGTTACGGCAGCTGTCCTTGAGTACCAGTAATTCTAGGTTAAGCCTGTTAACATCTTCGACCACATCATCACTTACCATCAAGTGAGATTGTGGTCAAAGGCTTACCTATCAGCAATAAAAAACAACATTCTAGTTTTATTCTGTTAATGTTAAGAGGTTTTTAAGGTACAAAATGTAATTATTGTAAATGCTTATAGTAAAAGTATAATTTTGGTCTTTTATTTTAAGTTGTTTAGTTGATAAAGGTTGATAAAGGCATTTTCCATAATCTTTGAAATTTTTATGCATCACGTTAATAATTTAAAGAGTGCATGTAACCGAGATCTATAAAGTCGGGACACATCTTGCTCTAACCGACTTCCCGTTTGCTACAGAATTTTCAGAGGTCCCTAGAGGTGAGTATATACGCAAACGTTATTTCTTCTTAAACTATGATTTAGGATGTACTAATATTGCTTACTAAACCACGCGCATCAGATGATATGCATAGAAAATTAAAACAATAGAAATTGACAATATGCGGATAACAAAAGGTCACGTGGAAGTTTTTTTTTATTATATTGCCAATCATCCATTTACAGGTTTGAAACTTCGCTCAACATGCGATAGTGCTTGTAATCATATTTAGAAATACAGAAGGGTAGCGGCATCATTGTATATAGTTAAGTGTTTGAAAAAGCACTTCTTTAGGACAGATGAAGTCTAGTAGTCTGGTTGATGACCGCACACCGTTCCCTATGACGGTTCAAGAAATACAATTGGAGTACAAATGTTCGACTCGAAAGAGTAAGGTTCCGGTGGCCGAATGTATGTAGTAATAGGCATCTAGTGCGAAATCGGAGGACGCTTGTTCGATTCTCGTCCGGAACAAAAAATGTTGTACTTACTCTAATAATTTGTAGATGTTAAACTTCCACTTCATGGTGGTAGGATATTAAGCGAATGGTCGTCTGGTTATTTAAAGTTAAAAAAAATATAAAAAAATAAAAAAGGCGACTAAGGGTAACACACCAGAAGGTGGAGCGCTTTCTGAGGAACTGATATCACAACTGCTATCCCCAAGATGCTCCTGATTCTCTTAGCTATTGACCAAATGCCACACTACTGTGATACTTCTGCGATCGAATTGCTGTTAATGTCAAATTCGGTAGTCTGCTAATTCTAGCTCCTAATCGCAGTTGTATGGCAATCGCGTCGCTATTGTATGGCTGTGCTATGGCTTGCAAATTTTATCACTGAAATAATAATGAAAACTTTTATCAATTAAGCATCAGTGAAAACATCATCACAATAGTTTTCTAGCAAACAATACATTTATATTTAAATCATTTAGCTATTTATATATCTAAAATCCATGCTATGCTATCTATGGCACTGTAGCAACGCAATCGCAACGAAATAGCTTCAGCATATTAAATATGTCAAAAACTATTGATAGCAAGCCACTGACTTGCGATCGAACCTAAATAGCGGGCTGACTACGGATACTGTCAAAAACTAAATTTTTCATGCAATGAAGTTACGTTAATGGCGTTCAATCGCTAAGAGAATCGGGACCCAGGTAGTCGGCCTTTTACGCATAAAATCGTCTTGTTTTGTAACACCGCCGTATTTGATATTCCTTAAAACAGTAGTATTTGCATTCACGACTGTGATTAGGAGTGAAGCGCTTTGAGGTAGGAAGTGGTATTATTTGGCCAAAGAGAGCTCGGAGAGACGAGCACAACGCAATGGCATCCAGAATAGTGACACTGCAACTGTAATAGACAGGCTCGACGCTTACCATCAGACGGCCGACTCATCCATGTTTTAATTTTATAAAACAAATAAAGTGTGACCATCGGCAATAAAAAATAATCTGTTTGTAGTATAAGCTATTTTCTTTCAATTCGATGAATTGGTATAACCAATAAAATCATAAAAATCGCTTTTTTTCCAAGAAGCAATCAACTTGTTACTTGCCTCGCAGTTTTATGTTCATGTTTGACATTTGCATGCTATGTTCAAAAATGTACTTCAATTTCAAAGAATTTTCGTTATTACGTCGCTGGAAGAGTGTACTTTACACGGTTCGATGACTTCATATCCTGAACAAAATTAAATCGCTGGTCCCATTCAATTGATCCTTTTTTTTTACTGACGTTATGCCTTTATTAACATAATACTACGAACTATGTAAAGTGTCTGCAAAGTCATTGCAGACTCACCGGCAGTCCAAATTCTCCAGCCAATTATCAGTGGGCGTCGTGCCCAGCATGCTGGCAGCATTGCCCCGTTGAATTGCAATGCTTATATTTTGCCTTAACTTCTTTAACAATGGCAAAACCCTATGAAGATGTTATAACAATACTGAACTTACTAGAAGATACAAATTTAAGGGTTTTTGCAAACTTTATCTAAAGTAAGCTATTATACTCGTAGCCCTATAGGATATAATGTTGTACTTTATTTCATCATAACCCGCTGGTCATCAATATGATTTGAATTCATCAGAATTTGGAACCTTACAATTTGTATAAGTTTTTGATAATCATTGTATATCATAAAGACCATTTTCATAAATCAGTTTGGTCGCTTTTTGTCCATATTTAGGTTCCATTCTAGAGATTATATAAAAGTATGTAGATAACCACTTTCTTGTCAAGAATACATAAAAAAGTAAGAACTGCAAAAAAAATTGTAAACCTCCTACCTTACCAGAACACAGAACATGTATGGTGCAAACATTATGACAGAACATTTATAACGTTTAATAATGTTTCAACAAAAAAATCGCAATTCCCAAGTGATTCGTTTAATTAAAAAAACTATTTTGAAATTACTCACAGAAAAGTTGTCTAAACAGTACTCGAACGCCTTCGACAATTTCCAATTATGTAAAACACTACAAACGTACTATCCGTCGAGTCTCCGCCTGTATTAAGCGCTTCATCTTGCTTTTTGCCTTTGTTGTTTACAAAAAGTCAAGCAGACTTTGGTGCAAATCAATATTCAAATCTCTAATAAGTATCAAAATCTTACGACTGTGGTGGGAAACTCAGAATTAAAACAGTATTTTCACGTATATAACTATATTTTGTAGCCTTTCTACAAGATCTTCTCCAGATAGATATTCGCACGATACCCATAATATTTATTGCTCGTATCATCTGGAACAATTATTGGATAACAATGTACATTATTCCATAAATGATCCCATAAACCGTAAAACATATTAAAAAATTACATGTAATTTACATAATCTATATATCAAATATATTAAATGCAATTAGTATGAAATGAATATTTGATTATGATAAAAATATTTTGCGAAACTAGCAGTTAACCTGATCAATAGTAATAGTGAGATGATCTAGCAACATAACAATGAAAATAATAAAATGTTGAATATCCTGTCAAACTGCGTTTGCCTTAATAAACACGATTATTAAATATTATACCAATTTAAATATATAAAAAAGAAAAAGGAAGATCATCGAGTAAAATGTTGTCTTTCCACAATCACACATGTAGTCAATATCCAATTATAATTATAAAACAACCTAAGAGTAATAATTTACTTACATTTGAAATAAAATGCTGTTTCTAGTAGCAGTAATTTGGCGCAGGTGTAAAAATGAGATTAATGCCCCCAGGGATTAAGCTGTCTGCGTCATGAGCGAGCTTGAATCCCTCATTACAATCAGGATTCCAGTCCTAAAACCTTCGTAAAGCTCAAGATTTAAAATGAATCTTGTGATACTAGACGCTGCTCTATCCCCGTGGTGCATAAACTACAATCGCTCCGAAGGATTGCATTCGTTTGCGCGTTGATGTATTTAAAATATAAATAACTGGCGGCCCGCCTTGGCTTTGCACGGGTATTTAACAAAAAATATACATTGAAACAAAAAAAACGTAGTTATGGTGACTTAACTGTAATAGTTAAAACAGATGCCGAATTTTTTGTAGATATTGATGTCCTCTATCTCCTATTAAGTTATAAGTCTCCCTATAACATTGTAGTACACCACTTTGCTTTATTCTCAACAATTTCCGTAGCGTACGCGATATAAAGATTTTTTTACACGTTGGGTTACATTATAGAAGTTTTCATACGTATCCCTAAGTTTTCGAAAATATTCTATAACCTATGTTCATCAGGAGTAGTGTAGGATGCGATTCGGGCGCCTTCTCGCTCTTACCTAGTGCTGTGCGGATCATCGGTGGAGAGTCGGGGGATTCTCCACTGGCTTGCACGATCCCACACGTCTGGGGGATGGCCCTAATGAGCTGGGTCATCCCTCCATTGGCCGGGGCCCGTCACCGGTGACGGGCCAACCGCCGGGGCGAGATGGTGATTGCTAACGCTACCCCATCTCGCCCCGACTAGGCGGCAGACTGCTCATCCCGGGTTTTTAGTGGGTAACCTCACTTACTACCCCCCCGTGGGGGTAGTAAGGCCCCTCAGGCGAGGACTCTCACATAACCACTCTGCTCCCCCGGAGCCGGGTGGTATCCATAAAGGATTTTCCCGGGTCAAAAAAAAAAATAAAAAAAAAGGGGTAGTGTAGGATTTATGTGGTGAAAGAATTTTTCTAATCGGTCGGGTAGTTTTTAATTTTATTCGTTACATACAAAAATATAAACCTTTCCTGTTTATAATATTATAGTATAGATGAGGCCCATACATGGCCTATACTTGTATCAGAAAATTACTAACTTCGTCAATATACATGAGTTTGTATTTACATAAGATAATAAACATTTTGTATTTTTATCGTGAAGGTAAATCATAGATTGTGATCATTAGTTCAGTGATAACACAAACTTTATAATGATTGACACTCTTAAAGTTAAAACAATACAGACCACAGTTTATTTAATATTTATCAACCCATTTGGATTAGATAGATAGATACGTGATCTCTTTATTGACACACCATAATATACACAAATGTAACAAACAATGAATTAAGGAATACACAATATGACTAGAGAAGTGAATAATGATGATTTAAAAATATAAGATCTTTACTTAATCTCCGCAATAGCTGAATAAATTAGATTACTCGAGCAGCATTCCCCTAGAATGTACATATCTTACTTCAACTTAAAACTAAATTAATGAAATATTTCTGAAATAGTATCCAAGTCTATGTACGTGAGGCATTTTGTGAGGCAAAGTTCTCTTAAACCATCTTCGGTTCTTAGGAATAATTAAAACGTGCTAGCAACTCCCTAGCTTTAGTTCAAAGTTTAGAAAGTTAAATATTCCACAAGATTATGTACGAGTACGCGACCTTCGTTTAATTATATGCAATTCTCCTACCTTATTTTCTTACATTTTATAGTAGTGCTTTTTTAGGCTTGATAGGTTAGCCTTTGGCCACTATCTCATCTGATGATAGTTGATGATGTGATCGAAGATGTTATTCAGAAACACACTATTGGCACCATTACAGGTATTTCCCATCCAATGTCATGATGTATTTGCATACCTGAAGTGTGTGTCAAAAGTGGTCATACGGGTCCTCAAGATATTGGCCTAGCCGAGTTGGGGCCCACTGATAATATAAAGTGTGTGCTACATAATTATTTTATTAGATATATAATTATCGTCTAAATTACTCTTAGGGTTAGTTAAGCAACTGTAATGTAACATACTTATACATTTATACTTTCTGGGAGATAAATTTACTTTACTGGCTCTCTAGGACAGCTGCCGAAACACACCGTTAGGTGCTTGGCGACAGATTTTCTACTTGAGGAGCTAGCCAGGTGGGCATTCGCAAAATGCCCTACCACAATGCTATAACGACTGCCATCCTAAGGCGACAACCGTGACCGACGCCTTTACGTGCTCTCCGAAACACGGAAGCGCTCAGTAGTAATGTCACTAGCGGTCACCCCCCTCAGCAATTAATAATTTCATCGTTTAATAATTTAATCCAAATCGGAGAGATCGGTTAAGAACAGCAACGTAAACTTCGCTACGAGCGCTTCAAAATGCGATTATTGATACGTAGATATTAGACCTTTTAAATCCTACGGGACAGTTAATTTATTCTAGACTTAGTTTTAATAAAAAAAAACAGAATATGCACTTGCTTAGCAACGCATCTGCTTTGCAGTTTCAATTTCAGTAGATTTGGAGCTGTTGGTTGACTTGGACCGGAGTAGCTAGTATGTAATGCCGTAAGTGTAAGTACGTGTATTGTAAGTGATAATATTAACAGAGGCATAAACATCTTATTCCTAACAAGTGTCACTTGTCACATCTACGTGTCAGTGCACATCTACACGATGTTTGAAACCGATTTCACTTATGTTTGAGTAGCTCGATCTCGACTGGTTTCGCGACTTTCAGAGCCGTTTCACATGGAGTACGTGCGCTCCCGACCGCATCCGCGCATGCACTGTTGTTTCAATATGTGTACTTCTTACGAAAGTTTTAACAAAATCTTCACGAGGATTATCATGTGCACTTTTTACATAATTTTAAAACATTTTGGTGACTGTATCTATGATTTATTACTGAAATGTTTGTCTTGATCATTCATTTCGTCTGTATAATCGCCGATTCCGGCAATTCAAGTTGCTCCCTTAAACAATAACGAATCTTTCATAGTAAATGTAGCTTTCTTAAATATTTGATTACCAAAATTTTAACCTCAAAACAACATTATTGTTTAAATATTTTTTTTTTATATTTTAGGTTAAAACTTAACAGGAACAAATTATACATTATAATTATTTGCAGGCCTTATTGAACGTATGCCATAACTGTCATAAGTCATAACCGTCAAGCAGTTCATTGTCACAATAAATATATTTATGACCCTTTGTCTGAGGCGCTTTCTTGAAATATTTATTGCACTTACACTTTTTACTCCTTATAAACTGTGTAATGAAATACTCGAGAAGAGGCACATAAAGCGTGGTTTGAACCTCGTATCACGATGTTTCATGTCGACGTTATTGTGGAAAATTTTAATAAAACCCCAGTTGTCAACAGATGTGATACAAAATCCAATAATGTCAATAAGTGGCATTGTAAAATTAGTTTTTCACAATTCTGATAGGCTGCTTGTCCATGCATTTTTGATTGAAAAATGTATCGTTCTCTACATTTCCACGGAAAAGGAGCACTAGGTCTAAGGTTGTCATTCGGGATCGACATTCTATTAGCATTCAAAGTGAGGTTTTACTTGAAGCGCTCGTAGCGTAAATTGCTAAGACAATATTTACCAATCAATAACGTTAATTAACGACCGCTGCTACCACTACTCGGATGGGTGGTCGCTAGCAGCAATTACTATTGAGTGCTTCAAATTCGTGTTTATAAAGCACGATCCGGGTTTTCGTTTTAGAATGGTAATCATTATAGCAAGTTGGTAAGACATGCGAATGATGGCCGATGGAACGATGGCTATCTACCATTCCGAGCATGGATCGTGCGCTCGAAGAGTCAAGACCGTTAAAAGCGCTCGTAGCGAAGTTTGCGTGGCTGTTCTTGTTCTTGACCGCTCATGCAGCAAGTCCGCCGCGGTCATGAGTTGGATGGGTGACCACTAGTGCACTGAGAAAAATCTAAAGTCAAAAGCGCCCTAATGATGGCCAATTTATATGGTATAAGGCAAAAAACCGACCAAACGTCAATACGTACAAAAACGCCTTCCAACTAGAAGGCGTTAAACGAGGTCAGTGAAGGCGAATGTTTCTTTTCGTCTTCATTTAAGGTGTATTTTGTGGTCTTCCTTAAATATTGACTTTTCGATGAGGCTGATTAAGTGGTACGTTATAGTGATAATCACCGTATATAAACCGCCGTAAAAGTAAGGTATATTTTATGGTCAATACTGCAATTATTATCGTATAACAAGTTCAATTCTGAAAATACTTTACGGAAGGCGTTTTTGACGGTTTTGTTTATTATAAAACTTGGTACATTTTTATTGATTGGTGAAAATCATCTTAAGACTTGTGAATTCACCTTGCGTAGTTACAATTCAACGGTAAAAGGTCAAATTTGCTTTAAGCTCCAAAGTCGTTTTTCTCAGTGTGACATTACTACTGAGTGCTTCTGTGCTTTAGAGGGCACAGTAAGAAGTGGAGAGGCGGGGGCGCTTGCTGCTGGTCATCACTATTTAATATCTCATGTGCGTTGCGAGCAGTAGGCAACCCGCCCCCTCGCCGCCCCTGTCGCCACCTAAGGCGCGGCCAACTAGTTCCACGCGCACTATAGGTAGCAAGTTTTTTTTTATATACGTCTGGTAATCAAGACACAGGCGTGTAGTGCCTTGTCTAATAATTCACGCAATAATATATTCTGAATTGAAGGGAAATAAAGTTAGTCAGTTCCTAAATGAATGAATAGGTATATTATATTTAAAATCCTTAGTGTCATGCAAATTATTTATATATTCTGAGCGATTCACATTTGGTTTAGATTGTATTATATCATACTAAAAACTCACAAAGTTTTAGGTATCAGATGCAATTAATTTGCTATTTGTATACAATTCTGAAGCACGTTGGCAAAGCAACCGGAATGATGAAAGGTATAACTCAAATAAAACGGTCAAAAGTTTTAATCACTTGGTTGGAATGATTTTCTTCAACCATATTTATCATTAATCAAAGTATTAACTATTTATTTATGTACAAAGTACATGATATATATTCGCAGTTTTTATCATTGTAATCATCAGTTAAGATGAACAAATAATGTCCACGCTTCGCAGGCATGTGTCTCAATGATTATCTTCATCATATCATTGAGATTTGAATTAAATCTAATGTCTCTCTATCTCTCTAATATTTTTTGACCTACGCGCGCTATCTCTATCTCACTTTATCTGCACTTAAAAACTGATAAAGAAGGATAGTGCTATGATCCTTCTCTATCAGGACAACTATAACACTTTTAACACGGCTCAAAAGTCACAACAAGCTGAACACATTCAGCCGACGACAAGCAATATGTGATAAATATCCATACGACGTGTAGGGGCATAAGAAAAATCTGTGCACCCATTGTGCAAGCTTGGCAATTCTCCAAGAGTGCACCAATGCTGAAACACTTAGCACAGACGAATTCGTATTTTTCGAACTTTTGTAGCTAAATGGCAAAAAGCGGTACCGCTACTTGATAGCTGTGAAACCGCCATGGACTTCACTTATGGTCATGGCTATGTCTCACATGACACTAATAGAACGACGTTCTAGTACCTAAAAGCTTAGAATTTGGAATGTCACAAAGATAAGAGTAGAGTGCACGGAGCTCTTTCCATACAAACGCAGTTTCGTCATATTTTAAATACCGAATGTCCCAACTCGATGAAATTCTGTATGCATATTGCTGAGTCTAATAACAATATTACTTCTAGTATGCCAATGTTTCGATTTATTATTTATTTTTTCCCCAAATATCAAAATAACAATTCCCATACAAAACGCTATTTCGAATTATTTTTGAAATTACTTAATTTAACAGAAGGAAACCAGAAGCATAGATCAAGGATATGAAGGAGTGCTAAGTTTCACCTAGTTTGAACACTAAGTGCCTATTAAGCCAACGTAAATTCGAGAGTTAAAGTCAGGTTTACTTAGTTTTTGTATGACAATTTACAATTAACTCGAGTTTAACTCGCGATTTCTTCGTTAGCGCAAGTGTGCCTTAGTATATAAAATATGAGGAAACTGCGTTTGTATGCAAAGCGCTCCATGAAAATGTACTCTAAAAACTTGAAACTGACTGAATCCCATAGCTGCTCGAACCTTACACGCTCGGTTACTGAGTCACAATTCTATGTCGTTTTTATCTATAATTCACCACCTTCTTGTGTGCGTATTTACTATTCACCTCTGCAAACATTGGACTAACTTGTAAAACATTGGAAATGGAATGTCTACTTTTTTCTTTTAATGTCTACATCCTGAAACAACTATAAATTAATTGAAAAGTAAAAAAACCTGACTGCAAATTATTTATATATAAACGTTTAATCGTTGCTTGAAATTAAAACTGGTGGTTTATATATATACACCGTGTCCCAAAATTCAACGATAAGCCGGCATCGGTGCATGGACCTACTCATGACTACTCGGGAAAAAAAAAAAAATTGTAACTCTTTTTTTTTTTAATTACAGAGACTTTTATAAAGTTGCGCCAACTTTTAATAAAACTTGCCATGGTAGTGTCCATACTTTTTTTTTTAACCCAGACTATAGAAAGTGCATAGAATGTTAAAATCTATGAAAATTATAAGAAAAAAATTTTTTTTTACTGATTTTTGTAAAATAACTACAGACTTTCTGTAATTTTAAAGGATTGTGGTAGATAGCCGTCCTTCTTAGGTTGCTAATGCACAAAAAATATCAAAAATATGTCAAAAATTGTGGTCATGGTAGTTGAAAATAGCATAATGGGTATCGAATATCGATGAAATTTATAAAAGTCTCTGTAATTAATAAAAAAAACAGTTATAATTTTTTTTTTCCGAGGAGTTATGAGTAGGTCCATGCACCGATGTCGGCTTATCGTTGAATTTTGGGACACGGTGTATATGGAATCGTTTTCAAAACCCTTCATTTTGATACGCCACTCAATAAGTATCGAAGAAAAAAATGACATTGCACTAGACGAATGAAACGATATCTCATATATTAAAATCGGTTTAGAAGTTATAGTGTAATAGCGAAACTCACATACATACATGAAAACTGAAAACAACACTCTTTTTTTGGGCAGTCGTGTAACAAGTTGGTGTAACTTGTTACACGACTTAATATTACTATTAATATTATATGACTTAATATTCAATTCTCCTAATATCAGTGACTTTAGTACCTACCTTCCAAAAAACCAGTGCACATTAAATATAGTTCACATAAACATTAGATCCATAATAAAAAACTTTTGTTTAGTCCTACAGTTTATAAATAGTTCTAAAATAGATATAGACTTGTTGATTCTATCGGAAGTAGGTATTTCAGCTAGTAATAATACCGAACAAATGTTTCATATATACGGCTATAAAATGTGCAGTGTGCTCCGTCATCAGCGAAGAGGAGGTGGTATCATAATATACACTAAAAGTAGTCACGACTTTCAAATCATAAATAATCTAACGTTAAACTACTGTGAATCATTAATAGGAACACTTAAAACCTCACACTGTTACACGGCTCACATCTGCGCACTTTATAGGCCTCCTGGCGAAAGCAAACACTTATTTATAACTGAATTAAAGAAACTACTTTGTAATGATGTCTTTAAAAACATTGACTTGTATGTACTTGGTGATATAAATATCGACCTAAAGTCATTCGACAACAGACGTGAATGCTACTTGAGCTGCATGGCTGAGTGCGGCCTAGCGAGCGCGATATCTGATTATACAAGAATTGAAAAACGAAACGAAATAATCACTCGCAGTTGTATTGATCATATTTTTGTAAGATCGCGGTCGCTAGACTTGTACTCGGCAGTGCTCGGCACGGTTATGGCAGATCACCGCATGACTGTGTTGTCATGCGTAGGGATTGAGACAAATAGCATAATACGGGGTGATCCAAAATCAAAACAATTTTTAAATAAATTTAAATTGCAAACTTTACTGTCTTCTTTAGACTGGAGCAAAGCAGATGAAATTGATTGTCCATATGAAATTTACAGTTTTATCAAAAACAGTATTCGTAGTTGTTACGATCAATGTAAATATACGAAAATAGTTAAACTAACAAGTAAAAGAAATAAAGAGCCATGGATTAATAATACTATTAACAACTTATGTCAAAAAAGGGACACCATGTTTAATCAATGGATAAAAGACTCTAATAATAAAATACTTAAACTAGAATACAACAAACTGAGAAATAAAGTGAGAAAAACAATAGAAAATTTGAGAAATAAATATTATTATAATGAGATAAACAATTGCAAAAAAGATCCAAGAAAACTATGGGCCATATTAAACTCATTATCAGGCCGAGTAAATAAATCAATAGATACGGCCATATTACAATCATTTAACAAAAATAATTTGTCAGTCAAAGAGCTAACTAATAATTTTGGAAAAGAATTCGATAGCAATGTTAAAAAAATCATACCAAATTGTAACAAAACTTTAATTAATGAATCAGACTATATATTCCCCGAAAACAAATCGATGTTGTTCAAAAAAGCTACATGTAGTAACGTGTCGAAAATTATAAAAAATCTAAATATAAATAAAGCTCCTGGCATAGATGGTATTCACTGTATAGATATAAAGGCACTTTGCGAAAAAATTACAAAGATTATAGTTAAACTCATTAATACAAGCATTCACACAGGCAAATATCCAACTGAATTAAAAACAGGTATAATAAGACCAATATATAAAAAAGGATCACATTCAGCATACGAGAACTATAGGCCAATCACTATTCTCCCAGTTATCGACAAAATCTTTGAAAAATACGTTGGTAATCAAATATTGAAGTTTTATAAAGAAAAAAATGTTATATCCAAAGCCCAATACGGTTTCCAAAGAAATAAATCCACCACTTTGCTTCTGACAAAATTTACAGACGAAATAAATAAGTATCTAGACGAAAAAAATCACGTGATATTATTATTTATAGACTTTAGTAAGGCATTCGATACATTAAACCATGACACACTAATAAAAAAGTTAAATAACACAGGAATCCGTGGTCCTCTCTTAAATTGGTGCAAAGACTACCTTAATAATAGAAAATTTTGTGTAAAACTTGAAAATGAACTCAGTGATGAAATATCAGTAGAAACTGGAACCGCGTAGGGATCAGTATTGGGTCCAATTCACTACTTAGCCTATGTGAATGACATGGAGAACATCGTAGACTACTGTTCTGTTTTTCAATACGCTGATGACACATGTCTAATCGCGGCAAATAAAGACATATCAATTGCAGAGTCACACGTTGAAAAGGATTTTAAAAACATTTGTAAGTGGGCTCATGATATGGGACTTGTAATAAATAATAAAAAAACCCAAATCATGCACGTCCGTTCAAATTATCTACGCAATGTCAATAGAAAACTGCAAATAACTGGACATAACCACGCATGTTTACATGCAATCACTACAAGAGAGATCCAGTGCAGATGTGACAAACTTGAGCCCGTACAAAAATACAAATATCTTGGGCTCACTATAGATGACCACTTTAATTGGGGCCATCACATAGATACAATCTGTGACAAGCTGAGGGCAATGATAGCAAAATTTTCCATACTAAAATATAAAGTCCCCTTCAAATTACTTATAAATATGTATAATGCGCTCGCTGAGTCCATTATTTCCTACGGCATTACTAGCTACGGTCGAACCTTCAAAACATACCTAGACAAAATTTACAATTTACAACTAAGAATTTTAAAAATCATTTTACCTAAAAATACCAATAACAACCTATGCTGCAACGCAGAAAATATGATAGAAATATTTAAATATTGTAAAATACTGCCCGTCCATACTAAATTCAAAATGTCAATCCTCATCGAACAATTTCACAAGAAAGAAGTACAAATAAAATATAGTGACAGAAAAACCAGAGAAATTAATCGATTTAAACTTAAAATACCTAATGCTAAAAATTATTACGGTAAACGTACAACACAATACTTAATACCTAAATTTATGAATGAGATACCCGCTATAGTTTTATCAGAGATTACTGATACCAATTATGTAATTAAATACAAAAAATACTTTCACGATTTGCTACAAAAAAACAAACTATATGTTTAGTAGTCACCATTAGTTCTCAAGTATTTTGTACATCCCGTATAAAGTTAAATGTTTAAAGCAGAACTAAGTGTGTTGTATTAGCAGTGAACCGGTTTTGTAGGAGCTGGGCACAACGCAGCAGTGTGCGTAATCGCATTGTTATCTGTTGTGTTACTTTTGCTAGCTATTTTAGCTACCTGCCTTACCTTTAACACAGAATAGATTAATAGTTTGTACTACTTCTGTTCCTATCAATCATATAATTACATGGCTTATGTTTTAGTTAAGATTTATTTGTTGTTATCTTAATAAAGCTAATTATTAAGGATGCTATGAGCATTCATACAAACCGATCTGCGGTTTTTGTAATGCTTTTAAGTAAATCATTGTATAAGAAATGTATAAGTAAATAAATGAAAAAAAAAAAAAAAAAAACTAAATGGCTTCAACCCTAAGTCACTCTATGTTATAAGAAAGTTAAATCTGAACTGCAAATTTAATTTACGCCACATCAGCCCCTCAAGGATAAAATTTAGTGTAAAAGTCAGAACTTTTATGAGGTCTGAATAAAACTCAATTTTCATTATAACAGGTAAGTTAAAGTTCTCTTTGAAATTGAATAGAGTTTGACACTTTCCAGTTATTTTATCGGAAAACTTGACCGAGTTAGTAGATAGGTTTCATTGGTACACACTCACCAAGCCTTTATTTAAGGCGTTTAATTAAATGTTTTTTAGGCGGTCACTTATATACTGAATTTATTTCAAAGGATGCTAATATAAGGCTTTAAAGACAATTTAAGATACAATTTTTTCATATAATATAGAACGCAAAAAAACGGTCAAAATAATATGTGTTAACATTGATCCAAATACATACTTCGCGTTAGCATTGATATCGCAAATTTATAACATCATTTTAAGAATTAAAAATGTGTTAAATACAGCATTAACACTAATATCTACAGGTATATTTAAGATACTCGCTTACTAAACTATACAGAATTTCAAACTTAATTTAGTGTCATTTTAGTAATGTGTAATTCTTCATAGATCTCATAAGATATTCTTGTGTATCTTGTGAGAATTAAACGATAGCTTTGAATTAAGTTATCCTGTTAGTGGAAACAAATTTAAATATCGATCGTAATATCTGTTTACAAATTATCTTTAAATTCTGTTTTAGGCCTGTTCTGGACCACGGGATCAGATGACACAGGTAAACCTAAATGTTTTACAAAGTAGTTGATGCTTTTAATATACCTTAGTGTTAAATATAGCTTTGGATATTAATTTTCGTGTTTATTTTATGGAATCACAGGTGAGCAATTTTGATAAGTACCCTGCATGCGGTAATTTTAAACGCAATGTTACCCCGCATGTAGCTTAATAAGTTGGCATCGCCAGGACCACTACGTCCTAGTTATGAATGAAATTCCATTGTTATCATTATCGCCGATGCCAATATGTTGAGGTCATCTATACGCAGTCTGAAACATAGCATTAAACTAAGAAAACATTATTCCAAAAATATAGTTTATCAACCTCTGGGAAAGCTGTTCATAAAGGGCATTATTGATGACATAAAAATTAGTTGTGGTACAATTTGCATAGAATGTGTTTACCTATGTTATGTTTTGAAGCAGCATGCTTCATATAAAGCTATTATCGTTAGTGTTTTGCATCCCAGACTATCTATCTGTACATCACTATCATCTAAAAGGCCTTTCATCTTGATGTTGTGTTAATAATTTGAACTGTGTAATTGTTTATAGTATTTCATGTTCCTATTCAGTGTTGATTTTTTCTTTCTAAATTAAAAACAGATAGTAAATATATGTGGAATTCAGTTTCCACTGTCAAGAAAAAACGTATTCCCTCCTCAAAGTTCGGCAACGTGTCCTTGATAATTCTGGAGTTGCGGATGTCCGTGAGGGACGGAGATCAATTACCACCAGCACCGTCTGCTCTTTAGTCCTCCGGTACCGTAAAATTGACTGATATGTTTGAGTATCCTCATACGTATTTCCAATAATTTTATGGATTTGGTGTGACATAATTTTGCATAAAGAAGGCAAATATGTATTGGTTTTATTCATAATATTCAATATTAGCCCGAAAACATGTTTTTTTTATTATTTCATAAAAAATACGGATAAAAAGTAATTTACGCAATATAAGTAATATTCAGCTTTAGGAGTTTTAAAATAACTAAAATTCTATTTCAGAAATCTACTAGAATAAATGTTCATTCTTAAAAATCAAACATTTCATAAATATTAGACGCAACATGTTTATTATATGTCAATTCCAATAACGTGTAAGATAGTAAAATTTTGGAGTTTGAACATTTGTTTATGAAAAATATTAACAAACAAATTGTATTTCTTAAATCTGGATATAATATAATTGCATAATATATGGAATTTGTCGAACAGTAAACTAATACTATTCTTTTTTGCATTTCTCAAGATTCAATAGAAAATACATTATACGCCCACCCGTGTTGATACACTCCACACAAACTTCGATCATGATAATAAATCATCTACAGCAGATTAAATTGATGTAAATAGAATATTTGTTCAATTTGTACGTAATCGTTCTCGATCTCACAGTGTCGTGTGCCACTGAGACGTGGCAATACATTTCTACTGGCTAATAACTACGGGAAAGAGGCGTGATTTTATGTATGTATGTAATAACTGCACGTGTAAACCACACAATCCTTTACGTCAATACATCTACCCATATATTTCATGTCCGTGCCCATGGGTGATCCCGAATCTAACGCTACTACTGTTCGAATTTATTATCTGTCACCTTATATTTGTCCACCAGGCACGCGTTAGTGTGCTAAAGTAGTACTGTATCTGCAGATTGTCTACTGCTGAACACAGCTTTTCCAATCAAAGAGGTTTCCCATAATCTAATACATGGCATGCGTCTAGAGGATTGCAATGTTAGGAGTTCCTCAGTAGTCGTTGCTATCCATTTTCTGGTAGGTTACCGTTAGTCGCCTCTTACGAAATCCGTGAAGAGATGGGGGGAGTAAAATTCTAGTACGGCACATCACTCTATACCTTACACGTTTATGTTTATGTGTATCTCATGCCGCGACTTTAGCTAGCTGTTGTCTTTGACATAGCTTTGAAGTTGTATTTACATAAAGGTGGTTTAAGCTGAATGGGGATGCTGCAAATGTCCTTCTCATTTACACGGTATGTCCATAGCGATACAATAAAAATGTAAGGCCAAATTTTTTTTTCGTGGTGGTTTAACCTCATTAGGCAAATTCTCGTATGTCAAGTAATACCGATGGAAGTATATATATATATCCTAGCCAAAGTATTACTTTAATACCTATTTCTTGTATTTATAAGGTTTCTCTGGTGTCACAATGTTTTCGATAACTAACTGGATTACATTTGCTTCTACGAATTTGCCTTCTTCGTCGAGAACTATTATTATTACTAACTTAACTAACTTAACTAGTATTATTAAAGAAAATTTGTGTACCGAAAAAATCTAAGGCACAAAATCAGAGTCGAAAAATTGTTATTTCAATTTTCTAGTTCAATAATTGAATTTGTGGCTTTGAATGAAATATGTAAGTAAAATATGAATCCCCTGTCATGTGTTACTGACTCTTATTAAGTCTAACTGTGTGTACGGAATGGAATCTAAGGATCCGAATTTCACCTGCTCTTTATTTTCATATTGTCATGAAACTTGTCACCATGTGTTACAAAATAATTATAGGGTTCTTATAAGAAAGCTGATCTAATGATGCCAAACGTAAGGCACTGGAATTTTACAACAATAACACAATTATCCTTGCCAGTTTAACTTATATTCTGATAATACACTGGCCTTCAAGCGTATAATATGATAAACAAATAAATACGTAATGTTTATCTTTACTCACAAATTGGTAGTATAGTAATGTACAATCTTGTTTTGTGAATATAACTGTGCCACTATATAAAGTTCTTTTATCTGTTCAACAGTTTTTGAATTTATGATTTAGATCGAAAATGTTACACTACGGATCCTGAAATAGTTCTTTTGTTTTTTGCGCCTATGTTTATCGAGCTTGCTGTGGAAGTTTATTTTATACTGTAATTTTTCAGGATAGCTATATAGTGTATTCTTGTTTCCTGTAAACACGTCGATAATCTTTGAAAATATCGACGCGTAACTTTAATTGTCAATTCAAAAATATAGGTCAGATTTAAAAACAATTGATCTCATAGTGCCCTGGATTTAGTTTTACACATATTAAGGCTAGAGTATTCGGGGTGCTTCTCATGCAAACGTTATTTCATCATATTTTAAGTACTAATGTTCAAAATTTAATGAAAAAATAGATACTCGTGATAATTAATTTGGTTAAAAATAGATAAAAGTAAATCGATTACTCGTTTTGTATGGTAATTTTGTTATTATTACATTAAGGGATAAAATAAATAAAAAATCGAAAAACTAGCAAACCTGAAGCATTGATATTAGGCTCAACAATGTGCCTACACAATTTCACCGAGTTTGTAATGAAAATATGACGAAACTACGTTTGTATGGAGAGCGTTCCGTACACTCTACTTTTAAAGTTCGCAATACGCATTATTTTGGGTCGAAACTAAGGCAACACAAAACCATTGTTATATAAAAATAATCTAAATAATGCCTAACTAAAATAAGTCATTATAATAAATAAAACACTTAAATTATATCTAAGGTACACAATTGTATTGAGTTAAAATAGTGTGGCCATTACTAAAAATATTGCTAGAGGCAAACGATCCGTATAAAATTTACTGCTTGAAGTTTTTCTCTAATTTCGCAAATAGGAAAGGAGAATTTAATGGTTTTCCATAGGGAGTTGCTTTATTACCTTTTCAGAAGGAAATGAAAAACAAATGTTATATTCGTTTCTATTAAGGTTGCATTCGATTTAGTGGTTTATATTACGAAGTCGTATACGGTTTTTTTGCTTTTGATGTAATTTATTTATTTACTCTACATATTTTGGCACAGTTTATGAAAAATGAGCTCAGTTTTATACTAAGAACTACCAGTTTTTGAAAAGAGTATTAATGATTTCGTGATGTAGCAAGCACTATGCCCACCTGGTGTTAAACATTAACCTCTGCCTATAACAGATGCAGTGAAGTTCGTAACAAGTGGAGAACTACATTGGGCCTATCACCCTGAGACGTAAAGTTGTTAGGTCTCATATATCTGTGATTTCACCATCACCCTTCTTCGTTCCTTCCGGAACACAGTTATTTGAATTTCACAGCTTGGGGGTATACATCGGTAAGGTATTTCCTTGGGCGAAAATTACAGAGGTACTACTTATACTAAAATTAATTAATACATTAATGATAGAGATTTGATCGTGCATTGAGGTATTAATGGACTAGATTTGAAGCGCTCGTAGCGAAGGTTGCTTAGCTGTTCTTAACCGATCAGCAAAGTTAAGCATCGTCCGCAGCGGTCATGACTTGTATGGGAGACCGCTAATGACATTACTACTGAGCGCTTCCGTGCTTCGGAGGGCAGGTTAAGCCGTCGCTCGGTCCCAGTTATCGTCTTGGGATGGCAGTCATTATAGCATGGTGATAAGGCATTTTTCGAATGCCCGCCTGGCTAGCTTGGTAGCTAGGAGGGTGGTCCCTCAAGTAGAAAGTGTGCCAAGCACCTTACGGTGTGTTCCGGCAGCTGTTCTTGAGACCCAGTAATTCTAAGTTAGCCTGAACAACATCGTCGACCACATCACTTACCATCAGGTGAGATATTGGTCAATCTATATCTATCTTTACATACAGGAGATAAATCTTTTTTTTTTATTCTTGATAGGTTAGTCTGTGCTAACCTATCAAGTATCAAATAGTAGATCAAATAAAAAAAAAGATGTAAGTTTGTAAATAGATTTCAGTACCTTAGTTTTACTGTAATAGTTATATTTATAATTACAAGTTTTGTACGAATATCTAATTTGAATAATCACCCATCAATCCGAATATTATAACCTGTACCTAAAAGTTTCAAGTTCCAAAGTTCGAGGTTTCTTTTGTAATAAAGAAGGCCGTAAATGTAGCAAAGTCTATTAACTAATGCAGAAGCGACCATTCCGGCAGGAAAACATACTGATTATCTGAAAATAGTAGCTATTACAATGATTGCTTTAGTCACGCTATTGACACTTTCAGAATTTTTTATGATTACTCAAAAAATGATATAATAACTTCAACATGATGGATAGCGCTTTTCTTGTTATAAAAGTTCTTTGATAAGTATAAAGTTGAATAAAATATAGAATAACTTGATGCTTGAGAATACTGTTCGTGTTTTTATTAAGTTAACTTTTCATTTCCCTTTTCATAGTGTATAACTATTTTATTTTTATGTTATTTATTTGGAATAACAAACAGCTACACTATACATAATATTTCGATATTGGTTACATTTACAGAATTTTTAATAATGCAGCCAACGGCGCGATTTATATATTGATTAAACATATTGTGTAAAAAGATGCAGCCAGAGAGCTTTGTTAGTTCTATAAGTAAACACAAAGTTGATTAATAAAGACATTTGCTCAGTCAGAAGACAGAATACAATAACTTGTATTCTGTCTTCTGTGACTAGTCTTGTTCGTTAGGTAAATAGATGGAGTATAATGATGTTATATAAATAAAAGATCATATTATGACGGTTATAAGGACTTGCTAGTTATGTTGGTCAGTGTTTTTTGTTAGTTTCGTTGAGAAACATTTTTATTATACCCGGTTACTCTTTTTAACTAAACATTACTTCTTTATAAGTAAGACAGAAATACTTATCGTTAAATGCTGGCCTATTAGGCCTAATGTGTAGAGGCCTAAATATTTAAGAATAATCACCTAACCTCATGTCGATGTAACCATACGAGTTGATTTGATTATAAAACACTGGGAACTGTTTGATAATTTTTGTTTCGTAATTCTGTGAATATCTCAATATTTTTTTCGTATCTAAGCAAAATATTTACTTTCTTGTACATACATTTAGTAGTACATCAATAAAAAATATATAAGGACCCGTTCCTATGCGCAGGGCTCAATTCCATTTTCACTACCGCGGATGATAGCAGAAGTGTAAGATTTGTTATCTAATTTATTTTTTAAAACATCAATTGCTTCGATGTTACTACTTTAGCTTACTATTCACATTTTTACGCGTGTATTATTCTTTAAATGTTGAAAAATATTAAGAAAAATGTATTTACAAACAGTCAAACTAAAATATAACTATTATAAAATATTGTTTTGTATGCAACTTTTAAATTTGCATATACGTATAAATATTGCATAACCTAAATTTAAAAATGTCGTCGTTTTAGATAATATACCAAATGAGCCTCTGTATAAAATGATTTACCTTTTCTTTGCATTCTAAAGGCCACGAAGACGAAAAAAGCTTATGGCATTAATTTCCTAACTGGCACAAGAAACTGCTGTTGACCGATTAATTATTCGGCACCTATACGGACCGTCTACGATACGAGAATCCATCCAGGAATTAATTAAACAGTACAGTATCTTGGAATTTTCCGCCAATATTAAGAGAAGTATTTTCCAGTATTTAATGGTAACTATCACCTACGTAGGGTATTCAAACCCTGTTTTTGTTGAATGAGAGTCATACAATGCAACAATATTTAATTTAATCCACTTGCTCGTTTAAAATTCAAATCAAACTAAAAATACAAAATTAATAGTTAATATAATAATATTAGATGACACACCAACAATGCTCAAATTTAACGCCTCACACATATTTCCATAATCAAACCTAAATTCTGTCCGAATTGAAACACAACCTGAAAACTGAGACATCCACTGACGAATGTATAACACGTAATAGGATGTAATCCATGTATAACACGTAATAGGATGTATAGCGTTTATTGTTGTCAACATATTTATTATTATATAGCAATCATTACGAATAGACGCGATCATTCAGTTCATAATTATTTAGATAAATGCAGCTTGAGGGAGGAGGTCATACGTTTGCAGTGGCAGTTGAGAGCCGCGATGCGATGATGGCTCGAGGCCTGCAGTGGACAGTGGAGGCTATCCGCGCGGTCTTTTAGGGGTGAGTCAGAAGCCATTCGAATCGCTGACCTTCCGATTGGTGCAGGTGATTCCCCCGCCTATTCATGTCACTGGTGATTCGGGGGACTTTTCACCAGCACGGTTTCATACTCCTGAGGCCTTGGTGAGCAAGGTCACAGGCGAAAAAGCCCGGTTAAATCCGAGCCTACCGCCCGGGTATGGTGGTGAATCCTAACGGTACTCCATCTTGATCCACCTCATAGGAAGACTGCTCACGTGGGTTTTAGTGGGTTCAAGTCCCATACATCGCGTTTCTCCACCCCAATGGTGAAATTAATCTAGTTACTCTTAAAGTTTAAGTTAAACTAGGGAACGAAGATTTCAAATATTTAAAAAATATATACAAATTAAAAATAAATACATTTTCAATTGATCTTATTCACTGTTTGCATACTACGAACATAACATCGATTCTCGATAGCGGTTACGTAAGTCTAAAGCCGTATTGACATACGACGACGTCGGTTTGTCGGATAGACTGGAATCGTCTATGGTTATGTTGATGGGATATTGCATACACAGCCAAAGTTGGCAGGCTTACAAGCTCCTAGAAACTCAGAACATTCCCTGAAATAGGATTCACGAGAAAAACAATAACATAAGCAGAATATGAGCTTTGCAATATTTTTCTAACACTTTTGTCTTACAAACAATCTTGGAATCTTGGCAGTATTTTAAGAAATATTAAGCTATAATTTTTAATAGAAACAATCAAAAGTCAAACGTATAAATTGAAATACTCCCATAGTAAATTCCCATAGAAAACCATGAAAATAAAATTGAATGAAAAGCATCAAAATGTATTTTTATAACCATTCCATTGTGTGTTCCAAAGCTTAAATGTTTATTGTTTATTCGTCTGCACTTACAAGAAAACTAGAAACGGCAGGCTTTCGTGTAGCAGAGCTTTCAGTTTTATTGCTGTTTATGTCATTAGCCTGACTCAGTATTTTTATTTATGTTATTTATATTCTCTTTAAAACTACGCTGCAGGACCAGTTTCAATATTTGTCAATGTTCAATATTTTTCTAGATCAGGTTTCGTTTATACATTTAATGCCTTATTTATAATCCTGTTACTTACCCAGCTAAGAATTCAGAGTATTAACTGAAATTTTGATGTCAAAAATAGATAAAAATATTTGTGTCAGAATTAAAAGAGAATATAATAAATCAAACTTTTGAAATAAAACAAGTAAAGAAAAAATCTGTCAGACTTTGTAGTGTGTTCCGGGAGCAGTCCTTCAGAGTCTGGTAAAATTACAGGCATATGAGACTTAACAACTGTATAGCTCAGGTGACGGGCGCAATGCAGTTCGTAACTTGAGACACTGTATTGGTAGAGATTACCGCTTGTAACATCAGATAGGCTTCATGCTTGTCCCGTTACAATCACATAAAAAAATCTAGATTTGGCGGTAACGTATAACTGTCACCAAATTTAATAAAAATTAAAAATCGCGTAGTTTTGTCCCCTTTGATATGAAACCTTAGAATTGGCAACATGGATATAAAAATGTTTATATAATACACAAAGTGCAGTGATATAAAATAAACAACGTTTTAGATACTAAAAATTAAGAAGGAAGTGCAACAGCTCCTTACGGGACTTGAAAAAGGTGGCAGGATGGACGATTTGACATCTTTTGTTTTAATACCGTAAAATACAAAAAACTTTTTCACCTCCAAATGAAAACGGCTTTTTATTTACAAATAAACGCATAATAAGTCTATCTTTGACATCATTATTCTTAGTTTTACCTAGCTCTAATTTCAAAATAGAATATCACGTATACAGTTTCAGAACGCAGCTAAAAAAAAGTACCCGGAAACATTATTACAGTAAAAACGATTACATATTTACAAAATATGAGAGAGTTCAGGAACTAAGATAGCTATAATATAGAGTCCATAGAGAGAGAATAAAAAAGCCTTCAAAATACAGACGATCAGCTAAAAGCAACCTAACGACACTCAAGTATAACAACAAAGCTTTCTCGAAGGGAATTGAAGTGGGATCAAAACAATGGCATTCGATGCATTTCCAATCACGGCCTGATGAGTTTTATTTGCAGTTTCGAGTTATGTAATCAAAGCGAGCTTTAGAGGACGTCCCGCGAGAATCTTGAAATAGTCGGAGCTATATTCACTGAAATGAATTGAATGTCCGACAGAGTTTGAGCGGATTAAGCAATGAGATATAATTGTAAGGAGGTGATGTCATAAAGGCCTATATATACAGGGTTACTGGTAAACTACTTACAACCTCTTAGGGTTGACTTCTGCTAGCCCTAACAAACATTTTGAGTTTTGCTTTAACATTTTGTTTTAAGTTTGGAGTCTCTCTGAGCCAAGAGCGCCAGCCGCGGCAACACTGGTCCGCGCTGCGCTCCCTTTTAATAGAGTTTTAAATATTTACATCGAGCTAAGTAACATTCATTTCAAGTAGTCCTTGTGCCTAATCCGTCAAGTACAAATATCAAACACAAAAAAAAACATCTCATAATATTTGTTACGACTAGCAGAAGTCAATCCTAAGAGGTTATTAGCATTTTACGAATTAACCTGTATACTATATTTGATGCTGTCAAATATACTTAAAGACACATCAGTATGTGATTGAATTAACAAGCCTAATATTTTTATTTTTGTGTTATCAAGCACTTCAGGTATTTTTCGACATGGCTAAAGTTTAGGCCTCAATAAATTCACAGCAAATGTAATCAGATTTTAGTTAAACACAGATTTCACTGTAAAAACAAAAATCGCAGAACACTGCTGAACCTAAGTTCCTTGGAGTCCCCCCCCTGGAGAGCCATAACTATTCAATTGCTATAAATATACATATTTTGCTATAAATATTTGTACATTTTTAAAGGCTGCCATAGCCCATGCTAATAAGTCAACTTCCTCGACATTTTTATATTTTATCAAAACAATGTTTAACTTTTGAAAAATATTTCCAAGTTTTCTTTTATAATACGTTTTCATAGAACAGCAAGCAGCGGCTGTATAGCTTTATGTGCTATTGATCCTCTTTGGACTAATATTGAATTTTGGATCCAATAATATTAACAGTTCCTACAAAGAGTTGGTGCCAGTCCATACGAAAAATATCGTAAGTCAATGGAATTGCGATTGCAGTCAATGAATAATCCATTTCAGCCTTATTGGATTATGAACTGGCTGCTGATTATTGTCGTTTGACAAATTTTTAAATGTATCTTTTAAATGCCTATTTTATGACATTTTGACAATGTGGAATTTTTTTTGCAATATCATTTTTAATTGAGTAGCTGAATGTTGATGCATTTTTACACACAGCGTTTCCCATAGTTATTTTTATTCGAAGTTTTTTTTATATTAATAAATAAGTTAAGTGGCCCGTGGGGCGCCGGGATAGAATGTCACCCCCCATCTCTACCCGTGAGTGTCGTAAGAGGCGACTAAGGGTAACACACCAGAAGGTGGGCAGCAGCGCTTTCTGAGAAACTGATATCTCACACTGCGATCCCCAAGACGCCTGCCAAGCGTGGGGATTATGGCAAAACCTCCCAATACGGGGGAGGCTGTGATCCGGCTGATACAGTAAATAAGTAAATATTTTTAATTACTTAAAAACAA
Organism: Plagodis pulveraria; assembly: GCA_963890685.1. NCBI lineage: Eukaryota > Metazoa > Arthropoda > Insecta > Lepidoptera > Geometridae > Plagodis > Plagodis pulveraria. The sequence continues at coordinate 17,127,586 of OY982961.1, forward strand.
TGGCATTCATGGCAGATGACAAACATTCAAAATGGTAAAACAATTTATTGCAATGCACAGTATTGTCAATACAAAGGCCACCAGAAAGGAAACATAGATTTAATTTTGAGGTTATCATATCACTACAAGATAATTTTACTATCTCTAATTAACTTCTAAAATTCTTGTCAAAAACTTATATCGCAAAAGTGTATTCGCAAAAGTGTTTTGTATACAGTATTTTTTATTTACTCACTTTGTTTTGTACAGATGATAGCCAGTCAGCTTCATTAATACAATAAAAAAGGAAGTGCCGATAAACGAACTGTGAAAACCTAGCAATTAATGCATACCGTTTTATTTACATTTTGTTGCTGACGAAAATATCTCGACAAAACAGTCATAAGTGTCGTTTATACTTCCGATCAATAAACGCTTCAGTGTAAAGTAATAGAGTTGGCTTTCCTTACGAAATTGGCAGGTTATTACCTTTTTCTGTTGTGATATTAGGAAACGTTTCACTTGGGTAGGGCTTTTTGTGTAATAAAACGAATGCTTTCCTATATCTGGACATCGATAGGTATGCGAGTGGTTTCAAAATTCGATGAAACCTTAACTCACAGTTCATTTATAAATATATACCATCGAAATTTTTGCAAGCATAACACATGATAATGATTTTTATCCGTACCTTTTTTTTAACATTGATAACATAAATAAAAATAACTCTAGTGTTACATTTAGCCATCTTACTTAACAATATATAAACTACAATTTAAAAGTTATTTTAAATCATTTTCCTATTTTTTTATTGTTTTTATGCTTGATGGGTTAGCCTTTTGAGCACTATCTCACCTGATGGTAAGTGATGATGTGGTCGAAGATGTTGTTCAGGCTAACCTTATTAACAGTAAAATGAGTCAACTGCAATTTTTGTAATTAAATTATTTCTTTCTTGTTGTCTATGGTTACTTAAGTGCCTTTGAAGTTACGATGAAACATAAACACGTTCGGAATGTTGAATCTTAAGTAGCTGTTTGCTTTTATTCATTTAAATTTTATATGAGATGTAATTGCTCTTCCTCCCTAAGCTAATTTTTATTAAATTAATTTATGATTAAAACCTAGCCTCAAATCGTATAATCATGATTATATATACAAAATAGAATCCTTGAACTACGAAGTATCTGTAAATATTAAATGAGAACGTTTTGATCGCTTAGACACTGCTCTAAGGGTGGAACCTATAAACAATTTTATTATTATTAGTTTTAATAGAGCATTGCCTAGTAACAATATGATTTTATGTCTGTTTTCATTATGCATGCACTAATCCCGTAGTGTAAGATCTGACTAAAGAAAAACACGAGGAAGATGATAAGCATGTCCATGAAACACTAATGGTTTTGCGTATTACTACATAGTTAAATTCCACGCCATAATATACTTTTTATTGTTTTTGGTCCACAGCACTGATATTGCACAAGTTTAGATAAATTATACCTGTAAATAACAAGGTATTCAAACATTCGTAAACAGAATGCTGATACAAAAGATAGATAAAAAACATAATATCACCTTTCACTAAGTTCCTAACATCCAACACGTGGAATTTACCCGATATTTAGAGAGCGACTCGAAGCCTTCTGGGTCACCGTGTGACTGGTCTATAAATATTTCAGTCTAAAAGCTTTCCCAGAATATTTGATAGGCTTCGTCTACGATGTTTCCGGAACAATGAGAATTTCGTTAGTTATGCGATCGGCCTTGCTTAAGAGAACAATAGTTAAGAATAGAGGTGAAATATTATTATGAAGATCAATGTTGGAAGAATTTATGCGGGGGTGTCGATCAATAGCTGATAGTCATATTATAGGGATTTATGTACAATATTGGGATTGTCAAATTAACATAATTTTACTGAAATTTTGACTCTCCTAGGTACCTTGGATTGATAAAGCTTCATTTGAGAATACAACGTTCCCGCTGCATAGCGTGGTGTTAATGAGTTTACGTCGCTATACCTATAAGCTGTAAAGTTTGAAGGAGTCAGTGAATTTTAGGGTTTATAACCAAATTAATTACGGAGCTCTATTAATGTGACTCCTGTCTATCTATGTCTGATTCGTTACAAACATAAAATATTGATACTTTGTCAACACAACCCCAAATATTTCGAATGAAGTAAAAATTAAAAAAAAATATTATAAGTGGATTGCAGTATGAAAGTGTAGCCGAAACAATTTTTTTGCACACTGACACTTGGAATATTATCGTTGAGAGTTCGTTGAGTAGAGTAGAACTATATAGTATTGTATTTTTTTTTAATGCTGATTGTTTAGCTTTAAGTGGTAAGTGATGATGTAATCGAAGGTGTTGTTCAGGACAGGACAGCTGCCGGGACACACCGTTAGGTGCTTGGAGACAGATTTTCTACTTGAAGATGGTCGCTAGCCAGACGGGCATTCGCAAAACGCCCTACTACAATGCAATTTGTAATATAAAAAATAATAATATTATATGGGATGCTGTAATTTTTGGCAATTTTAGACCGATTTATTGATAAGATTTATATCTCAAAAACTTTACTAGTTATGTGGTTCCTATATGAATTTGAGTTTTCTTTGTTCCGATTGGTCCAGTTTCGTGCTTTTTATTTAAATAGGTAAGTCAGGTAAAATATTTTAATTAATAATATTATTAAATACAATTATTATTATTGATTAATAATACTGTCTATGCAAACGAGTTTCGACTCTTTTTTTTTCTCATAAATATAAAAATAGTTTGTGAATTCCATTGTTAATGGTTAGAAAAACAAAACATATTTTCTGTGTAAAAATCTAAGAGACTCGATTCTTACGGAGTAAAGTAAATGTTTTGTATTCAAAAAATTCATAAGGATTTCATATATGCGAAAGCAACAAGAGGTAATTATTTGTTAAGAAAAATCAAGCGGTTTGGGTCAAGTCTTCAAAATCACCTTTGTATGACGGCGCTAAAAGTACCCTTCTTATATCCTTGAATTTACGACTCAATCGTGCAAGGCTTCAGTCTTGAAAGGTCGTTCAATGACTTCGGGAACCGTAAATTATAAGATCTCTCCGATTTTTATGCATTTACTGTGGCATTCTCTATATTATAATTCGAAAGGATAAAATTGGAAATGTTCCTTGCTATTTATATAGTTTATTGCAAACAATTCAAATTGTAGTTTTCTATGAAAAATAAACTTTCAAAAAATTCACTGCATTATCAACAGAGATCGTGCCAAACGGACGTTACGGGAACAAGAAACAATGAAAAACTGAATTAAATTGATTTTTTTAATCAGTATACGAGTATTTATACCAAGACAGGAATCAAATAAGCACCTTAATTTATTTTTGGTGGTTGCCTTTGTCATCTTTGACACACAAACTACCTACCAGTAGGTGAAAGCCTTTCTGCTACTTTGTTAGTAATTATTATACTATCAGTTAAAACAATACTTTTCTATTGTAGTGAACAATATTACTGAGAAAAACTGATGCCGATTTCCGCTATCTTATCATGTAAAGTATATTTTCTTAGAGAATGAAGTACTGAATACCAAACAGCCAAATCTTCTTTGCAACTTAATACAATTTACTTCCATTTGTAATGGGCATTTTGTCAGCAAAATGTGAGTTGCGGAAAATGTTTCTGTGAAAACATGGCTCAGAATTTCACTGAGGGCTTAAACTTTCAAGCCTTTTGTTGAAAATAATATGTTCAGAAAGGATTTCACGTCATAACGTAGCTACAAGAAAATATTACGACGGAGAAGCTTGTTATTCTTACTTGCTCAAAGGTTTTAAAATAAACTTATGATTTGATTTTATTAGCTCTAAGGAGTTATTTTTTTGCTTATTACTACAATTTCTTTACAGGCACTTTCTGCTGTTTATATCTTGTATTCTAATTTATGTATTAAGTCAATCAGTATAGTATTATACATCAATAAAAAATCTAGTCTACTGGGAGTTCAACTCGCACACCGAGGGCGCGGACTAACACAGGATGTACCATAAAATCGATATTTTTTACAAAAAGCTTAACATCCGTATCAAGAGTCAAACCCGAACTGGGCCGGATTACATTATTTGTTGGCATACAAGATACTTTAATCATATCAACTTTGACGTTTGGTACGTTTTTCCGTTGCAAAGTATATAAAAAAGGTTTCTTGTATAGGCAACCTGCTATACTAACACATATTCTGTGAAAATTTCAACCTATTGATTTCGGACGGACGGACAGACAGCCGAGGCTTGGTACGTACTCCAAACACTGTTTTATAGACAAACCTTAACCCGGCGAGGATGTGGTACAAAAAGGGTACATCGAGGATGTGGAGGGTCTTGATGACCCTGTATTTAATTCATATTTTAAAAGTATTCATTGCAATTTATTAACATAGGATAGGAAGTTAAGTTACGCATTAGTTATTTATATAAGGATTTTCATGAAAAGAAACACTATTATGCGTATAAAATGTTTCATTATTTCAATTTTACAAAAAGTCTTATTTTAATCAACTTTAGCAGGACTCTGTCATACATTTAAAAAAAACAACACATACAAATATTATTACAAGTGATTGGTAATTTTTGGTAGGAATTAGTAGCCTAAAAGACTGGATAATTACTGATTTTGTTATAAAACATGATACATCATAATGTATCATGTTTTATAACAAAATCAGTAATTATCCAGTCTTTTAGGCTACTAATCATCTCTATATATGGGTCATAACTGCCCTATTTGAGTTTGCGCACGTTTACCTGCTTGCACGTGTTGCACCCGACTAAGTGGAGGTGGGAAAAAGGGAGGGTATTTTATTGACTACAGCTACTGATAAACTCGACAGCATGCGACTGCAGGTAAAAAAACTGTATATCAAACAAAATTAGCAGGGTCAAATTGACCCTACCACATCCTCGCCGGGTTAATATTCATTATATCGTGTAACAGAAAAATATTAAAGGTTATCACGGCCCGTTAACTTTTACCGTACTGTTTGTTTAATCTTATTGTATTAATTTTCTTAATATATTTGTTGTAGCCTAAGTCAACAAATAACCCTTGGCATTCGCTAGTGAGGCCGAGAAAAATATTTCAAAGCTACCAGCGTTTAAAAGGAAATAACCTTATATATATTATTTATATTAGAAAACTTACAATCAACCAAAATAGACGTAATCTGGGAATTATTCTAACAATCATCTTTACTTAGGTATGTGTTGGAACTTTGACGTGTTAACTAATTATTTATTTACCTACGTTTCAAGTTGCATCGACCGTGAAGCTAGTAGCATCGATTGAAACGTCAAGGTTAATTAAGTTAACGTTAACGTTTTCAGAGCCACTTCAAATATTCAAAGGCAGAGCTCAATGATAATTTACTGTACCATAGAGTTGGATAGGATGATACTCACAGTGATGGTGGTGGAAAGTCTTCGCTACCGCCTACCGGTTATTAGATGCATAGGTAATGATTGCATAGTAATTCTAAACTAATATTCTCCGCACACTGATATTGTCCCAGGTGCGCAACTAGCAAGTTTAAGTTATAGGTCAATGATGCTGGCGTCACAATACGACAATATGGTTCTATGACTGGAGTGCACCTAGATTTACTATATGGTTGAAACTGCTCAAAATTTTCCGCTCGTAATCTTAATTTTATGAAATAACACTTTCCATCAAGGCTGTTATGAAGCGCGCTAGTACTATAAGAGGTGAGCTAAATTAAAAAAAAAACTGTAACCGCTATGAAAATGTTTCTTTACTATAGTAATTGATGCTTACGTACATATATTTTTTTAAACTCTTCAATATGCTTACATCACGTTCAGTTATATAATATTATACTATAGGTCAACAGTCATATTCTCAGAAAAGTGAATTTCTGAAAGTGTACGGGATGTATTACCTTCTAATGCACTCACCTGCATATATTCATCATATAGCTTCGACGCGCTATATATCTCACGGATAGTTCACAGATATAATAATAATAATAATAATAGTAATATTTTTTTCTTTGGAACCATAACACAATTTAGTTATAAACACATGAGAATCGATGACACATGCAGACCCAGTAAACCCCGCGTAAGATTAAAGTATAGACCGAGGCCGTATCCATGAATCGTGGAGAGTGTTAAAACCAACGTGGAAAGTGTTAAAACGAACGTGGAAATCGTTAAAACAAACGTGGAAAGTATTGACATTCTTGGTGGTGTAATTAAAGCTAAATGTGACAATAGTCATAATTATTACAATATTATATTTACGACTGTCTCAAATCAGATTCAACCTCGTATTTTAATAGTAACTATATATTACGTTTACGTATACAAAACAATATAATTATATATATTTTTCAACTCTTCAATATATTATTACGACGCACAATATATCTCGAGCTTAGTTCAAGGATATATCCAGTAAACCCCGTGTAAGATTAAAATACAGACCACTGCCGTAACCATGAATCATGGAAAGTGTTAAAACGAACGTGGAAAGTGTTAAAACGAACGTGGAAAGTGTTGAAACGAACGTGGAAAATCTGCATGGTGGTAGGGCATTTTGCGAATGCCCGCCTGGCTAGCTACCACCCTCAAGTAGAAAATCTGTCGCCAAGCACCTAACGGTGTGTTCCGGCAGCTGTCCTTGAGAGCCAGTACTTCTAGGTTAGCCTGAATAACATCTTCGACCACATCATCACTTACCATCAGGTGAGATAGTGGTCAAAGGCTAACCTAACAGGCATAAAAAAAAAAATAACGTTATAACAAACAAAGAAAGACATTCTTGGTGGTGCAACTAAAGCTAAATGTGACAATAGCCACGTCATCACATTTATAATTTTTATTTCATGTTTTTCTACATATTAATTATTTTACGATATTTACGAATTTGAAATGTTGTTTAAACGTGAGATGGTAAAAAAAATAAGACGTGTTAATACCACTACCACCTTAAACATAAACCCATGTTCAAGCACTATGTAATCGGGGGCGAGCCTAATTCCATCTGTAGACTCTTGACTTATATTAAAAATGTTTATTAATCACGTCAGCTAATATTCTTCACATTGCCGACAGTTTTCATATTGCTGCTATCCAAAATGAAGTATAAGGTAACCAGAAATATTATAATAACTAATTTCACGACACTAACAAACGAAGTCCTATATGAAACACATATCATGTGTTCTGCAAAATATTTTGTCCTGGAGTAACTTACTATAAGCCGTCTCATAGCTTCACTAAATATAAATAAACACAACGACCTACTGCATTTTATTTTGAGACTCGGACTGTTTAATTATAGAAGGAAGTCGATTTGAACGAGTTAGAACTAAACAGTCAGTCAATCAGAGTGATGTTTAGTGTAGCAAGATTTTATTAGATCTATAAATTGTGCCGATATTAAGTGTATTGGGCGTAACAACCAATGATTAGAAGAAATCTCGCGGAAAGCATCAGCCAACGGCAAAGCTCAGATATAACAGGTGAGAACGTACACGATTAGCAATCAAACTTTGTTATACAGATTTTATTCCGCTTGGTTACTTTAGTACCAAGTGATTTACTATCATTATTGGTACAGTCAGCATCGCTAGCACCAGTTTTTTAACTCAGTAGGTGTTTTGAATAATTTACTAATTATCTATGCTATACTTGTATGTTATACTATAGTTAGTTTGAGAATAACTGTGACCAAAGTATTTTAAGACCATGTTTGTTACAATCAACGTGTCACATCTTTGCTTGTCTGGCACCATCGCATAGACAGCGCGCGGTGCGTGAGCAACGGCTGATGCGTCATCATTAGGTTTATGTGAAATGTTTGATAGAAATTTTAACGTTGAGTGTATTTTATAAATTTAATTTAATATACGCATTTTCTCTTGTACGCGCGTACTTTTTATTAAACATAAAAAGGATAATTTTGTTTTTTTATTGCATCTTTATTCAAATCTGTTGGGAATGAACACATAAATAAATTAAAAATTAACAATGCACGAAATGTCAGGAGGTGGGAGTTGCCAACTTGGTATTCCGCAAAAAACTCACCGAAAGCGGATACTCTCGCCAAAACTGGCTACCATTCTGATTTCCGAGTCAGGCTTGCGGTTAGATGTGAAAATCCGAAATTCTGCAATGGAATTACCTAACTCGCATTTTATTTTTGTTTCAATCCGAGTTGGTTTCCTTTTCCGCTACAGGCAAATACAATGTGGTAAACGTTTCTTTTTGTTTTTTTTTTGGTTGGAATCTCTTCTAAATAATCGTGATACTCGTAGCATTTTTTTATCAGAACTTCTACAAATGTTATAAAACGCATGCATGTGAGGGGATAATATTTTCACTCCGGGCATATGGACTTTTATTACATAGTAAAAATCATTTAGAATACACATTCTTGCCTATTGTATTACTTCTGATTACAATATATCAATTACTTAGGTGGGTACTTAAATTTTAATATGTTTGGCCGCAATATATTAATAATATAAATTTGGCGTTTCTTTCGTCATGCTTTATATGGGCTAATTGTTATATAATATTACAATGGGTACCAACACTATACCAAGAGACAATACCAACTGTATGTAGTTCAAACATAGTAATGTTTACATTCATATATTGCACATGTAATATCGTTTTTATTGTATTTCCTTATTGTAACGCAAGCTCAAAGTAAACAGGATGCCATACATTTCGTAACTTATAACTATAATATTACCATCGGATTTATTACAACCTATCTCTAGGCTCGTTAAGGAGGGGGCTTGAACATCAAGTCGCCCAGCCTTGAAAATAAACGCAAAAAATTAAAATATGCGCGTGAATCTCACAATGTTAAATAGAAGTAGAAAGACTTTAACCAATTCTTTTTTGTTCACCAGTGATATCATTCCGACTTGAAAGCAAAATAGAGATCAATAATCATTAGCGGCAGTTAATAGCTACTAAATAAAATAATACGATCCAATCACGACTTAATTACGACGCAGTAGGATTCAAAATTTCCATGAAAGCAAGTATGTTTTGCCATCTCGGCAAAAATGGAGTGTTGCCAACTATTTTTGAAACGCTTGCTAAACTTCTTGCAGGCTTAAATATCTTCCTTGTTCCAATTTTGTGCATTGAGCACATAATTATAAATCTTAGAGAAGCACAGTTTTTTAATTGTAACTAAATGAGGAGGCGGATAAGTTACGTATGTAATGCTAAGTTTCAAATTTGTCTATAGTTCATACAGTTCGTGATTCCAACCCGAGACCATCCGTCTCTATAGCCGGAACACGCTCTTATAACTGAGCTATGGTAGTGATTCAGTAAATGAGCTATAGCGACATCTGCACCCTAAGCTACAATCAGTTACAATCAACACAAATTTTTCAATTTGCATCAAACTCTACACCAAAATATATGAAATCTTAACTGATAAATCAACATTTTCTGTAAATTACAGTATTACAGTAGACAGCTGACACACCATAGACGAGTGTATGTCAGAGTTATATGTTAATCATAGAAAAAGTATCGAACCATAAAGCCCTGGTCAGACGACAACGTGCCCGCGCCGCAAGTTCCGCGGTTCTGCCGCGTCTGAATGGCAGCGTCGGTAATGCCGGTATAATTTGGTCCCCGCGCTGAAACCGCGTACCCACCGAGCTACGTACGCCGCGCCCGCGCCGCGCATGAACTGCGCTCGAACCGCGTTGCTTGCAGCACGGCCATGGCGTCGTCTGAAGGGAACCTACCTGTTTAATACGACATCAACTGATAAATACGCCATAAACTGTGTTGCTAGGACAGCTGTTATACTTTTAAACTTTTTTACTTAAATAAATCTTAAGTAAAAAAGTTTAAAAGTATTAGAGCTGTCCTAGTCATTTGTATCCCAATTGCATAACAGATAAATACGATATTCACTGTCATTTTGACAGCTGTCAGACCTAATTACTATTGATAAGTATTTTTTTAATGTACTTATCAAATAAATAAAACTGTTGATATAAATATGTACATACAACATCAGTTACTGTCACATTGACATCTTTCACCTCTTGGACCTGTTTTGAGGTCAATTGCAACCAAAATATGGAATTCAAACTGACAATTACCATATCCACTGTCACTTTGTCATCTTATTTATCATTTTTCTAGTTCATATATAAGCATGTAACAAGTCTCAATTTTACATGCTTGAAAATGAGCCTAATTATCAAATCAAAACTGAAAAACACGCCATCGACTGTCATCTTAAGAACGGTCACACTTAAGGACTAGCACTAGCAACGTTGCTATGACTTGTTTTCTAAAGCTGATAGGCTAGCTTTTGTTCATTATCTCACCCGATGGGAAGTAATAATGTGATCGAAGATGTTGTTCAGGCTAACCTAGAATTACTGATTCTTAAGGTCAGCTGCCGGAACACACCTTTAGATGCTTGGCAACAGATTTTCTACTTGGGTTAGGTTGGTAGCTAGCCAGACGGGCATTTGTAAAATGCCCTACCACTACGCTGTCTTACTACGACCGCCATCCTAAGACGACAACCGGGATCGACGGCTTAACGTGCTCTCCGAAGCATGGAAGCGCTCAGTAGTAATATCACAAGAGGTCACCCATCCAACACATGACTGCAGCGGACGTTGCTTAACTTATCTGATCGGTTAAGAACAGCTAAGCAAACTTCGCTACGAGCGCTTCAACACATACAGATTACATATACATAGATTACTACAAACACACAGAGAGACTAAGTTACTTACGCTTTTATAATAATAATAATAATAATAATAAATGTTTTTATTGCAGACAACATGATCCATTTTTATTAGTTAGTGACACCTTAGAATGACGTTAGTACTTAATAACTAAAAGAGAGTTTGTCCTCTGGATGAGTTTATATACCAAAGGACAGTTATATTTTTCGTCTATTGCGTTTAAGATGCTGTTCCGGCTTGAGCGTAGTCTGTTCAGCAGCGACGCTGTTTTTTTACGCCAAACCGCATCAAATGTGTCAGTGCGTGCTTGCGTGAACATTTGTGAAGCGCTGCAGTATCGCGGAAGCCGCAACAACGCCCTAAACGCATTATTAAATTGGACTCGCAGAGCGTTGTAAGCCTTTTTAGTATAATTAAACCACAGACTCGCCGAGTACAGAGATGTACAATACGCTTTAAACAAAGTAACCTTTACAGCATCTGTACATCTAGCGAATCTGCGGGCCAACATATTCGCTCGGACAGACAACGCTCTGCGTTCCCTCTCCATATCTAAATCATCCTTCAGGTCGTCAGTAACCCAGTGCCCCAAATATTTAAAATTATGTACTCGTTCTAATTGAACGCCATTTAGCGTGATAGGTGGAATATACGACGGGCACTTGGTACCTGCCCTGAAAACCATAAATTTAGACTTGGCAGCATTATAGAGGAGACCATGAGAAGCAACATATGACTCACATACAGCAAGAAGCTTCCGTAGTGCACTGATAGAGGGAGCCAGCAGCACCATGTCATCAGCATAGCTGAGGTTATTGACACAAACGTCGTTTATGTAGCAGCCCACTGGCATGCTGCTGAGTCGCTCAATCAGTGCATTCACATACAAGCTAAAGAGCGAGGGTGAACTCAACCCTCCTTGCCGTACCCCGCACTCCAGCCTGTACGGATCTGAAAGCTTACCTGCCCATTTCACACGATTTTCTTGATTCAGGTACCAGAATCTAAATATTGATACTAACTCTGGCGGTACACCCGAGTCGCTCATTTTTTCCCAAAGAATGTCATATGACACCATATCAAAAGCCTTAGAAAGGTCCAAGTAACAGGCATAAATTGGTGTTTGTCTGTCTGTGTAATACTTGACAGTATGCTTAAGACTGAAGATGGCCGCTTCGGTCGATAACCCGGGTCGAAACCCGAACTGAGCATCGTGAAGCTTAAAGTGCTTACCTAAATGAGTATTAAGCACACTGTCAAATACCTTTGAGACAATTGTAGCCAATGAAATGGGCCGGTAGTTGGACCCTTCCGACGCATCTCCAGTTTTATTCTTGACAATGGGCACCACCAGAGTCCGCATCAAATCAGCTGGTAAAAACGAATGGCTTATACATAAATTAAATAGCATTGCAAGTACTCGAGGAAGGTGCCAACCAGCGTGTGTCAGGTGCTGAAGGCTCAAGTTATCGAAACCTGGTGATTTCCCTCCCTTCATTCTCTTGATTGCAGCTCGCACATCGTTTGCTAGAATGATTATAGAGATGGGTGTTGAGCTCATGTTGATCAAATTACGATTCGCGGGCCCTAAAATAGGTTGCACACTAAAATTATCTTTAAAAAGGTTGGCAATTTTCTCAGGATCGCAAGCACCGTCGACACTCACGGGTATGCCAGACCTGATATTTAATTTATTCGTACACTTCCAAAAACTTTTGAAATCTGAGTTAGAGTGATGTGTAGCTAACATGTCCATTTTGATTTGATCTTGATGATTTTGGCACCACTTGAGTTTACCCTTAAAAATTTTACGGGCCAGAATCATATCATCGTAAATTGGACCATTGATAGGTTTGCCACACATCACCCACACACGAAACTTAAGCTTGGCATTCCAGTGAGACTCGCACACATGCTTATTCCACCCGGGTACTATTTTTCTCTTGTGACCTTTGACTATATTACCCGTAGTACTTGCAGCTTCACAAAGTATGTCAATTATATTTTTATATAATCTATTTATAACATTTTTATGATAATTATTATTACAACTTTTGCCGCAACACATTTGGAATTCATGAGGGAAATCAATTTGTTTTAATTTAGAATTACATATATGATGATATGCATTAATTTGTCTCAAACTTCTTTCTCCCCATTGTACTTTGCTACAGAATGTGTTTGGCAGTATAGTTTTTTGCTTTATAACATTCAAATTACATTTTATCACCAATGGAAAGTGATCAGACCAATACACATCATCTCTAACATGTATATCAGAAATACATGGCAATGCAGCTCTGGTTACTAAGCAATGATCGAGCCATCGCTGACACCCGTGTGCTTCACTAATAAAAGTGACTGTATTAGAGTGTAAAGTAAGCTTGCTCGTGTCCGCACATACCCAATCCTGCACTTTGGAAAAATCTAAAAGCTCACTGTAAAAACGTTCACTTGGATGTGCATTAAAGTCACCGAGGATGAACACAGATTCTACATTATTCTCATCAATTATGGCACTTATCATGCTCAAACAATCGGTAAATTCAGTTATGTTTTCGTCACAGTTTGTAGGCATATAAACACTGAATACAAGTATAGGACGATCGTTCGTAGCAAGCCGAACCGCTGATATACGCGGGTTAGTACATTGTATAACTGATACGCACTGAAATATAGATTTGCGCCATAAAAGCGCAACACCGCCATAAGGCCTGCCTCGTAGAATGCCAGCACCAGTATTCACCGCAGATGTACCGTAGCTCCCGAAGTCATCGTCGATAGTCGTCAGGTAAGGCAGGTCATCTTGCAACAGCCACGTTTCCTGAAGCGCAATGATGTCAGCGGAGCCACATATTTGTCTTACGCCATCTACAGAGCGCTTGACACTTTTACAGTTAAAAGTTACCATCGTCGTGTTATACATTGTGGTTTGGAATGTTTCTACGCTGTTCCGGATTCCGGTATGGCATGAAACGCCGACATGTAACACCTTCAGGCCAGATCTCATCCCTCAGGAAATCACTCAGCTTATGCCGACATACCATTAATTTATAAGCGTTATAATCCCTCTTATTTTTCATCTTAATTCGCTGTAGCGAAACTTTTTCACTTAATTTTGATGAAATGAATTCTACAATGTCCGATTCTAACGTACTTTTATGGACGTTTGAAATAAAAAGCGGTATTTTTATATCTGCTGACCGGAATTTATCATGTGACTTAACAGCAGCCTTTCCTGTGATACTTTCTGTTCTATTTTTATATCTTCTCCTCTGCACTTCTATCCATTCTTGCTCAGGAGTATCAATTTTCCAGCCCTCTGACGACGCTATTTCTGCCATTGTTTTGTTTGCGTAAGGTGTCTTATCCTTCGAAACAATAGCAGTCGGCTGGCTGATAGCAAACCGGTTCGAACACTTTAGTGTAGGTAAGCATCCACCTGTTGATTTCTTCGCTGCATTTAATGGACACGGCACAAGCGGCGGTGGTGTTTTTGTTTGTGATCGCGAAATATCTGTATCAGAGGGTAGATTACAAATAGGTACACTGCTACTTTGAAATTTATTTTTCTGCTGCGAAGTTGAAAGTATGTTATTTGTCCCGTTTTGGACACCTGACGATGCTTGCTCAGGCGTACTATTAATCGATGTTGGAGTAGTAGAAAGGTTTAACATTGTAGTCTGTCTACTGTTTAACAGATATCCACCACGCCTATTGTTTACATTACGTTCACCGTTTTCCATAGACCTCATTTTTTCGAGTTCTGATCTTATTTGGTTAAGCTGATCTGAAATAGCAAACGACTCTTTTATGCTTTGAATTTCAGTTTGTAACATAACAATATCCTTAAGTATTTTGGTTGGGTCCAAACTCGTAAACGTAACTGGAGGTAATTTATGTAATTGCCACGCCGTAAATAATGGTGTATTATTCGGCTCTGTGTTCTTGAAAGCACAAATGATATCTTCTATGTCCCTTTGTTCCTTATTTTTACGTCGTGACACATTTCGAACCGTTGCTGATATAGACGAAAAGAGCAACTCTTTTGCGATGGTAATGTCCGAGGCTGAAAATGCCGTCACACATAGTCTTACTAAGGATTCTTCATCCAAAACGTCTATTTTATTTTGCACAAAACAAAGTAATTTGTTAATTACGATGTTACACTTCGCGCACTTGATAGTCTCGGTAGACATCTTGATTTCTGCGGCCGATCGCTGTGATAATATTAGTATGAACGATATTAGGAACCAAGATATCGCTTCAACTATTTGTCCTTGGGGTTAAAAAGAGACCCTCGAACTTACCTACTCCTCCTTCGATAGCTATTCAACTCCATTAGTTATTGTATATTCATCCCTTGTGTGTGAATAAATCATAACAGAAATGCTCTTTCGTGGCACTTTATCCCTAATGTATGAACTCATATCAAATAACACGCAGTAGCTCGAATCTATCTCGAGAACACTTCGCTAAAAACCACATCAATTAGTGGAAAAACCCTACAGAGCTGGCAATACTGCAGCGGAAAATGGTCGAAGTTGATAACAAAAGCATGTTGCGTGCTCTATCTAACAATCGGCTGAGTAATGAGTAGACTTCAATTCTATCTGTACACAAACAGGCAGAATACCGGAGTAGTATTATTGCAGTAAGGCTACTTTCTCTCTAACATTGGAGTACGAGTAAGTTCCGAAAGCAATCGTCTGATGAACTTTTTACCCTTTTAAACGAATCTGCAGGTACAAAGGAATATTTTATGTATACATTTTACCCTTCTCGTGAAATTATCAGGGCCATTTACTTGGTGACTCGGTTGGCCTAAATTCTTGATGTGATATTGTGGCCGTCTTGTTAAAACCCTTGACAATGTGGCCGGCGGCTTTTTAAAGGTTCTGTAGGTAAAGGGAAAAATAGAGCTCTATTAACGAGACTTTTCTGTCCGTTTATCCGTATGACACGGGTATTTAGCTAGCAAACGGAATGAGTCACAAACCATACATTTGTGACTTCATGGCTACAAAAAAAGAAAGGTAAGCCGAAAAAAAAATTTTGCGCCTTGTGTGGGATTGTCTTTGTCTAAAAATTATGGATTAGAATAAAAATATTTGAATATAAATAAATGGTCTGTCAAAATGACAATTTAAGATCATTTTCATTACGGGTTCATTTAAACTTTCAAACTAAACTATTTGGGAATATGAAGTTGCTGTATTTTAAGCGCCATATCCTCCATTTAACCAAATAAGTACTGAAAACGCCGATTTTAATGTGTTTTTGAACATGTTTTTTCGTTATTCTTTTTCTGGCTGTTGTAATGCGGGTCCCTAAATAAGCGATGCCATACTCCACATGACAACTAGTTTTTTTAATTGGTAACGGAGATGAGTTAATAACATGAGTTAACAATAACAAAATCTACAATAACTATGTTAGCTTTATTTAAGAATCTAACTACAAAGCAGCAGCTGTGTCGTATACTTATGTTTATACCCATATTGAATGATATGATATAAAGCAGAATGAGAGTGTTAGTAAACCAGTTTCCAAGGCCTTTTTTTTTAATTTTTTTTTTATGCTGGATAGGTTAGCCTTTGACCACTATCTCACCTGATGGTAAGTGAGGATGTGGTCGAAGATGTTGTTCAGGCTAACCTAGAAGTACTGGCTCTCAAGGACAGCTGCCGGAACACACCGTTAGGTGCTTGGCGACAGATTTTCTACTTGAGGGTGGTAGCTAGCCAGGCGGGCATTCGCAAAATGCCCTACCACCATGCTATAACGACTGCCATCCTAAGACGACAACCGGGACCGACGGCTTAACGTGCCCTCCGAAGCACGGAAGCGCTCAGTAGTAATATCACTAGCGGTCACCCATCCAACTCCTGACCGCGCGCGACGTTGCTTAACTTTGCTGATCGGTTGAGAACAGCCAAGTAAACTTCGCTACGAGCGCTTCAAAAGCCAAGTAAACTTCGCTACGAGCGCTTCGCCTGCTTTTATCTATCACCAAAGAACGATTTAACATTTTTGATTATTATTATATTTATTTGTTATTTATGTTTTTCTATTATATTATTGTTGGTTATTAGAAAAATTGTTATGATGTATCTTAAAAAAAACCCTGGTAATTTAAACTTTGTTTTTTAAGATAGATGTAACGTCTTTAGAAGTTTTTATATTAATTATAATTCTTGTTCAGATATTAAACGATCACAATATATCTTGTAAGATTTGCCCCATTGATACGGTAGTTCAATCTGATTTGATGTATTGCAATTGATACGATAATACGTACTTTTTTAAATATTTTTTTATATTCAAAAACCATCCGTAATGTGATTTTTTTTAAACTTTCGATTTGTCTACAAGAAACAAATGGAGTCTTTTAATCGAGATAAACATGAGTACGCAGTCAATCTATTAAAAAGAGATACATTACTATTCCTTTTCCGCCCTGTGACCAAAAAGCACATGTTTTCACTGTCTGTTGAATATATTGTCACAATACTGGGCACATGTTTTAGCATATGCATAGAGCATTGTATTGTTTTTATGTTGGTTGCCATTGAAATATGTGTACTACTTCTGAAATATCTTAGATCGAATCTTGTTACCACGTGGTAGTTACTATTGGAGTTTCTATACTTTGACACTATTTAGTATTTACCGTTATCGATGAAACGGTAGTAGATTTTAATGGGTAGATTGGTTGTATGGACGGTTGTAAGAAATTGCTTGTGTATAACTAACTGGTATACGTGAATAGTTCAAATATTAGGTCCTTACATATGAAATTGGCGTTTTGTATGGGAGGAACAAAAAGTCGAATATTTTTTAATATAATATATTTAATTAATCAAAGTATGAACCATTATTTTCTGTGCACTTTTGCCATCTCATAGGTAGTTTATTGATCCCTTTACTAAAAAAACCAGTCGGACGGGAATCAATAAAATCTTTGAAGGCGATTTGGACTGCCCCATCGGAGTTGAATTTTTTCCCTTGCAAGAAGTTATCCAAATTTCGAAAAAAATGGTAATCTGTTGGAGCAAGGTCCGGGGAGTACGGAGGATGTCTTAGACTTTCCAATTGAAGCTCTTCTAATTTAGTAGCCGTCTGTTGCGCAGTGTGTGGTCTAGCGTTGTCGTGAAGCAGCAGTGGCGTGGAGCGATTGACCAGCCTAGGTTGTTTAGCCGCTAGCTTTTCCATCATGGTTTGCAATTCCTGACAATAGACATCAGCCGTAATAGTCTGGCCAGATTTGAAAAAACTGTAATGAACAATACCGGCACTAGTCCAGCAAACGCTAACAAGTAACTTTTTTGGGGTTAATTTTCGCTTGGGGCAGGATTTGGCTGGCTGGCCAGGATCTAACCATTGCGCTGAGCGCTTCCGATTATCGTAACGAACCCATTTTTCATCACAGGTAATGATTCGGTTTAAAATACCTTCATTATTGGGCCGGTTTAGTAATGTAACGCAGCAGTCGACGCGCGTTTGCCGGTTTGTTTCAGTCAATTCATGAGGTACCCACCTTTCAAGCTTTTTAATCTTCCCAATTTGCTTCAAGTGAATTAAAACAGTTTTATCACTAACATCGCAGCCTGCAGCTAACTCGGACGTGGTTTGCGATGGATCCGCTTCCACAATAGCCTTCAACTCTTCATTATCAACTTGAGTCTCAGGCCGTCCACGGGGCTTGTTCTGCAGGTCGAAATTTCCAGAACGAAAACGTTGGAACCAAAAACGAACTGTGTTTTCTTTTGCAACACGACCGCCATACACATCATTCACCCTTCGAGTTGTTTCCGCAGCACTAGTGCCACGGCGGAACTCGTACTCGTAAATAATGCGATATTTAAGGTTTTCCATTTTGTAAAATGAGTGACGCAAACAGAAAAAAACAGAAGAAAAAAAACAAATGAATGACGATCATCGAAGCACAAATACATGAGTCTATAGCTGTACAAATTTGAATTTGGAATTCCTTACCAAAGAGGAGAAATTCGTGATTAAAGTGGCCAGTACGAAAAACGCCAATTTCATATGTAAGGACCTAATATAATATGTTTTGTACTCGTAGAGCCTCCGTTATGTGTATTTGCCGAGGCAATATTACTTATATCGATTTAACATGAGTTATTGAAGCAGTTATTGTCTAATACTATAAAGATGCTGTGAGTTATGACAGTATTTTGGCTTGTTCAACTCAGAGGTTATTAACTATCGGGTTGTTATATATACGTGTGCGTTCGTGTCCATGGGCTTGATAACAAGAATAATAGTCGTCAGGCATTAGACAATTATATTCTTTTTAATAGTCATATCCTACCTAAACGGCTGTGCAATTTTCTTTGCACATTCATATGAAAGGTTTATTCGTAATCTTTGCTTATGTTTTCTGAAATGATGTTTATATACTCGTATTATAAAGATATATTATAATACTTACAAAAAATATTTCATTTCCTCACTGAAGCGTAAGTTAGCTATATGATCTTTATTATATTACATGAATAGTTTATGTACTTGTATATTGACGCATTAATTGTATTCCCTATTATCCGTTCTTCTCGAAATTTCATTATGATTACGAGGCTTAGAAATTATTACTGTAAACTCAACGAATACTGTTTAACTACAAACTATGGACATTATTTTACTAATGTTCTAAACTTTTCAACGTAATGCTATTAAAATATGCAGAGTATTCGGGTGTATATTTAGAAATACCACTTGCGAAGGTGAAATTCATGTATTTCAAAGTCAAATTCTTTAAAATTTCAGGCGTTTGTAGAAAGAATAGAATTTTCAATTTCTAAAAATAAGTAAGCTTATGAAACGTGATGATTTTTTTCTAAACTCAGAAGGTATGTTTTATTTTCATTGATAATGTACAATAACTGTATTTTAGTTAACAAACAAAAGATTTGGGCAATTGCATATTAATATTCATCACGTTTTGACAAATACTTTTAATACCAAATTTCTAAGAAGTTATTCTTCGTAGAAAAAAAGTTTAACTTCAAGGTATTAATTATTTAAAAGAGTGCGATAGAGCTAAATTTTAACGAAGCATTCTATTATTTTGGATTTATAGCATGCTTACATTATCCAGTGTGCTATGCAATTTATTATAATATTTCCGAACGGACTATATTCATATCTGATATGTATTGGTTTATTATTCTGCTGGTAATATTTAATGGCTTTCAAAGATCTCGGTGCTGAGTAATAGAGTTACAATTTTATTAGCTGTTAGATATTGAAATAAAAGGTTGGTGCTTTAATATTTATTTCTAAAATAATCCTGAATCAATGCATTAGACATTAGATATTACGTGAGTATTTTTTAAGTATATATATATTATATATATATTCAAAATTGCACCTGACAAAATGTAACCGCTTGGTTGAAGATTGGAATATGCTTGTATGGGATAGAACTCTTTAATGTTTATTGCAGACTTAATTGTAAGTCAGTTATAGTAAGGTACTAGGAACGAAGGTGATGTTTACATTATAATTTACACTAACAATGTAAATGATAAATGCCAGTGTTTTACTATTACATATTGTGATTATTAACACAGTGTTTGCATACATTTATATTAAATTTAAGAGAAGAAAGGCTAATTTTTTTGACTCTTTCAAATGTAAGCACTATGTGAAAACGAAAAGAGATAAACTTTATTTCTGTTGCTAGTACGATGCATATAATATATACAACTTACAATTAAATCATTATACATCAGTTTTTGCGGTTCTAGCTCTTTTTTCTTTACTTTACTCGGTTCAAGTTCATTGCGATATATTTTTTGCTTGAACTGTAAATTAACAGAGTCAAACTAAACAAGATAATGCTACTACAAGTCCAACTAAAGTGCTAACCCAAGACGAAACATAGGACAGCTTTCACATAAAACCTAGCACCACACATATACACACAATATTTTCCGAAATAAAATAACTCGCTTTCTCACATAGCTTAGGAAATATTCATTACGCAGAAAGGTTCCCGTCGTATAATGCTTATTCAGGGAACGTTGTGCATTAATATTGATCAACCAAGAATCACGGGTGGCCTTGATATTAGAATACTGGCTATTGGCTGTGACTATGCTTGTTTGAAATTGGAACACAGGTACTCACTACCTTTATGCAAAATAGAATAAAATGCCCGTTAAGATGAAAAATTTTTTAGTGTTCGCGAAAACGGTATCTTAATAGAACCCACTATAGCTTTATAAAAAAATTTTGATTAGAGTTATTTGTGTCTGTATATCCAAAATTTTAGTATACCACATAAATAATGTCGGCTGCCTCTTTGTTTTTTGTTTGTGTTAAACTGTTTCTTTAGAATTTCAAGGTCTTGGCTTGGATTCCCGGGAGGTTGATTTATTGGGATTTTCTGTCAAAGAAATTTTAGCAACAGTCCGGGCACTGCAACTATGCCCCGGTCATGGCAAAAGACTCGCCGTCTAATTCATGGCCTGAACACATGTTGGACAATGCGTGGGTGTTTAGGACCTACCGTTCCGTAACAAACATATTATTTTTCTACACACTAGCTCGTAACAGGCTTTTAAATGGTCCGATTTTAGTGTCATAATGTAGTCTATTACACACTCGTGCTTCTTTTCTACTTTGCCGCACTTGTGTTTTTAATAGAAAAACAAAATTTTCAACCCTTCTCACCAAGGAGATTTTAGTTTATTTTATTCGTTTTTAATATAAAAACAAACCAAAGTGTGTTTTACCTACTGAAGTAGAACTTCAAAAATGAAATTAATAATAAAACTTCTTAATAAGATTATTTTTGCTATAAAAAAGATAAGGTAAATATTTTCCTATCGAAATTTTTGTATTTGTTCCTTACAAGTGTGTTGAAAAACGTCGTATAACATACGTGCGCTTTGATAATTACATCCTCTTTTTTCTCCTAAAAACGGCTATCAATATTGCCTCGGCTGCGATTTTCAACTTACCGCACCTATATCGTAATGTACTATTATTGGGGTGATTTCATACACCCCCATCTTGTTGTTGTATCAACAAGGAATCTTAGTAGGTAATTGTGTAGTTGTACAGAGAATATAGTAATGATAGTTACTTCGGTCTGATCTAGAGACGAATCTGATATGTAAGTCACTCTCCTTTACGACCCTGACGTCTTTCCACGATAATATTAACAATATTATTTTATACTCACGAATCTTATCATCATGTAGAATGGTAACCAAATTGAGTTTAAAGTGCTTATTGCACGTGTAGCTCAATTTAGTAACCTTTGAAAATTTTGGACTTCCCCCTGCAGACGTGCAGAGTGACGATTGCGATGCAGAGTCACGCAGAACAGTGACATTGTAAATATAATATCCAGGCGTAGAGCTTACTACTAGACGAGTGAGTAATTTTCTTCATTAAATAAAAGAACTTATAAATAATCTTCCCTCAAGTAGAAAATCTATCGCCACGCAAGTAATGATGTGTTCAAGCTGCTGTCTTTGAGAGCCAGATAACTAGGATTTTAACTTACTTTATAAACTGATAAGAGGACAATTTACTCACTTGATGGGAAGCGCCATGCCTATCCGTTACAATTCCAGTATTTCAATTCTCCTTCTGCTTGACATTGCAATGAACTCGTCCCCTCCAAGACTGATTGTTTTATATCTTGCTCGCCTAGAATTTTAATTGGACTATACTACACTACTAAACTGCGGTGGTGCCGACCAATACCGACTCTTAATATAAAATACCTACAATCTGGTTAAAAAATTCAGTCTATTATGCATCTTTGACGACAGCATCGCTTACCACCGGTGAGATCGAGATCCAAAGCAAACTGTTAACAAAAAAAAATCTAAAGTATTCAATATTCTTATCATGACACAGAGATAATACAAGCAAGATGAAGACATGACATTACTTTAATCGGTTGGAACCATAATAGTTTTCAAAGGGGAGCAAGGTGAAACAATTACACACGAGTGGTTAAGGAACAAAAACCTTTAAGTATATAAAAACCTTTCCAATCCACTAGCGTAAAAAGATTCTGTATTTTCCTTAACAATGCTGACAGATACGTTATCCGGAAAAAACGTCCTTGCGTGATTGGTGGCCACAGTAATTGGTGCTTGGTTAAGCTATCTACAGTACTTAAGATAGGGTTAACGGTCATTCGTGTCTTACTTATTTTTTCGGAATTTTTAAGGATTGTGAACTCTTTACCCGAACAGATTACTCTTACAAACCATGATCACAGATACATATCTGACTGTTTATGGGCTATGGTGTAATTAAAAGTTTTCTTTCACCTGTAATTAATGTTTATTTAATTTATAAAGACACAGTAATATGCCATTACAATCACAGGCAGGAATTAGTTAAAAGAGTAGTATGTAGTATAGTGCTGAGTGACCAGTAAAAAATATAAAAGAAATTAAACGAGATTGAGGTTTTGTATTTCCGTTTTCTCCGCAAAAACGAAGCCATTTCATTTATATTTGGAACAAACATTTTAAGAAAGAGATTATCCAGGTTCATATTATTTTGGTTTATGTAAGGAACTTTTCACATTTATATAGTCCTCTGATCATGACTATAAAATGGGACATTTTAAGCGATTTTCAGGGTCAAATTTTCTTACGATATAATTAGTTGCTGAAAAAAATAAATGAGCATGCTTAGATTTTCAAAAACAACGATTACTCTATGGACTTTATTCCGGAAGAAAATTAGGGAATACTTTTGTATTTTTTTTATGTTATTGTGACGGATCAAGGACGAGGTCCACTTGATGTAAAGCGGACTAACCTCTGCCTATTACAGATGCATTTCGTCACAAGTCACGAATTGCACTGCGCCCGACACCTTGAGACATATTTCTTAAGTCTCATGTGCCTGTAATTTCACTGGCTCTCAAGGACTGCTGCCGGAACACACCGTCAGGTGCTTGGCGACAGATTTTCTACTTGAGGGTGGTCGCTAGCCAGGCGGGCGTTCGCAAAATGCCCTTCCACCATGCAAAACTTCGCTATATGTATGTGAATTTGATGCAGACTGCCTCTTATGTTTCTGAGATATAGACAATTTTATATTGTACTCTAGAAGTATAAATGCAAAAGCTAGTGGTAATAAATTTAAATAACTTAATAATAAATTAATGGCACGTATTCCGCAGAAGGTTGAGGTAAGGCTTGTTTTCTTTTTTAATTTAACTTATGGTTCCCAGTGGATAGCTTTGCTTTATCCTACATAAACAAGCTCATCACCTTTAGTAAAATAATAATCGTTGTTCCTGTTAAAATTTAGAATACCTGAAATAGTTATTATTTCCTTAACAGCTAGATAATGAGGAACTAAGATTATCGAATATTTAATACGGTCTCGTGAATTTTGTATAGGCTCTTGATTATTTAATTACCATCCTATTGATTTTTCTGCGAATTTGAGGTAGGTACCTTCAAAAGACTTTTCCTTTTTCATAATTGCTTTTAATGAAAACGGAAAACGTTGGGTAACTTAATTTAATGTATATTTAACTCCCAGAAAAAAGGAAATTCAATAAGCTAAAAAAGCATTTATCGTGGAATTCTCCCACCTTTTTTTAGGCGTGGTGAAGATTGGCCTCGATTGACATACCCTTAAATATGTAATTCTTTGTATTTTGTTAACATTTTTGTGCAAACTGATTCCTTGGTCGAGTATTGTAATGGATCGCTTAGGAATCTTGGGTTCATGGGTTTAATCCTAGTTTCGAAGCGCTCGTAGCGAAGTTTGCTTAGCTGTTCTTAACCAATCAGCAAAGATAAGCAACGTCCGCCGCGGTCATGAGTTGGATAATTGAGCGCCAGTGACATTACTATTGACCGCTTCCGTGCCTCGAAGGGCGTATTAAGCCGTCGGTCTCGGTTGTCTTCGGATGGCAGTCGTTATAGCATAGTGGTAGGGTATTTTGCGAATGCCCGCCGACTAGCTACCACCGTCAAGTAGAAAATCTGTCGCCAAGCATGTAATAGCTGTCCTTGAAAACCAGTAATTCTAGGTTAGCCTGAACAATATCTTCGACCACATCATCACTTACCGTCAGGTGAGATAGTGGTCAAAGGTTAACCTATCAGGGATTAAAAAAAATACATACGACAAGGACATAAAGAGTCGTTGTGTTTTTCTGGAAAATACATTTTCAGTTTGAAATCTCTTCTATTACATGAAACCAGAACTTTATTAGCTGAATATGTGCCTTACCCCTTCAACTCCGAGTATATATAGACACAACGATATGTATGTAAAAATATTAACTATAATAGGACACACAAATTATTAATTTCTAATGGAATATAACAATTTCAAAGGCCCTATCCGGTTTTATATGATGTCGGTATAAAAATGCACCCCTCCGTTACGTCCGGTTGGAGTCATAAAAGGTGACAAAGGGAAAAAACCAGAAGGTGGGTAGCAGCACCTTCTGATGAACTGCCATTATACACTGCAATCTTCAAGATGCCTGCCAAGCGTGGGGATCATTACCAATATCCTGTATGGAGGAGCCTTTGTTCAAAGGTGGATTTTATAGCTATTTATGATGATGTTGTCGATATCCCTAAGACAGTTGCGTAAGTAATAAAAAACCGTATAAAAACCAAGTAAGAAATATTAAGGATAAAGTTAATGTATTAAAACAACTAACAACGGAGTGAAAATAAATCATTTCAGAATAATGTTGTTCTGCCTGTAAGAGGGACGTCATTGTGCAATGCTCAATAAACTCTAAGTCAAAATAATTTTTTAAATTAGGAGTCTACGACGGTATTACCAATTTTAATATTGAAATATTCAACATTCTAGGTTAGCCTGAACAACATCTTCGACCACATCATCACTTACTATCAGGTGAGATAGAGGTCAAAGGATAACCTAACACGATTAAAAAAAAATTGTTTAACCGAAAACAAATAAGTATAGAGCCACTTCGAGAATAACGGGCAAGAACCATACAAGTGTACTCACCTATTTTCTTCCGTGATTATGACTACAGAGCAATCATTTTGTTGCATAAAATCTAGGCGTGCTCATTTCCTTTTTTATCAGCAAGTAATTTCATAAGAAATATTACATTTTCTAATTATTGGAGCACATATTTTTTGTTCCGGACGGGAATCGAAACCGTGTCCAATTTCGAGCCATATGCTTATTCCTCTCGGCCGAAAGGAAAAAATAATAATGTGCTCCAATTATTTTTAAATGTGATTTTCGTTTAGCACGCGATAGAACTAGTATCTTAAGAAATAATAAATATTATTTAGCTTTTATATATTGCTTAAAAAATAGGAACACGATCAGAGGCCCATCAGACAAATATGAAAAGGTTTTAGCATAAAAGAAAATGACTTAGCCCAGATATAACCTTCCTTAAAATTAAATGGCAAAATATAAATGAATCGGCTTAGTTTTGGAGGAGAAAAGAGAGGAATACAAAACCTCGATCTCGTGAATTTTCTTCTTATTTCTCGAAAGCATCGTTGGCTCTTCATTTAGTGAAAAAAAAACACTGTAATTGAATATCAATAAAATCAAAAACTCACCAAAAATTTCAAATCCAAAGTTATTAAACAGTGACCAAAAATGTAATAGTATGTTATCGTCTAAGGATAAAGCGTAGAACATCCAGTAAAAACATTGGAATTTTTTACTTGATATTCAATGTCCTTAGCACTTTCCACCTCTTCGTCTCGTAGTCGGCGTCAAACCGTTGCCAAGAACTAAATGTGCCAAGAGTTGAACAGATCAATCTTTCCAAGCATTGAACCCGTCATCTTTTCGAATAAAAATATTATACATCTACTTATGAAAGAAAAAGATCGATGACCCGTATCGGCATATCAATTCTTCATGTAACTCGATTCGATAGAGATTCAACATCCAAAAACTCAAACAGATAACATGAAGTCCTTGAACTCAAGAAAATCCAAATGTACAGGAAAACTATGGCCTCTATACGAATTTATATACAATGTCGTGGACATGCGTATTGGCTACTATACGGACTGAAGCAAGAATCTTCATTACCAGAAATAAAAAATTAAGCTAGTTTCGACTTAATACATCTGTTGTTAAGGTTGAAATTGGATTTGGGATGGAGTTGAGCAAGCGCTCTATGTTGGGCGGAGGCATCGAGTTAGGGTTGATTCAGTTGGTAACGCGGCGTACACGGGGTCGTATCGCGTCAGCCCCTTTCGGTAGATAATCACTGATCAAAAGCGACGAGATGACACCTTTAAATTCAGGAATGAAGACCGTTCTTTAAAACGTCAGTGTCATTATTATTTTTTATAGTTAAATATTTCAGTTTTCAAACGCCTTGTTGCGAGCGCCGGCTGTCAGTTACGTTGAGACGAAAATACGTGTCACTTGGCTTCAAAATACTGTAGTGTTTATTGTACGTTCATTGGTGACTGTTTTCATCAAATTTATTAAATGAGTGGTTGAGATTAATATTTAGGTCGAAGTGTTACTGCAATGGCTTTGATCTAAATCGTCATGACTGGGTATAAATATTTTGATTTTATTGTTTATTATTTGATTACCAAAATATAAATAAAACTTTATATTCCATACGGGGCAACATAAGTGTCCAAACACTCATGTGAGATGCTGACTTTTGTTTTTTTTAGAATACCCAGAGCATTGTTTTTAATTTCAATGGGTTTCGTATTTAATATTTAACTTTTGCTTGCTGTTTTTCTTTTTGGTCACAATATTAGTGAAATTATTCTAACCATTTCATTATACTCATATAAATGTTGAAATAAAATACGAACAAACGACAGCGAAGTTTTACTACTGTCATATAAAAAAGTCTTATACGACCAAGCCCATATTTTTCTACGTCATTTTATTTTATAGGGTCATCACATACCAATTAGTGTTGTGACCACTTTACTGGCAGTAAAAATAGTTCCGCACTTTTACTTGTTCACCCCACATTTTTATGACCCCAACCTTCCTATGGTATGCGAAAAACGTAATGAAAAAATTAAATCTAATATCATTTTACACAGATTGTTTGTCACTATTAGGTATGCAATATATTTCTATGTAAATCAATTTTATATAAGTTTCTTCTTAATACAGAACATATTTTATAAAGCCAAATGTATGTATCAAAATCTGTGGATTGTTCCTTATTTATATATTATATCAATTAAAATCTAGTTCAATAGGTATTTCTTAATTTAACAAAATTTTCGTACTTGTTCATTAGTTTAGTTTTCCAGCTAAGTGATCTCTCTCACTATATGCTTGCCAGAAATTCAGTGTTTTAACACCTATCATTGTGTTACCATTGTGTGCCACAGTTATGTGTATATCTAATTATCTAATATCACGTTATTCTTGACGATCCTCTTCAACGTGTGTTTCACTTCTTATAGCATATGGAGTTGCTGTCTCTGAATGCTTGGATTTCCAACCTACAACTTCCAGTTTTATAACTTGATAAGGGTTTTGCCTTTGAAATTACAGAGATTCTCTTGGATAACAACTACACGTTATTCCGGGTCTTGGAACTTTCTTGGTGGCAGTAATATAAACCAATGTAATAATGATATTGCAAATAATATTTGGCTCCATATGCTTTCAATTTTTCCATAAATTTCACCACTTAAAAATATAAGTACGGTTTCACTCTTTCCGTCAGATAACCGTAAATAGCTAAGATAAAAAAATGTGCCGAATTTACACACATTCACGTCATGCTTCATACACAGTGCAAAATCAAGCTATTTTCTATCTTGCCGCCAAAGTTAACCAAAATAAATTTGGTAATAAATATACTTACAAAATAATAATACTAATGTAAATATTATTTGATTTCCCATGCTTTCTATCACGCTGTAAAGTTCACGCTTTAACAATGTAAGAACGGTTTCATACCAAAGAATTATCGTACAAGACCACGAAGGGAAAATAGAATCAAAATCAAAGCCAAAGAAGGTCAATTACAAATTTTAATATTGAAATATTCTATATCGAACTGCCATGTTCAGCAAAAATAAAAAAGTATATAAATGTATAGAGCCATTGGGAGAAGAACGGGCAAGAAACTCGGGGCCATTCTTTTAAACGTCTTGACAATGTATTACATACTAATTATGTAATATAATTATTCAAATATTTGTTTAAGTAATGAATGACGGGAGTTGGCGTTGGCTAGAAGGGTAGTCTGAAGCCGTGCAATTTTTTTTAACACGATATTCTTACGACGTTCTTTATAATTTTAGAGAACATATATTACAGTATGTTCCTGTCGCATTGTTGTAAAAGAAAACACATGTCATTGACCGCAAGCCCTTGAAATAAGGGTAGGAAGATGGTGTTCCTATCATCACAGCAAAGCCTTTAACCGCATTGAATATTTTTTCTTGATCTATGATTTTCTATACAAATATTCATTGGTAGAGTATCAATAAATACAACAATATGCCATTTTAAAAAATCAAAAAAACATATTTTTACTACAGATAGACAGTTTGACAAACAATACAATGACTTAATAATGCATTGTCATCCAGTTCTGAGATACCCTGAATGTTTCAGCCGGATCAGGAAGTGCTCGAAATAATATTTGCAAGATTCCACTCAGAATGACATAACGACAAACTAGAAAGTATGACTCAAATAAAACGTAAAAACTATGCAAAAAAGTTTAAATCAACATTATCAATTATAATATCACGAGGCCCTCGTTTCTATTTTTCGTTATAATATATTTATAAATTCAAAACTTTGCAAAATTATGACTGAACAGAGAAACAATGCAAGTTAATAAAAACCATAAAATAAATATTTTTCTTCTTCATAACGACAGAACTTACAGTTCAATACCATATTGTAACTTATTTATTTGGTGATCACACATCATTGCCATAATTAACCCTCATTATTATAATGATGAATTTGTATAGGTTATATATCTATATTTTAAACAATATTTCAATATACATAAAACCCAATGGATTGTGTATATGTGATAATAGCCGTAATTCAGTTATGCAACAAAAACTAAAATAAAGTAAAATTCTATTTACGCTAAAGTCCAAATTGGTATAACATTAAATATGCCAATCCTAAAATGAAATTTATTGTATGCAATTGCGGGTAGTTTTGAATATATTAGTCAATATCTCAGTATATTGTCTATATAGGAGTTGCTATATACAGCTTTGACGTATACTTCCCGGAATTGAATAGAAACATTCAATATTAGTATTGTCGCACGTAAGAGTTATACTACTTAATTTGGTTTTTAGCGTAAACAGAATAAGAGCTTGTGTACCATTTACTCAATTTTAATTAGTTGGTGGTAGACAGCTTAATAAGTTCTATAGTCATGTAAGTTTAATTAATCAGCTTTCTACTAATCAAATAAATTAGTAAGCTGACTGTGTGTATATTACATTAACCGGTTTATTAAATATACGATTTTAGCATAGCTTTTTAAAACATATTAAGATTCATTTAATCTGAACGAAGATGAGGATTTTATTCAAAGAGTAAACATATTATATTCAGTTTTACTTATTCTAATAACTGACAGAGGGATATGTTACTTTGAAGTCTAAATCACACTTTTTTTTTTTGTAGTTGATGAAATTTATGTTAACTTAACTAAATTATAATGATATCCAAAGGGTATTTAAGTATTTGAAAATTATTAATTCTAACATTGTAATTTTTGTATTCACGGCGTTAAGACGGTTAAACAATAGGAACGAAAGCATCAATTGGCAGATTATGTCTCGGCTATGGGGACGAATGGTCGCGGGATAGAATCCCGCTCATAGTTCACATTTTCCCCTTCGTTAAAACTTATTTATTTATTTTTGTTGTAAAAATTTTGCAGGCATTTTCATGGAGTTATACTTAATTTATTTTCTTTGACAAAAACACTTCATTGAATTCATCATAACTACAACGTTGGTCATATATAATTTCATGAAAATAAGGATATAATTGTGTATTTAAGTGAGTAAACACGTTACAGGTATAAATATGCACCTTAAATACATTGTTATCTATAAAATATAATTAAAACCATATTCCTAAGCTTGACATGTAAAGTATCTATGGAATATAATTCTCACAGTGAATAGCATGCCACTACTCACGTCGACACTTTGAACTTTAGGTCAATAGCAGGGCTCTTGTCCAATTAAACTAAAATAAACGTGTTTGGTTACATATTAAATTTCTACTTTCTAACAACGCTTTGCAAATAAAATAGTAAAACTGTTCAAATATTGAGTTCATGACAGAAACAAATACATTTGTTTTCAACAATAGATAAGAATAACCGTTGAAAATTTTTATAACTGTAGAACTACCACAGGACAAATATTATGACGACTATTTTAATATTGGGATGATTGCCCTCTAATGAACTTATTATATTATTTGAAAACAGTGAATAAAAAGAATTTTTTGTCACTATTTTGGTGGTTAAATTTAGAGCACACTCATTTACAGCAATATACTCTACCTTCATCTCAATGCTATACAACCTCCCTGCGCAGAAAAATACTCAAATCAAACTTCCTGTGCAAAGAATACTTGACATATAAATATCGCTTCACAAGTTCACCCGCCTATTATTAATAATAATTTCATGCGCATTTTATTTCACTTGACCTATCCTTACTTCATTATATGTATTTTTTTACTTAAATCTTTCTTTTCTCGTAATGGTATAAAGTATAGTATGCAACTATTGAATAAAACTGATTTTTATAGAAGGCCATGAATCAATCGCGTTGCTCAGGATTCTAACACTTTAATCATTCGCATCACCTAGGATCGTGATTCAGTCGTTAGAATCCTTCAACTGCTTGCGATTCATCTATGGCCCTAGCTATAAATCCGTCCTTTATTCGCACTAATGTACTATTTTTCTGTGAATCGATCAAAAATAACTAACGTAACGAGGCAAGAAAACATCGAAAAAACCGGCGAGTCGGACTCACGCACCGTGGGTTCCATACAAACTTGTAGGTATATAAGTAAAAGTTATTATATTTTTATTGCTAAATGAAATCCATAACATTTTAAAATTATAAGTAATATTTTTATTATATGATGTAACTAAAGAATTATGCTATTCGCAATTATTCCTTTATCTGTGCCATAAGTCGTTGCTTTGTACCAAATTTGAAGATTCTGAGCTCACGGGAAGTACCTTGTAGGTTTTGATTCCCTTGTGAGTGTCGAATATGTTCAGTGAGAAAAATCTAAAGTCAAAAGCGCCCTAATGACGGCCACTTTATATGGTATAAGGCGAAAAACCGACCAAACGTAAATACGTACAAAAACGCCTTCCAACTACAAGGCGTTAAACGAGGTCAGTGAAGGCGAATGTTTCTTTTCGTCTTCATTTAAGGTGTATTTTGTGGTATTTCTTAAATATTGACTTTTCGATGAGGCTGATTAAGTCGTACGTTATAGTGATAATCACCGTATGTAAACCGCTGTAAAAGCGGTTATATTATGGTCAATACTGCAATTATTATCGTATAACAAGTTCAATTCTGAAAATACTTTGCGGAAGGCGTTTTTGACGGTTGTGTTTATTATAAAACATGGTACATTTTTATTGATTGGTGAAAATCATCTTAAGAGTTGTGAATTCATCTTACGTTTTTACAATTCAACGGTAAAATGTCAAATTTGATTTAAGCCTTTAAGTCATTTTTCTCAGTGTGTGGCATAAACGGCTGTATCTTGATTGCGTTGGCCTAAAACTAAGATCTTTCACAGGTTCAAGGGACAGTGGACTTGAGTATGTGATATGAATTTCAGCTTGATACCTCCCTGAGAAAAAGGGTCTTGACGGACAGACAGACGTATACCAAAATGATCATATAAGGTTTTTTTCTTTTTGATGTACGGAACCCTAAAAACATTCCACGCTTGAAAAATATGCAGAGATAGTGACGTAATGATGCATATATTTCACTGAGAAAATTCTTTATACAGTGACCTATTTCACAATAGTGAATGTGGAAGAAGCTTAATCAATCATTCTTTGCGCTTCACACCAATTCAGAGTTATGGTAGCACTTCATCTTCGTATCAAGTCAATACAATTCAAAACTAGCATTCAATAGAAATATAAGAAGAATAACAAAATTTTGTGTAAGTAAAACTAATTAAGTCATATCACTTTTTTGTCACACGTTGATGCCCGCATTCTGCGAAATAGCGATGATTTTACACATTCTACTTGCTTAAATTGTTTGTAATTGGTCATAAATTTAATTTATATTTAGGCATTCAGTCAAGACCTATGGGGTTCCGGGCTAGAATGTCTATGTCTCTAAACCACCCCATTGCTACCTGTGAAAATCATAAAAGGTGACCAAAGGTAAAATACCGGAAGGTGGGCAGCGCCTTCTGAGGCTCTGATATTTAAACTGCTATCCCAAAGACGCCTGCCAAGCGTGGGAATTATGGTAAACTCTCCCTTAATAGGAGAAGTTGTGTTCAGCAGTAGACAAGTCGGCTTATACAGTGTGGTATAGAATAGACATCCAACTTTATTTTTTATTTATAATCTTTTTAAGTCTTCAAGTAATATTGAAGAAGTTTCCTTATTTTTTGAAAAGCCTCTTATGTTTTGTGTGAGTACAAATATTACCGATAAAACACAAAAAAACATCTAACAGCTGTCACCTTGCGACTTCAATTGAGTAAAATTTATTAAAAGAAGTAGTTTAAACACAATAAGGTACGCCCGTTTCTTTCAGTGGTAAGCTGACGCTACACCTTCTATTTCATTTTCACCAAGATCTTGCTTCACTCTCATATTTCAAATGAAAACTCAAAAAGTTGCCATGAGCAGATATATGCATTCTAATAGAGATTTCGTATCCGTTAGGATAAACCTAAAAATGAATTAAAAAAGACTTAAGATTAAATATATAATAATTAACTATTAACGAGACATAAATACGTATTCGAACAAACTTTAGCATTGATTTTGGTCGGCTGTATATCAAAAACAAATAAATTATAACTCTTCGTGGTAACGTTATTAGTTCATTTTTTTATATTTTTTCGTAAAATGATGTCATGAACATACCTACTTACAATTAGGACTTAGCTCTTTTAAAATCCTATCGTGATTTTTAAAAACGATATGAGGTGCCTTGTCATGAATTTGAATAATTTTTAGCCTACCTCGGCTGAAAAAATATTATGTAATAAATATCCCATACATTATAATATTATGAACTAGCATTACTACTAATACTAATTCTAAAATTCAATAATGAAAACTCTGATATTCTCGGTCTTCTAAAGAAATGCCTAATTGCTGTCAAAAGTTATCGATGATATCAAATAATTACCTCTAAATTAACGAGTACACTACGAAATTATAGATAAATGAAGACATTTCATAATCAATTCTTAGACGTAATGACACCAACCATAAAGTATTCGATGAATTTTCAAACTATCTGGCTTGATGACAAAATCAATACGTACCTTAAACAACGTGAAGCAAATGTCAGAACAAATGGGTTACTACTAAATAAAACACTTTTATATTCGATAGTTCATTATATCAGATATACAAGAACTTATAGGGACATCGTACAGCGTCGTTAGTCAAATGACATAAAGAGTTACTTTGCAATCTCAAGATCCTAGATTTAATCACACAATACATTCAGTAATTGGGTTTTTATGTTAAACCATATCACAGTCCAGGTTTTGGCTGACACTCAAAACGCCCCTATTATATGTGATGAAAATATATCTGGTAAAATTACAAAATCACAGATATACGATTGGAAAAATTTAAGTCATGGGCGGGATTCGAACCCGCGTCCATCCACCCCTTAAGCCGGGGTATGCTCTAACCAATTGAACTAACATGACATGAAGTCATAACTCAAATCTTTCCTATCGTTCTTTAACCATCGTATTGGGATAGAGCGACATCTACCCCGGCTACATCTAGCCGGGGTATGCTCTAACCAATTGAGCTAACATGACATGACGTCATAACTCAAATCTTTCCTATCGTTCTTTAACCATCGTATTGGGATGGAGCGACATCTATAGTACACTATAGTACACTAGTTGTACTACAAACAAGACCAATTTTGCAATTGGTTTTATACTTGTAAATAAACTTGTATCTTTTTTTTTTTTTTTTTTTTTTTTTTTTTTTTTTTTTTTTTTTTTGACCCGGGAAAATCCTTTATGGATACCACCCGGCTCCGGGGGGAGCAGAGTGGTTATGTGGGAGTCCTCGCCTGAGGGGCCTTACTACCCCCACGGGGGGGTAGTAAGTGAGGTTACCCACTAAAAACCCGGGATGAGCAGTCTGCCGCCTAGTCGGGGCGAGATGGGGTAGCGTTAGCAATCACCATCTCGCCCCGGCGGTTGGCCCGTCACCGGTGACGGGCCCCGGCCAAGGGAGGGATGACCCAGCTCATTAGGGCCATCCCCCAGACGTGTGGGATCGTGCAAGCCAGTGGAGAATCCCCCGACTCTCCACCGATGATCCGCACAGCACTAGGATAGAGCGAGAAGGCGCCCGAATCGCCTTCTCCTTCCACCAGTTCGTCTACGCCGGAGCGGGTCTGAGAGGACGTCGTCCTCCCTCGCCCGCTCCGCAGCCTCTTTCTGCGCCATCACCTCTTCGCAGAAAGAGACCACCGCCTGCCACGATCCGTCGCTGCCGAGCACAGCGTTAACCACGCTCGGCAGCGACAGATCTGCGCCTATGACCGCTGTGAGGGCGCGCCGCATGGGACTCCACGCGGCGCACTCCTCCAGCGTGTGGAGCGCCGTGTCTTCTGGCGCTCCACACTCGTGACAGGCGGGGGTCGCCTCACGTCTTGCGATGTGATGCAGGTACTTTCCGAAACATCCATGCCCGGAAAGCACCTGCACCAATCGGAAGGTGAGCGACCCGAATCGCCGCCCCACCCACCTCCGAAGGACCGGGCGAATGGCATCCACCGTCCTCTGTCCAGGGACCGGTGGAGCCAGGTCCTCCGTCCACCGCCGCAACAGGGCGGCCCGCGCCTGCCGTCGCATGCGCGTGACCTCCTCCCACGCTGGAGGCTCCCCGCGGGATCTCCTCGCCGCCACGAAGTGGTATACTTCGGCGAGGATCTCCGCTTGGAGCTCCCAGGGGGGATCACCGGCCAACACGCATCCCGCCGTCCAGGACACCGTCCGGTACCCGCGTATCGCCCTCGTCGCGATGACCCGCTGCGGACGACGCAGCAGGGCCTTATTGGCGCGACCGAGGGCGTCCACCCAGACAGGTGCCCCGTACAAGGCCATACTCCAGATCACTCCGGAGTACAGGCGACGACATGTGGCGCTCGGGCCGCCCACGTTGGGCAGCAGCCTCCCAAGGGCGGCTGCGGCGCCTATGACTTTTGGGGCCAGTTGTGTGAAGTGGGCCCCAAAAGTCCACCGCCCGTCCAGGATGAGACCCAGGTACCTCATCTGGGTCCCAACCCGGACCAGGACCCCGTCCAGGTCTATCCTCGTTCCTGGAGGGGGTCCCCCCCGAGGCCCATGGAACATCAGGGCCTCGGTCTTGGAGAGGGCGACCTCCAGCCCCAGGGCACGTATGCGGCCGACCACGAGTGTTGTGGCCACCGTGGCCCGCCGCACCGTCTCCCCGAGGTCCCTCCCCTTGACCACGACTAGGGTGTCATCCGCGTAGCACGCAACCCGCATACTTGCGGGAAACGTGCCGCGGAGCACCCAGTCGTAGCCAATGTTCCACAGGAGCGGTCCCAACACCGACCCCTGTGGAACCCCGCAGGACACGCGACGTCGCCTCAGACCGTCGCGTCCCTCCACCAGGACCTCGCGGTCCCGGAGGTAGTCGGCCAACAGCCTACGCAGATACAGGGGCACTCCGTGATAGCGGAGCGCCTCCCGTATTGTCCCGTGCGGTAGGCTGTTGAAGGCGTTGGCAATGTCCAGCGAGACAGCCAACGCCTTTTGCCCCCCGCCGACCGCGTCCTGCGTCCACCCCTTGATCCAGAGCAGGGCGTCTATCGTCGACCGCCCTGCCCTGAATCCGAACTGGGCCTCTGAAAGGCCAGGCCCAGTTCCCCCCAGGTGCCGGATGACACGGGAAGCTACAATTCTCTCCAGCAGCTTCGCCGTGTCATCCAGCAGCACGATTGGCCTGTATGCGGCGGGCGAGTCTGCGTCTCGCCCTTCCTTCCGCAACAGGCACAATCGCCCGTCCTTCCAAAGCTTCGGGAACTGACCCGACGTGAGGCACGCGTCAAACAGTTCCCGAAGCTGACCGCCCATCTCCCTAAGGGCGATCCTGAGGACCCGCCCGGGAATCCCGTCTGGTCCCGGGGCAGTCTTCTTGCCTCTCAGGCGAGAGACTGCTGCCTCCATCTCCACCTCTGAAATAGGCGGAATGGAGGCTGGGTCCTCCTCCTCCTGGAAGGACGGGGTGGCCATCGGTGGAGGGGTGCAGTGGGGGTGGCTGTCGGGGAATAGACCCCCCAGCACCCTCTCCAGGAGCTCTGGCTCCAGGGACTCCGCGATAGGGGGCGCTCTGCCCCGGAACTTATTCCGGGCAGATTTGTACGGGCGCCCCCATGGGTCCCTGACGAGGCCCTCCAGCTGCTCACTCCAGCCGAGGGCCTTAGCCCGGCCGATGGCCAGCTTCAGCTCCTGTTTGGCTATCTTTACATTGCCATACAGGAGCTGCTCGGCCGCCAGCTGCTCCGCCGGCAGCTGGTCGTCCGTCCGGCCGTGGCGGCGCCTCCTGCAGTGGTAGTAGAGGCGCCGCGTCTCCGAGCATCGCGCTCGGAGATCCTCAATCTCCGAGCACCACCAGTAAACCTGGCGGCGCTCGGGGTGGCGTCGGGACCTCGGCATGGCGGCGTCGCAGACGGCCGTCACCGCCTCTTGGAACCGGCTCGCCGCGACGGCCACCTCCGGGTGCATGGGGCCGGCAACCCACGACTGCACCATAGCCGCCTCTTCAGCCAACTCGGCATCGAGGCGACCAATCGCCCAGCGCGGGAAGAGTGCCCCATCCACGCGCCGAGTCCCTCCTTGGTGGGAGGTGGCGATCTCGAACCGTATGTAGTTGTGGTCCGAGAGAGTCGCCACCTCCGCCACCACTCTCCAGGCCTGGACACGTGCTGCGACTTCCGGGGTGGCGAACGAAACGTCCACCACGGACCCCCCGTTGTGTCGCACGCACGTGTGGACTGACCCTCTGTTGAGCAGGGTCAGCCCTGCGGCAACCGCCCACTCCCTGACAATCTCCCCGCGAGTGTCAGTGGAGGGGTTGCCCCAGGCCTGGGCCTTGGCGTTCAGGTCCCTCATAAGGAGGACCTGACGTGGCGCCTGCCTTCTCACCGCTGCGGCCAGGAGGTCTAGATAGACCTCCAGCTCCGCGACGGTTCTATTGGGGGAGAAGTATGTGCCGACTACCGCATACCTCTCCCACTTGGCCACCACGTACCCCGAACCCCTCTCTGACACCGAGAGGGGGGAGCCGCCACCAGCACGTCCAATTATGGCTACGGAGCCGTCCAGATCTCCAGCCCAGTAGGGATGGGACTGAGGGATGTAGTACGGCTCCGCAGCGACCGCCAAATCGATGCGCCACTGCGCCAGGGACTGCATGAGCAAATCCTGAGCCCTGACGCAGTGGTTCAAATTAGTCTGGAGGAGGTTGTGCTGTCCGACTTGATCCATATCAATCGGACGTCACAACCTCCATGCTCGCCGCGCGGCGAACAGCCTCAGAAGCGGCTCTGGCGGCCGGTCGGGGGATGGCCGGGGTCCTGGCGGCCTGTCCCTTCGTCTTTGGGGGGACACAGTTTTGTCCCCCCATTCTGTGCTCGGCTGATCGCCCTGACTCTGCGCATATCGCGCAGTGCGGGGCCCTCCTCTGACAGCTCGCCGCCTTGTGGCCTGCGCCTCCACAACGGAAGCACAGGTCCCCCCTGTCTGCTGACGAGGGACACTGGGGACGCGTATGCCCGAGTCCCATGCACTTGAAGCAGCGCATGGGAAGCGCCGCCAGTGCCACCACTCGCACCGAGCTCCATCCCACCAACAGCCTGCCCTGTGCCAGTACCACTTTAGCTACCGGAATCGGACAAGATACAAGGGAGGAGCCGGTCCCGCCGTAGCTGCGACGTATCTCCCCGGCTTTGACGTGGAGTACGTCGCAGCCGCCCACCTTGGCGACCACCGCCGCCACTTTCTCCTTTGTGGCGGCGTCGTCCAGGCCCGTCACGTGCAATTGCACGGACTTTACGGGCCTCGCGACGTTGGCCACCTCGGACAGGACACCGCGGAGCTTCTCCGCGAGTCTGTCCGCTTTTTCGCTGCTTTGGGAGCCAGGAATTTCGAGCATCCTGGCTCCCGTGGCCGTCTGGCGGAAGTTGATCCGGTCGATCCCCAATCCCTGGAGATCGACCTTCTCCTGCGCCGCCTCAATGATGGCGCCGTAGGTAACCCCCTTCTCCGCGGCTTTGGGCTGCAGCGTCAGCACAACAGCCGCGGATTTGGAGGCTTTCAGCGCCTTTGCCTTCTTTGGCCCGGCGGCAGCGGAAGCCTTCTTAACTTTAGGCTTCGCGGCGGAGGGGGGGGCACGAGCTGCTGGGACAGGAGCGGGAGTGGGCGTTGCCGAGGAGGACGCTTTGCCCTTCCCCTTGCCTTTCCCCTTTCTTACTACTGTTGCCCAGGTGTCCGCCTTGGCAACAGCAGTTGGAGTCGTTTTTGGGGGGGCGTTGGGTGCCGCAGTCGAGGGGGGGGCGATGGGAGCCGAAGTCGAGGGCGTGGCAGCAGTAGCCTGCGGGGCCTGGGCAACCCGCTTTCGAGGGGTCGGTTTCGGGGGTGGGGGGGCAACCGCTACTGCAGCTTTCTTGGCATCCGCTCGGAGAGGCGGGCGAAGAACCGGCGCCGGCAGGAGGCGATCCTCGATACCAGCGAGTCGGGCATTGAGCATTTGCCCGAACGTGATATTCAAGGAGCGCGTCATCTCCTCCACAAATAAACTTGTAACTAACCTAACCTAACCTAACAATATTAAAATTATACGGTTGCGTCATCAACCGTATAATTTTAATATTGTTAGGTTTGCAATAACGCCTGCTAAGCGGATTACATTACAAAATGGCAAATATACGATAGGAAAAATTTTAGTCATGTGCGGGATTCGAACCCGCGTCCATCCACCCCTTGAGCCGGGGTATGCTCTAACCAATTGAGCTAACATGACATGACAATTTCAAAAGTTGATTTAATGCATATCCTACCGCTTCAGGGATATATTTGATGTGATACTATGTTAAATACTTCGTGACAATCAATATGAACGTTTCGCTAGCAACTTAGGGATTGTCAGCATCGGTAATAGTTGTCTTGTTTAACGATATCTTTTGAATGGAAGAACTTCCGGCTATAGAAAAGAAGCTCTTTAAAATAATGACTTCAAGTCCTTTTGATTCCAAGCCATATGCGTCCGAAGGTTATTCACCGTATAGTATCTTGGTTCAGAATCTATAAGAACCAAGCTGCATGCCATTCGTTAATCGTGCAAGTCAAGGTACTTTCGTGGAAAAATTCGTCTAATTACTACTACTGATAAAGATGCGAGTGATGCTATAAACATTTGGCGTACAAAAAACATTCCTTACCATCTAAAAACACTTATAAAAATAATGAAAATAGGGTAGTCCCATTCCTTCTCTGCGCTAACCTGAGTTACTTAACCAGGCTGGCCACCGAAACCTGTAATTTACATGACAATGCGTGTCATCCTGTTTTGGAGAAAACATATTTACTTTAATGCGATGACGGTATGATGATGACTATTTATATGTCTTTTGCAACGTAAATATTACACCTATACTGCTATAGCGAACTATTGGAATGCAGAAGTTTACGGAGTTCTCATATTATCTTCTGGTTTTATTTTTCGTCGTGCATCGACCCAGTAGTTAACGTAGTGATTCGCCGACGCCGCCCAGTCTCCAGCAATCTTGGATTGGTACAATAAATACATAGACTATTAACGCTTACAGACGTGCAATTCCGTTTTACGCTTATTGGTTTTCTCGAAGGGAAGTTGTATCGGCATTTGTGGTGATGTTAGCATTAACTTTGTGATAGAAGTGTATAATACATAAAAATATCATAATTAAAATGCTCACTGTTAAAAAAAGGAACTTTAAAAAAAGTACTTGGCTTAAAAACTATTATTTTCATAGCCTATTAGTTAATAAGTCAACGTGAAAATAAATCGACAATAAAACCTTGGAAAACTAGAACAAAATATATGGTAAAATGCTTAAAATACACTTAACTGATTGGACATAAAAGTTTTGGCCGTTTCACGTCATTTGTATACTCTAAACGAACATTTTATGTAATAACCTAATCTGGATATTACCTGCGGGTGTAATTTTGGAAATATTTTATTCATAACCCATATACATGTTTATGTGGTCGCAGCTGAAATGTATATCCATTGTTTATATCTCAAAACGTATCGTAGGTTATTTATTGCAAAAGTTTGATTTGTATTGAGTGGCATATCTGCTTTGTTCATCGTGTTTTATTCTGTGAGGCTAATAAAAACTTGGCGCCATCCAAGTGCGGGTAAGCAAATTGAGGGTATAGATAAATTTGTTTGGGAACAGCTACGTGGTAACACGTCCCGTTGTGACATTAAATTGGGTCGCCAGAATGTCATGACAATATACTTTCGTATTTTTGTTCCGTCACATAAAAAGTTTAATCGATGTTGAAAAAAGGATTGTACTGAAAGACGAGATTGTTTCCAATCCGTATCGTGATAATGTTTACGAGCTGATCTAGTTTTATTTTTCTCTTTTGTGACCACAGATACATATTTTTAATCGAGATCTACTGTTTCCAATGTACTTGCAGTTAGTTATTACAAACCTTTCATAATTAGCAATGTTATCTCACAATATTTATATAAGTAAAAAGCGGCTTCGTAAAAGTCGATGTTTTTAGACATTTTGTTAACCCGTTAGTACCACACTCAACTGATATCGGGCATTTATGAATGACATTCAAGTGTTATAATTATTTATGATGCGTATGGAACAAGAATTAGAGACAAAATTTAAAAGAATCCCTATTTAAACATACAATATTTAAAAAAAAGAACTTAATATGTTTATCAACTATTTATTTCTAACTTAAAATATTTAAACAATTTTAAATCCGATTTCACTTACGTTAAATCAGTCGAGTAGCTCGATATCGACCGGTTTCGCGACTTTCAGAGTCGCATGGTGCATACGCAGACGCGCACGTACTCTATGATGAAGCGTCTCCAAAAGTCCCGAAACCAGTCGAGATCAAGCTATTTTATTGATTTAACCTTAACTCTAGGTTAGCCTGAACGCCATCTTTGACCACATCATCACTTACCATCAGGTAAGATAGTTGTCAAAGGCTAACCTATCAAGCATAAAAAACCGAGTGAAATCGCATTCAAAATTATTTGGATATGTGTACTACGTACGAAAGTTTTAATTAAACTAAATATGTCGAAAATTTGAAAGTGGCTATTAATAATTTCATTGTACTGCTAGTTTCTAAAACAAAAAGAAATTCCAAACACACAAAATCTTGTTCGTACTTATTTAGCGAATTTAATTCTCAAAGAAAATTTTCTCGATATTAAATAGATTGTGTGTGTAATAAGAAAATCTTCGTAGCTTCAAAATAAACAACATAATCGTGATGCGAAAAGTTTGAGGGTGTAACAATAACAATTTTAATAAATAAAAACCTTACAAGGTTTTTCTTTAATGCGGTTTTTACCTTCTTGTAAAGTTTTTCCTGCAAAAGTTCTCTGTTTTGTATTTTTGGTTAGTAGACGGTGTTATTGATTTTCTTTTACGCCTTGGGGCGTTGAACTAAGAGATGAGAAAATTACCAACTTTTATTTTAATTAAGACAACTCAATTTTCGTTTCATATGAGATCCGTTTTGGCAACAAATATAGATGTAAGTAGATTTTGATATGCGTTTTAGACCGTTTTGTGTATTGTTTTATCAGTTCTATCTATATTCGAACAATATCTTGAAAGTTAAGTGCAGAAAAAGTATATATCAATTAGATACTGGTTCGTTTGCGACTCCCTGTGCGTCAAATTTGGAAATATCACTCTCCTTTGGGAAGTAAATTTTACCAACAGGTATTAAGTCTTACTTAATACTATAGTATTAAGTAAGATTATTATTATTATTATTAATTACTTAGTATTTATAATATTAGTGGGGTTTACCTTTGTTAAATTAAAATATTGTTATTGAAAAAAGCTATACTATAATGTGGCCTGCAAATAGTTATCATAAAACCCTAAATTTGTTTGTTGCATGCTCATTGATGAATTGACTAGGATGCCTTTGCTTTTTTTGTATAGATGATAGCTAGCTTTTGACCACTATCTCACCTGATGGTAAGTGATGATGTGGTCGAAGATGTTGTTCAGGCTAGCCTAGAACTACTGGCTCTCAAGGACAACTGCTGGAAAACACCGTTAGGTGCTTGGCGACAGATTTTCTATTTGAGACCGACCTTGAGAACAGGGACCGACGGCTTAACGGTGTTTTCCAAAGCACGGAAGCGCTCAGTAGTAATGTCACTAGCGGTCACCTATCCAACTTCTGACCGCGGCGGACGTTGCTTAACTTAGCTGATCGATTAAGAACGGCTAAGGAAACTTCGCTACGAGCGCTTGTATTTTTAATCCTGCTTTTATTCTCCAATAATTTTTAATACCAACATACCAATAAATAAACTTGCTCCTTATTAATGTTTCAATAGTAAAGTACTTGACATAGTTTACAATCAACTTACAGTACATCTGTTACAGTGCCAACATGTAGTATAGTCCTGGTGCAGACAGCTTTGTGCACACGATGCATCTATCAAGCTGAACGTCTAACAGGCTGTGGTT
Organism: Plagodis pulveraria; assembly: GCA_963890685.1. Taxonomy (NCBI): domain Eukaryota; kingdom Metazoa; phylum Arthropoda; class Insecta; order Lepidoptera; family Geometridae; genus Plagodis; species Plagodis pulveraria. Next base: position 17,171,377 of record OY982961.1, read on the forward strand.
TGGCAGCCAACAACCTTGTTCATTAAGGTACTAAAGCAAAGCCAAGCTGTTATCTTAAATGAATTTTTAAGATTAAAGTACCTTTAAATAAAGTAGTTCTTCCCGTGGGTGTCGTAAGAGACGACTAAAGTTTAAGTGCGCCAAATGAGCAGCATGCCTAAAGTATGAATAAAATTTATCAATTAAATGCCGACTTTATAGAGAAAATATTCTTAACCAAAAAATACACTAAGAAGTAAATAATATAAATCATAGAATACAGTCCTTTTTTGTACATCGACAAGTGAAAATGAGAACATCATGAATGTACAATAATACGCATTATTAGGGATAACTAAAATACTTTTCATCAGATCACAGAATATCATCATCAGAAATTTAAACAGGTCCACATAGTAAGCACCAGCTTTCGAATATTAAAAACTCAACAAAATCGGTACACCCAACAAAAAGATGAGAAAACAACTAACACTCAAACAAAAAAAGTCGAATTGAGAACTTTTCTTCTCACGTGGATGTGAGTAGGGTGTTGTGTGCATTAGACGCACAACACTCGCGCACACGCGACGCACACACACAAATATCATCATCAGAAATTTAAACAGGTCCACATAGTAAGCACCAGCTTTCGAATATTAAAAACTCAACAAAATCGGTACACCCAACAAAAAGATGAGAAAACAACTAACACTCAAACAAAAAAAGTCGAATTGAGAACTTTTCTTCTCACGTGGATGTGAGTAGGGTGTTGTGTGCATTAGACGCACAACACTCGCGCACACGCGACGCACACACACAAATATCATCATCAGAAATTTAAACAGGTCCACATAGTAAGCACCAGCTTTCGAATATTAAAAACTCAACAAAATCGGTACACCCAACAAAAAGATGAGAAAACAACTAACACTCAAACAAAAAAAGTCGAATTGAGAACTTTTCTTCTCACGTGGATGTGAGTAGGGTGTTGTGTGCATTAGACGCACAACACTCGCGCACACGCGACGCACACACACAAATATCATCATCGGAAATTTAAACAGGTCCACATAGTAAGCACCAGCTTTCGAATATTAAAAACTCAACAAAATCGGTACACCCAACAAAAAGATGAGAAAACAACTAACACTCAAACAAAAAAAGTCGAATTGAGAACTTTTCTTCTCACGTGGATGTGAGTAGGGTGTTGTGTGCATTGGACGCACAACAGGGCAGTAGTATCTTGTGCTCTGCCAGTGTTTCATACAATATGTTCTTGTGTTTCGGTCTTATATGTTGTTAGGGTAAACATATTATTCGTAATATTATGTTCTTGCGTTTCATCCAGTGTGTTAGAGATAACATTTATTCCTAAATGAAAAGTCAACCATATAATTAGTCCCTATAACTGTCGAGAAAAGAGTAATACAAATATTGCATCATGTTGTAATGCGGGCCTTCACACCACATTCAAAATGACGATATTTTGTAAAACTATTGTGTAAGAATGAAAACAAAATATTTTTCCACAAGAATACAACGTGTAGACTAACTAAAGGGTCATAAAACGACACTGTAAAACTTACACGACTTAACCAACAATTGTCTGCAAAGTGCGCACATTTTATTTGTTTGCTGTCGATTTGCACAAAAAATGTTTCTTACCAAAATGTATGTTCCTCTCGAACGATTTAGGATTCCGTAGCAGAAAACAGGACCCTATTCAACCTATAAATGGCTGTTTCTTTGGAACAGTAAAAATAAGCCAGTTGACATTTTTATTAAACATTTGTTTGTTTATATACATACATTTACTAAATACCTATTAATACCAAACAGTTTAAAATAACAGGGGATCCCCCATACAAGAAACGTGTATTTGTTAACGTTTTTGTTTTTACTATATTGTATAAACGGTAAAACATCAAATTTGGTATTATTATAGTAAAATATACAGTTTCACAAAAATAATAAATTTAAGTCCAGTAATTTTCTATTCTAACGCCCGCTCGGGATCTAGTATTTTATTTAACAAACTAGCGGGCAACCCCTTCTTCGCACGGGTAACACTTTTAACATAAATAAGTAGTTATTGTGATGTAACTGTAATAGTTACACTTATAGTAGTACAGACTTTTTTGTAGATATTGATGTTCTCTATAAAATTGTAGTAAAGTATATTGCTCTATTGTCAATCATTTCCGCAGCGTACGCGATTAATGTTTTTTTCGGATTTTTTTCACACGTTGGGTTATGTTATCGAAGTTTTCATACGGATTCCTGACTGTTTTGAAAACATTCTACAACTTATATTCGTCAGGGATAATGTAGAATTCTAATGGTGAAATGTTTCAATCGGTCCAGTAGTTTTAAAGTTTATTCGTTACATTCAAAAATACAAATCTTTCCTCTTTATAACATTAGCGTACATAACAATTTAATGGTACATTCTGTGTTGGTACGGAACCCTCTGTTTGTGTGTTCAACTCAAACTAGGCCGGCTTTGTTTATTTTCAACTATGTATATCACTTATTAGTAACTACCTAAATATTGATAGTAGGCAAAGCCTGGATAGGGAATTGCTTTAAACTGTCACAACATACGATAGGTGTTTATATATAATTGTTTTAATATCTTACCGGCACCCTCAATTTCATTACTAGGTCTACAAATTATTAATGTATAGGCAATAGCCATGAGGTATGCCCCCCTGAAATAGAAAATCTGTCGTATCTCAATTAATCTCAATCTGTCAAGAAACTATCAGTGCATTCCGGTAGCTGCCTCTGGGAGACAGTGCACATAGGTTAAGGTTAAGCCTATTATCACTTGCCAATAGCTGAAATGGTGGTCAAAGGCTACCCTATTAAATGTTAAAAAAGCCCTTATCATTGCAAAATATTCTATTACTGCAATCACACGACAAGCACTGAAAGAAAATACTAAAGTTCTAGTGTCGTGCACTAAATTTAAGTGTTCTACAGCAAGTAAAACGAACAATGTTACAGACAGGTAGTAAAACGTACTGCCACTGCGAGCGACAAGATTATACTGCTGCAATTATTTTGTACGTTTACGAGCTATAACCTAATACGTTAGTATCTATAAACTACTTGAGCTCTTAATATCACATCCTTAGCATTTTTATAAACGATTTTTTTTACAACCCAAATGCACATTTCCTTGGGAAGAGACCGAAGGTATGAGGTAGATGTTTGAGGAGAGTAAAACTCAAATGATTCTGAATATTACTGCCCACCAGTAGTGACCGGATCATTTGATAGCCAGAGCCCATCTAAATAACTCTTTTGTACCAAAATTTAAATAAATTAAATAAATATGCGAGTATTTGTAAGGACAACGCAATACAGGGTTAAGTGTTTTATGTCGGGGGAAATATTTATATTCAATAACTTTTTAGTATATGAAAACTTTACAATTGTACGTCTCGGTGTGGCGGGAGCAGTTCAATTCGTCGTTAACGAAATGTTTCTGTTATAGGCATAGGTTAGCCCACTTAACATCAGGTAGGCCTCGAGCTTGTTCCGTCACAATAACAATATAAAAAAACCTTCTTTACCACAGTCCCTTCTTACTACGTCTAAATAAATAATTTGGACCAAAAAGTTCCGCTATAAAATGAAGTCCTTATATTTTATAACAGACAGACGGTACTTTCAAAAAGTAACTATTTAAAATAATTTGCAACTTCTTCTTATGTTATAACCCAGTGACGACATCACTATCACCACTGCCACTTAAGGGTGAACTGGCCGGCCCGTTCTCCATACAAACGTGGTAGGGTGATCACTCCCTTATTTGAGGCTTTAGGTCCAAAATAAAGCATAATACCGATTGATCTCGTCATTATCTAGGCTTGTATGTTGCCGAAATTTCAATAAAATAATTAACTTGAGAATTATGAGCCTTGAAACATTTTCATGTAAAGTTTTTGAGGCTCATAACTAACAACAAATTTATCTTTTTTAAAATCATCATAAAAGCCTAGATAATGACGATATAAATTGGTATTATGCTTAATTCTGAACCTAAAATTTATAATAAGGGAGTGATCACCCTACGACGTTTGTATGGAGAAGTGACCGGCCAGTTCCACCTTAATTCCTATTATCAAATTATTAAAGATCTGATATATCGTCCTGATATTACACAATCAAAGTTAAGTACGAGTAATATAACCCCAAAACACTTTGAAACATAGTGCTGAAATAGTGAAGTGACACGTATGATTTATCGATGGATGTTTGACGATATCGTGAATAATAATGAAGGGGCAGTGAACGAACACAAGACCCATGCAACTCCGACAACACCGGAACATGACCTGTCGACGCCAGCGCCGACCTATCCCTCCTTCTAGCTGATGCTGCGATATAACACTGTCGATGATAGTCTGCTTTGTCGCTGAACTTACGTCGTTTCAGGTAAGTAAATTTTATTTTAGACATTTAGAACTATGTACCATATTAGATTTCATTTAAACTACGAACAAAAATTTGCAAATCGAAACCTGAGCGCAGAGTTTGCATTGCTCCTAGAGTGATATTTTACTGAATTCAATGTGAAATATCGTTTCCACATATCTTATTTACCGACTTTACCATTTTGTTGTAGGTAAAATACAAAAGATGCTGTTTTAATGATGAAATATAATAAAAGATCCCATTCTACATACATGCAAAATCATACGCCCCTATCCGGAATAGGTGGCATCTGGCACTATTAAAAACTGCTACGTGTGCAAGTGCAATTCATGACTTGTGATGAAATGTATCTGCTATAGGCAGAGGTAGGTATGCTTAACATCAGGTGGGCCTCGAGCATGTTCCGTCACAATAAAATAAAAAAAAGGTTACCCGTTTTCAAAATTACTAGTGATTAGCTGGCATGAACGTTTTTAATGGATTGTGCCAGATCACTATTTAAAAAAAATTTTTAGTTATGTGGTACAAAAAACACTTCAAAATCTGTAAGTATTTACTTTGTGCCTGTTTTTAACAGTGCCAGATGTTACCTACGCCACCTATCCTTATGTCGACAGTGAAAATTATAGACACGTTTTTAATAAAAATAAAGCATTAGCAAGTTTTTATATTAAATTTTGCTAATGTCCTGACAAGTGTCCTGATTAGTGTTTGTAAAGTGCCCTTATAATTTTTATACTTTAACTTAAATATGAAATATTCCATGTTTTGAAGCTTAAAATAACCACATATAAAGAAACTTCACTAGGTACCTATATACGATTTCCTACGTCACAAATTTCATAATAATACAGTATAAAAAGTATTGTTCCGTTTATGGTATGGACGTCTTGAGCGTCAACTACTAATATAGTAATTTACATATTTTTACCATAATGTTTATATAATATCAATGTTTTAAGAATCTTTTGACATGCATAATACAATAATCGACAACAGGACTCACTTCTTATATGTTACAGCGAATTAGAAATGGATAATGTTTTGCAATTCTTTTACTTTATCCAATATTTAGTTGATTATTTTTTTACTGATTCTAGCCCACAAAATTTTGCTATGATTAACTAAAACAGTATTTTGGTTAAAAAGCGTGTTTTATTTTTTCAATGGACTTAAAAGTCGGCTTGAAGATTATATGATGTGCCTCAACTTTTTATCCATTTAATAATAACAATTATACCTTTAATATTTGTGTATTCTCGGCAAATATACTTTTGTCAATTATATTCTCGTTAATTATACTTGGGTCGCAAGTTCTGGGCATCCTGGGCCCGGCACTCGCATGTTAAATCGACGGATGCGATGTTTTTTCTTGTATGAAATAAAATTTACAATAGAAATTGTACATAAATGTACTACATATTTACATTACTAGTCATCAAAATCATAACGTTTTACCGAGATTTAATCTCGATCATGCGCTCTAAGAGTCATGAAGATGCTTCGTGTAGAAGTGAAATGCGTCGAAAATTCTTGCGGTTTGGCTAAGTGGAGTTTGTGACGTCACGTCAGCTTAACTGGAAAATTAGGCGGATTTGCCGCTAGATATATTTTATTAAGATTTTTATTAAAATATTATCTTAAAATATTTGCAAACCACGACCAACACGTAAATTGCCAGTTCGAGAATATAAGACGTTTTGTTTGCCACCTAAGGGCTGATATATGACCACGTATTTGTATTAAACTACCTTGACTTCGGAGTACAACGTAACAGTTGAATGAACGAAAGTTGCCATAAAATCAGAAATATCAACAAACTGTCAAAGAAACAAGCACTCCACCTTCTTTCAAACACTTGACATGATTCTGCATGTTTTTCTGCAATCTCTTGGCACGCATGCTAAGCCATATCGTTTTTTTTCGGTTACGATAGTGCAAGTTGTCACGAACAACAACAATGTCAGTAACAAAAGCAGCTTTTGACAAGAAGCTGATAGTAAAAAGAACCTAATTTTGCGAGATGTACCAGTATATAAAGTTTTAGTTTAAGGACAACATTTAATTTTAGCAAGCTTTGTAATTTAGATAGGGGTCGTGTTATTGTTTAAATTGTGACTTGTTTGTAGTAATTTCTTTTTACTGAAGCTTAGGGTTACCTAGGTCACTCAACCCAACCACTTCTATTTTCTCTTCTTTGAAACCCCACAAATCTTCTTTACGACATAAGTTGTCGAATGTTGACGACAATGTTTTTCATTAGCAAAAGAAACCTTCACGGAACGTTATTTTCGCTGTGATTTATAAGCCTTTTCTTACGACTCCGTAACGGGAGAAGTGTTTGCCTTTTGAATTATGAAAATTAGAACTTAGCTTGACGAAGTAGTAAAACAAAAGTTTGGTATAGGTACGGCTAATATTGGAGTTGCGTACCGATTTCATAATTGAACCCGAATATCAAATGATTTTGGTGTATTTCATGATACAACTTTGGTACAGTAAGCGACAGAAGCCGCGAAAGTTATTTTATAATCAAACATTAATTCATTTAGAAGTTCTGCTCGTAGCGAAGTTTTCTTAGCTGTTATAACCGATCAGCAAAGGTAAGCAACATCCGCCGCGGTCATGAATTGGATGGATGACCGCTAGTGACATTACTACTGAGCCCTTCCATGTTTCGGACGGCACGTTAAGCCGTCGGTCCCAGTTGTCGTCTCAGGATTACGTTATAGCATGGGGGTAGGGCATTTTGCAAATGCCCACCTGGCTAGCTACCACCTTCAAGTAGAAAATCTGTCGCCAAGCGCCTAATGGTGTGGTCCAGCAGCTGTCTTTGAGAGCCAGTAATTCTAGGTTAGCCTGAACAACACATTCGACCACATCATCACTTACCATCAGATGAGATAGTGGTCAAAGGCTAACATAGCAATAATAAAAAAAAATGGGTGACTTAATTGATAAAATGACACCCTTGCTTGGATACTTGACTTGTCTTTAATTAGTTCAAATAAGAAAAGGTCATAACAAATAGATTGGTAAAAATATACCACAGATTATTCTTGAACGTCAAATTATTTTTAGAAATATTATATTGCAACACCAGATTTAGATAAAAACGTGTAAGTTATATTAAGTAAACTATTTTCCCCAGAGTATTACATACCATTTGATTTTAAACTTTCTATCAAATGCAATAAGCTAAATGTAGAAGCATCTCAGAGCTTCGTTACAACGAAAGCTGTCTAGAAGTAATTTCGTTATCTTCTATTTATAAGATTTCTTATCAAATAAAACAGGGACGCTACTCCATTCCCTCAGGCACAAACAAACCCGAGGAAAAATAGAAGGAAACTCGACGAAGAAAAACAGTGATAAAAGGTTAATCATCCAGAATGGATTCCTTACACCAATAAAGTGGATCTTTTCTCGCATTACTCAAGCCACACAAATAGAGATACCACGCATCATGACAGAAAGATGAATGGCTTGTTCAAGGTGAGCCATGATAACAATTCACTTGGCAATTGTATTGCATTGAAGCGCTCGTAGCGAAGTTTACTTAGCTGTTCTCAACCGATCAGCAAAGTTAAGCAACGTCGCGCGCGGTCATGAGTTGGATGGGTTACCGCTAGTGACATTACTACTGAGCGTTTCCGTGCTTCGGAGGGCACGTTAAGCCGTCGGTCCCGGTTGTTGTCTTAGGACGGCAGTCGTTGTAGCGTGGTGGTAGGGCATTTTACAAATGCCCACCTGGCTAGCTACCACCCTCAAGGAGAAAATCTGTCGCCAAACACCTAACGGTGTGTTCCGGCAGCTGTCCTTGACAGCCAGTACTTCTAGGTTAGCCTGAACAACATCTCAAATGTTGATTGTTGCTAGGGCATTTTTAGAATGCTACCACCCTCAAATAAAACATCTGTTGCCAAGGACCTAACGATGTGCTCGGGCACCTGTCTTTGACAGCCAGTAATTTTAAGTTAGCCTTCACAACATCTTCGACCACAGCATCACTTACCGTCAGGTGAGATGGTTATCAAAGGCTATCAGCTATTTAAAAATAGTAGTTAAATGCATATCTGTACAATGAAACATTATTTACAGGCTATATATACCTACGTTTCTATTGAAATGGGCACTTTTATATGATATTAGTTATACGAGCTCTGACTAAGACGAAATAACATGCTCTTTTTAAGTAAGAACTACATAGAGACGATTCAGATTGTAATTACAAAGTTTTGGAAATAGTGATAAACATAGATTATTTTTTATTTTTTATTTCATGATTGTGCCTATGCGGTATACTAATAGCGCAAGGCCAGATTTGAATTTCCAAGATTTTTTTTTTGTTTTTTTTTATGCCTGATAGGTTAGCCTTTGACCACTATCTCACCTGATGGTAAGTGATGATGTGGTCGAAGATGTTCAGGCTAACCTAGAAGTACTGTCTCTCAAGGACAGCTGCCGGAACACACCGTTAGGTGCTTGGCGACAGATTTTCTACTTGAGGGTGGTAGCTAGCCAGGCGGGCATTCGCAAAATGCCCTACCACCATGCTATAACGACTGCCATCCTAAGACAACAACCGGGACCGACGGCTTAACGTGCCCTCCGAAGCACGGAAACGCTCAGTAGTAATGTCACTAGCGGTCACCCATCCAACTCATGACCGCGCGCGATGTTGCTTAACTTTGCTGATCGGTTGAGAACAGCTAAGTAAACTTCGCTACGAGCGCTTCAAAATAATTAATTGTGAATAAGTAAAATACTGCTTAACCGAAAAACCCGTTAAAGTTACTCTATGTAGGAAAAAATTATTTGAAGTCGGTTAAAATACACCATTATAGCGAAACATTAATTTGAAGTGTAGTACCTACGTCCGTAAAATTTTAGATAGCACAGTTTGAGACCTAGGGACTTTAAATATCTAAAAATAAATAAAGGTAATGCAATGTTTGTTCATTTCTGGGGTTTCAATTGTTTTAATGGCTTACATTTGTAGTTATTACAATAGTCAATTAAAAAAATATTTGGACCTAATATTTCTTTAAAATTGAATACATACATATGTACTTTTTCTAGATGTAGAAGTAAGTTTATTTCGAGACAGCAACTAGGTATAGCAAATATTAACTTTGTGTCAAGTTTGGCAGTCTGAAGTGAATTTGTCCTCCGAGACGAGAAATTACCTCCTCTCCCTGTCTTGGTGAAACGTCTTGCCAGTTGCAAACATAGCCAACAATTTAATAAACCCCCCCAATCGTACCTAGTCTTTGAAGGAACCAGATACGCAATCTTTATTGCACGATCACTTTTTTTATATCTGAACAAGTCAACATATCCAATGACCCTTTATTTAGCCAATTATGTTAGGCTGGGTCACTAGCTCTCCAATTTCGCCATTTTGCGGATTTGTTTACTGACACTATGCTAATAGTTTTTTTTTTTTACTTTCAACCAATATTTTAACCACTATCTTGTGCTTATACTGCCAGCGACACGATCTGTCTCAAAAAGTTTTTGCATATACCTTTGTCAATATTTTTATAGATGAAAAAGTTTTATCCAATTTCTACTCAATAGGGGGTAATGATGTGTCCTGTTGATGTAATGGCAAGCTGAACCCTTAAGTACGGAAATTCTTAAAAATCTTAGACACAAACCTAAGAAATTCCTTATATAAACCTATGTGCTGACAGAAGCTATCAGTAGGTGTGTTTGTTACCACTCACCTCCGTAACGGAACAATTAATCTAGTAAGGTATGGTACATATATTTCTCTGGTATTAGACAGAAACATATGTAGAACAGGTACATTTTACCTTTTATAAATCTGAGCAATTATTGAGAGAGAATGAAACTAAATACAACGCAACCCAAACCAAAGAACGAAGCATGTAAGAATAAAAATAGTATACTAATATTATGTAAATATATCCTTTCTTTGTGAGAAAATATAAAAATACACAACCTACTAGCAAAAAAGTGTTGAATTTTCTAAAACAGAGATAACAGTTCATATATATTATTTTGACCATCATCGCGTGTTTATGTTCTACCCATGTCCAAATTACTGGCTGGCATGCGTGCCTCCGACTGTCTTGAATATTTTAAGACACGTTGTATATTTTCAGTTGGAAAGTTTTTTCGAGGGTCGTATTTTGTATCCTCGGAGCTTTGAGCTTCATCGCGTTTAAAGCACTCCAAGGCAACGAATATCAACGCAAAGGATTTTAGCAATTTCACAACAACCGTAACGACCTGCGTTGCGCATTGAGATGTACTTGTCAGAATTTTGTCGAAAATTTGGGTGTATATTCTAAGATATTGCAAACAATAGGTTTGTTGAAGATTCAACGATTTATATGTACAGAGACAGTTTTATTCGGGAACCCTTTTCTAATAGAAGGTAATTACTCCTTGAATTTTCACCCGCGTTGGCAATGATGAATAGTAAAGCTAATACAAATATATAAAATAAAAATCTAGGAACTACCTATCTATATTCCAAGTTTTGTCCAAAGTGGGTTAGCCATTTAAGCGTGAAAGAGTAACAAACATACTCAATCGCATTCTGACATCCCCACTTACACATAAACTTTCGCAATTACAAAATTAGTGTAACAAAGTACCTACTTTTAATTCATCAATTGTTTTTTCGTATACAAAAAAAAACTTATTTCAATTCCAGTAAGGTTAATTTTAGATCATATCATTAATGAAATGTTATTGATGAGAAATGAAACGAAAAGAAATGATATTTTATTAGCTTATTTATTGTTATTTATCTTTTATTGTCTTAGGTTACAGGTTGTTGAAATATGATAAGAAGGCTTCACTAGGAAGGATCACTAGGTTCCGCCTCAAAGCTTACAAGTATGAGGGTTAGGAATTATCGTACTTTAATAAAAACAGATTTAACCCATTGGCATCGGCGATAATGATAACAATAGAATTTCATTTACAACTAGGACGTAGTGTTCCTGACGATGCCAACTTATTAATGCACATTATATGCATTGTATTTAAAAAAAATCTATAGTACAGTACGCCTTAGTCATTAGAAAATCAGAGAGATTAATTTTAAAAGTGTGTAGATAATTCGCATCATGGATTGATAAAAATTGATCTAAAGCCAATTGGTCCCGTACGAAATATACTTTTTATATAATGAAATATAGATATTCTATAAATATTCCTTAATTCAACAATGATACGCTATATTCACCGCCTTAAGCTTATCTTTATTCTGTGATTCAACTTCTCTTTACAAATTTATACCTATTATATATACGGTCTTTAATAAAAATATTTGACTTCATAAGATGTTTAAAAATATGTTCTATCATTATATATAGTCAGAAGAAACCTAAATCTTTTTTGTTGTGTGGATACAACTTATAAGTACTTAAGCACCGCTGAACTATTGTAATATCGTCAATGACGTAGATGGGCTACAATTTAAAATATTTTGTATACGAACACTGTAATCTCATCCTTACAAATCGCCGTGTCTCCCATACTAGTCAGTCTCCGTAACAACGCATTGTAAAGTAAAACTAATTTCAGCTAATAAGATTATGCTGGATACAAACCGTCAGTTCTTCTTTACAAATATTAATTTAATTAAGCTGGGACTTGCAAGGACATTATACGCCCCGTTTGTTTCCGAATCCCATGTGTTCCCTCGTGTAAGCCTTTGACAAACATCCAAATAGCGTGTGCGAACATTAACTTTTTTTAAACCTCGCCACTCACATTGTTACCATATTCGCGCTGAAGTATGACGCTTCAAAATACAATTATTTACAAAACAATGTTGAATTATTGCTGGGAAGTCAAAGGATTTATTGTTTGGTTGTACGGGATGCCCTCCAAATGAAATATGAAATCCTTATCCTGGTTTGGTTCAAAATAACGGAAGCGCTGTAAATATTCCAACGATGGGGTCATCAAAAGCAATACGTCATTCATCCTGTTACGGGATGATAAATTATACGACGTCGCAAAAGATCGTATTAAAATTAAGTTGCAAATATTCTGCGGGAACATCATATTTTCACTTCATTTTGCTTGGACAGGTTTATTAAATCCTCGAAAAGATTTCTCATGGTTCACGGTCGTTCCCAATTTAATAAGTATTCAAAATATATGGTTTTTGTTTTTATCTCTTAATTATGTGATCCAGGTCCAGGTTTTATGAGTTTTATACGTGTCACACTTTACATTAAAAACAATTCAATATTTTTAAGCAAACGATGCGTGTCATGTAAATTTATTAAAAATATCTTTAAAATAATTAAAAAAACTGATATTGTCACCTTTGTCATCTGATCAATTTCCCTAGCAGTGCTTCTGATGCACGGAAGGTTTATGATCGGACCTCATCGAGGGCTTGGGCTGGAATGCCTAGTACGGTCATATTGAAAATGCCCGCCTGGCTAACTACTCTCAAATAGAATATCTGTCGCACACCGTTATTTGTCGCCAAGCAAATAACGGTGTGTTCCGACAGCTGTGTAATTCTAGATTAAGTCTGTCACCGTTTCGATCATATCATCACTAATCATCAGGCGAGATTGTTGTAAGAGGCTGCAATTAAAACAAGTTATTTTGAAGTCATCATTCTTAAAGTTTACACTGAGCAGTTAGACAGTAATACTTAGCTTTTCATACCTTACATATTGCTTCTTTGAAATATCTTATTTAAGTCCAGCCACCGTATATTTGCTGTTGACTCTCAGAGACTCATTACCTGCTTCATTAAAGCAGGGATGCTCTTGAAAAAGCGTCAACAGCATTCACCGGCGCTTTAAAGTATCTTAAAAATGTTTCAAGAGCCCCTTGTTTCGACGTTTTAATGTTAATCAGAACTTGGCTTTCTTTTTACTCATTTTTGATCTTATACCACAATATGCAATAGAGTATAGACTTTTCCGACTGATCACTTGAGTTTAGTTTTCATACATAAATAACTTAGTTCTCTTTCATTGAATTCTATGAGAGTGTGTGATCGTTATTCACAATGGTCTGTGTACAGACTTTCTGGACATGCAGTGCGAAATTAAAAGGGTTGTTTGGATGTAAATATATAAAAAAATACTCACTTTAGTGTTAAGATTGTTACCAACTAACGGCCTTCCTCTTAGGAAGAATGATGTAATGGAGACGGCAAATATGTACATTGTAAATAGAATTAAACTGACAATATTAAAATAAAGTTCTAAAAAAGTACGGACCCGTAGTCTGTAGAGTTGAAGTTTTATTATAAATGTTCCATTATTATATATACTTATTTATAATGTATATCCTCCTACAAAATAAATACATACATTGACCATTAGTACTCACAAAACACCATATTTACTATGAACTTCAAAAATAACTTTTCTTTTATGTGTCTATTTTTAAGCAAAGGTGCATTTTACATAGGAGTAAACGAAATTTGCAAGTGTACCTAACGACACAGTTTTTAAAAGTTACTACGAAGCTTAAACTAACTACGTTTTAAAAAACCGTTTTAATTATTATTTTTTATTTTTAAGTTATTGTGACGTAACAAGCTCGAGTTAAAACCTGATGTTAAGCGGACTAACCTCTGCCTATAACACATGCATTTCGTTACAAGTCACAAATTGCACTGCGCACGTCACCTTGAGACATAGTTGTTAAGTCTCATGTGCCTGTAATTTCACTGGCTTTCAAGGACTGCTGCCGGAACACACCGTTAGGTGCTTGGCGACAGATTTTCTACTTGAAGGTGGTCGCTAGCCAGGCGGGCATTCGCAAAATGCCCTTTTTTTGTTGTAGTACACTTTTGAGAAAATTGTAACAAATATTTTTCTCAAAAGTTTATTGTGCCTTTAAACTGTTATTTGTAGGACTGTCAGCAAAAAACACTATTGTTTCGAATACGTACACGTTACACGTGACTGGGAAGCTAAACATTAGAATTCCATACGTAACATCTTCATCCACGATTTCACAAGGACAAAGGACAATTTTCAATCTTGCCCTTTTTATTTTTTTCTGATGTTTTTACGATCACAGATAAAGAAGAAAATATGTCGTTTCTTATGACCTTTTTACGTTTCATTTCAGTAGATCGAAAATGTTGGACTGTCGTTAGGTTGTTATTTCAGTGACCAGAATATTTATACAGTAAAACGTGGTAGGTACTTTGTGAACGTAAATTGTTTGGACAAACTTCTGTTTACGGCTTTTAAACAGTCATTTGCGTGTGATGCGAAGCGAGGTCTCTATTATGTTGAACCAACGGTCGATGTACGAGAATGATGTTCCCCAAACCGACATTAATTAAATAAAGCTTATGAATATTTAACATTTGTATATAAAATAAAACTTCTGTATACATTATGATGCAACAGATTTATAGTTAATTTTAATGTTTGCAATTTTCCATATTCTATTTCATCAAATTTCACAGTTGAAAAAAAATGAAATGAAAATGTACTTTATTTCTGTAGCCAAGATTTCACTAAAATTAAGGTAGGTTGGGGCCTTCTAGTAAGTAAACAAATACTTGTGTCAGAAGATCTCGCTCTTCCATATCCATTCCATAACTTAAAATGGTTACAGATATATATTATATATATGATAAAAAAATACAAAGTTATCAAAGTTGTATACGACATTATACTTAATATATATTTTATAGGTAGGTATTATTTCTAATACAATACAAATAGTACTTTAAACTTATCTACATTAATATATTAGTTTAATTTACGGCCATGTTTTTATTTTCTTAAATATATTAAGCTATATGACAAATATTATGATGTTATGGATATTATGATACACATACATGACAAAAGAAATTCAAATTATAAACATGAATCCCAAATAATAAACCTGAAACAGCAAATTGAGTTTTTCTGGCCTCTTGTGTCCTAAAATTAGATAAACCAATACAAGTGGAAATGTACGTGACGACCCCACTTTACATGGGATAAAGAAAGGAACCAGAAGAGCGTCCTAAATAACATTTGGACTGAAATTTAAAACTCTTCTATTTCCAAATAACCAATTTGAAACACAAAAAATATAATAAGAAACATCAGATCCTCGGCTACGAGCAGAGACTTATAGTAAGCATGTGCTAAAAAACTTCTAACGATAAAACTTTGTTTGTGAAATTGAGTTGTGTTACCTGAAACAAAATCCATGTCTCATTCATAACGACATTTATTTTTTGTATAGAGCAATTTTTATTGAAAACGTTCAACAGATTTGTATGAACACAATGACGTGTATGTGAAAAGTATTAATTTCCTCACGTTTGCTTATGTTTTGGTGGTGTCAATTATCGCCATACCTCATGGAGTGCGAGGTTAGAGTAGCGCCCATCCATGTCTTGTGGGAATCGTGTAAAGTACCAGAAGGCGGGCAGCAGCGCCTTTTGAAGAACTGTCGTCTTCCAATGCGATATATATCCTTTATGAGGTCCAACGGTACCCTTGTTCAACGATTTACCCTATGGCTGTTTAAATTATCGAAAATTATTCCAAATAAAATGGGTATACTGCAAACGAGATTATTTCAACAAACAAACCCGAGACCATTTCAATATGTTTCGCAGCAGCTATAGCCCTGTAGCCTACCGCATAGAAGGTTCACAGATGGTTCAAATGTCGACGCAGGATTGATATTTACAGAATAGTAAGAGGACATGTTGCGGAAGGAAGATCCCCTTATTCTACCAATGCTTACCTGGCTAGCTGTCGCCGAGCAACTAACAGTGTGCTTTGGTAGCTGTCCTTTAGACTAGGACTCATTCCAGGTAGAGCCTGTTTTTGACAAAATCATTCCCTTCAATAATCAGCTGAAACGATGGTCACAGGATACCTGGCTATCGTTAGTAAAAAATTATAACATTTCATTCATGTCGTTACTCTCTACTCTTTCCTGTAAAGGTTGAGACGTCATTTATTCCCGGCATGGCAGAGACACCATCTCGGAAGTGGAAGGTGGAATAACGGTAGGAAAATGGAGACTAGGTTATGTCACTTTAAATGTAACTTAGATAACTCTTATTCAGGTAACAGTGACCTTTTTGTTGGTCCTTACGCTTTTTCGGGGCCTCGTTAACATTTTTGTTTAATTTCCATTATATAATAGTCCTTATTCATGAGGTAACAATTACTAGCTTATGAATTTATGTAGTGTTCCAAATCTGCCTGAATATGAAATATTACTGACGGAAAGAATGCGCTGTACGAGTGGTAGACCAGTACTCACTTCAAGGTGAGTAGGGTGTAGGCGCACAGCAAGGCTCTTTATACAATATTAAAGATACTTATCGGCGTTTTGAAACCAATAACGTCGAAACTTCTCTCGTGCAACAGCTAATGTATTGTAAGCTCACGCTGTCTGCACGCAAATTTTGGCGTCGTATCTTCCGTTCAATTGGTTTTATCACTGAACTGTTTCTTTTCATAAAATATAGCAGTGTTGTTTTGGATTTTTGAGGGGTTTTCACGGTAATGTAAATATCTGTGTATGTACGAGTGTAGGTTGTACATGTGTAAGAGCAGTTTTTAGGCTTTAATAAAACTAGTTTAATGAGTATATTATAACGTAATGTCCCTTTTGAAGTAAATAACGTCAAAGCTGTTCACCGCTGGGGTAGGCAGAGACCAAGTACTGCCTCTATTGTCCATAAAATGAAATAATTCTAGTGTCAACACCTTCGATCATGGTGTCATTATACTAACAAGCAAGATTTGCACATGACTTAAATTTTTCCTATCGTATATTTGTAATTTTGTAAAGCAAGATTTGGTTTAACTATCAGCAACTAGGTACTTTGTTTAACATTATACATCCGCAATTCAATGGTTTCGTGAATACTGGTCTAATATCTAATCTCAAAAGATGTGGCTCTTGTGATATTGTGTCAGGTTGTCTACGCACGAAAGATTGGACTACAACATGTCCTACATACTTAAAACATCCCCAGTAGATCCACGTAAAACATAAAACAAACGTGTTCAACTCACGCACATTTTACACAAGGTTCCTCATAAAATAATTATATTCGTCACACGGAAAAGGCGTTTTGCTCTGCATAATGTAGTATACAAACAAAGTGAAATATGTGAACATATATGTTTATATGAACACGTGAAAAGTGATATTTGTGTTTACACCGGTCGCTGTTAAGTGAATAACAAACATAAGGTACTCGTTTAAGTTTCAAGGTCTGACTATAATGTAGAGGGTGATAAAGGTAGTTTTGTGTTACATCGTCGGCTTTGTCTGTGTTAAGTTTTGAAATATTAAATTATTTTCATGTATTAACGAGATCATTTGTATTCTTTTAACCTTCCATACAAAATAAATACAACTCGATTACAAAGCCTTCGTTGATTTTATATCCATCCAACCTAAAGGGCTGTTACTTTTAAATCGTGAAAGCTAGTTGGTAAACTTAATGTAATTACATTATTTAACCTGAAGAATAACAATTAATTAAAAATGTGTGTGAGACCGATTCGCGCTTGACCGGTTAAATTTATTTTCCAAATTTCGAGTTTGTATTTTTACCAAATTTTTGGGGATTCATATTTCACAAAATATGATAAGGTTACAAAATAATGCATAGACAATTTATTATGTAACCTTACTTTGTCCTGTAAAATATAAACCTTCAAAAATCCTGTAAGAAAGTACCTACTGGAAACTCAGTGTCTTTGCCTGACTCTCTGGTAAACAGGCGTAAAGTTACGTAAAAGTAGTAAATGGGATTAATGAGAAAGTATTACTCAAAAAATTGAACTTAAATGTAAATATTGACGGACCCAAAAGCAGAAAAAACCGTATATAATGTGGATGAATTTCAAGAAGCAGAATATGTATATAAAAGGTGTAAAATACTGCAATGACAAGTAACAGAAGAAATAATAGAAGAAAAATATAAACAGTGTGCATGTGCCGACCCTGCTTAGCATGGGAAAAGGACAAGAAAATGAGTAGAACCTATTAATATTAACATACGAATAAAGCTTATAACAGAACATCGATACAAAATAATGTTACACAGTTCGTTACCTTCTACAATAATACTTTTAAATACTGTATTTAAAAGGTGTTATATACATTGTCTAAAGATGTGACCTCCGCGAAAGTTGAACAATGTTACTCTCTTATCAGTGCCACCCAGCATTCACACTGTTTTACTACCGTCGCCAATTTGATGTAATAGACCAAGCTGTGAGACCAAGTCATAAAGATCTTTAAGAGTCATACTTGCAAATTAACTGAGCCCTTCACCAATAATCGATATGAAATCACTTCGCTAGTAAGTTTTAGTGAGTTTTTGGCTCATAACTTCTATGTTTGTATATATATTAATGGCAATATTTACTGTAATCTAAATATTAATTAAAGGAGTTTTTATTTGAAAAGTTTGACATCAATAATTTGCTATAACAAAGTTGGACGTATCTGACATATCTACTGATCTTGTATTGAGGTAATACCTTTTTATTTTGTGGTAATACTAGGACCTTTAGCTAACTTTTGCCTACCGCTTCGGAAATATACAGACGTGATAATATGTCGTTTTACATATTTGTGACAGATAAATGTACGGGTGAATATCGAGGTTTATTAAATGGTTGGCGTTTTCTTTCTTTGGCAACCAAATTTTAAAAGTACTTACTTTTATTTATGGGCCCCTACTATCTCTGCAGCTGATATCTAGCTGAGAATCATTGCTAGCTTCTCAATTTAAGGTCTCCTGCTTTTATCTAAAACTAGGATCATATTGATTACTCTTCTCGTCGACAAAAGCGAAAATCTCGGATTTCCCACTAAAGTGCTGGAAATACATCACTTGGTTATAGAGTATGTACCAAAGGCGGGGCATGGAATCAGTTGAACCTTAACAAATGGTCGGCCATAAAAATAAATAAAACTTTGGGCATGGGCTTTTCTTTTTATCTAGCCCTACAAAGGGAAAGGAAATGCTTTGGGGTCAAGTTACTTGGAACCTTTTGCAGTTTCGTATTCTTGCGTGATAAAGATATCTTATGATAGGGAGGGATGTAGTGCTATTACTGCCTTTATTTTTGTTAATGTTGTTACCAGCACGAAATATTGATGTTTTATAAAATCATTTCTATCCTAAATGGAGAGAGCAATGGTGCGGCAGTCCAAAGTTTTCTACCAAAGTTTCCCGATGTTTACTTACTTACTTATAATATATTTAGGCTTTTTTATATAACTGCCCAGTTTTGTATTTTGTCCACTTCTGAATTTTATATGATGATTCAATTAAATATATTATCATGCTCCCTTGGGACTAACTAAATAAATAAGCTAATAATTTAAATATCCCACACCGGGATATATTGTCTTCAGGGCCCATAAAATATATTTACCACGTTTCACCGAAGTCCGTCAAGGAGGTCAAAGGTGGTTTTATGAACCAACTCACACATTCAAGCACTTGGCTAAAAACATTCACATTTTTTCACAAGTGTGTGTATATTTTTAATTTTTTTTATATTAACTGTTAACCTAATTTTATGTTATGTAATTTAGAAAAAATAAATTAACACTGTTTGCGTATATATTAATTAATAGAACATAAAATGTCTATATCTATATTAATATTATAAAAAGGAAAGATTTGCACTTTTGTATGTATCGAATAAACTTAAAAACTACTAGACCGATTTGAAAATATATTTCACCATTAGTATTCTATATTATCCCTGATGAAAATTGGCTATACAATATTGACATTTTTTTTATAATTTTTTTATTTTTTTCTTACGTACTCTTGCGAAGCCAGCGCCCGCTAGTTGTTTAATAATTTGATTAGACTACGGAGTGCACAACACCACTTCGTTAATAGATAGCCTCTGCGTATAACAGATGAATTTCATCACAAATGTAATTTCTGGGCTGCACTGTGCCCATCACCCTGAGACAAAGTTGGTAAGTGTCATGTGGCTGTAATTTCAACGGCACTCATATTCTTCATACTAACTTTGATATGTATGAACTACACTCGATAAGTTTTTTTTAGAAAAGTAGTCTTTCATATCACTGTTTTGGAACAAAAGAAGACTGTCGGTTAGAAAAAAAAACAAAAAATGGAACCGCCTTCAACACTCAAATATGTAAAATAACTTGTTGAAGTCGGTACTATGGTGGTTCAAAAGTACCCACTATCACAATATTGTGCGCGGATGGTATCGACTTCAACAAGTTCTTTCACACATTTGAGTGCTGAAATCGGTTTAATTTTTTGGTTAGTAAAATGTTCACCCTTTTTAGTGACTCTTGTTACTTCTGGGATCCATTGTCATTCACTGCCGATGACTTTATCATCAAGATAGGAAAATACTTTTCAGTTATTGGAGTGTAAATCAAAAACGGCTCAAACGATTTTATTGAAATTTAAATGGGACCACACGGCATTTATCAGGTTTTAAATATAAAATAATCATTAAAATCGGTTCACCCAGTCAAAAGTTCTAGTATGACAAACAAAAAAAAACAGACCCTTCTCCTTTTTTTAAAGTCTGTAAAAAGTATTAACAAGTGATGTTTGTAGCCAAGTCCAAGTCCCTTATCACTTCAACATAGACACCAAAGTTACGCAGTGAAGTAATTCTGAAACAAAAGTAGGTTTTCTAAAGCAATTATGACTTCAAATAAACAGTGGCAAAGTTTCTCAATGGATTTGAATATTCAAAACTGTGTCGAGTCGTTCTCGAGAACGAATTTGAATTCGTAAACTTCGTTTTGAAATCGGCATCAATTAGTTTGTACGAAGCCTCTCATTTAATTGGGGATGTATATACATGTACATAGAGAAAAATAGTACTATTTCTCTTTTCTGTGAGAAAAATAATGCTTACATGTATATCCTTTTCAGATTTTTATAAATATTTGTATTCATGCCTTATTAACTTTCCCTACAATAGTTGGATTTTAAGTAAAAATATAAACCATAAATAATTATTATCCTTGATGTATCAATTAAACAGCTGGTTTCTATGCATTGCTTTGGCAAATATAAATACAAAGTAGGCGCAATAACAACTTGTATTATAGTACAACTGGATCAATATATACAACATGCAACCTATCATACATACCACTTAGCAGAATGTTGGTGTTATTTAAATACAACTAAAAGTAAATTCGGTAGGGGTAAGAATAGGGTAAAGATTTAAAGAATATATTGCAATTCATAAGATAAACTGACAGAGTCTTCACGCCAGGATTTGGCAAATAATATGAAATGAGTTATTCGCGGAATAGTGCTACATTTATCCAAGCTTCACCTACAAATCAATGTTCACACTATACTGGTTTGTATACATTAATGAACATGTTTACTAAAGTTATTGATCTAAATTCTTTTCAACTACTAACCTTTTCTTTATATGGCATAAAATATTTACCATAATGGCTCACTAAAACCTGCTATAAGTAATATCGTAAGTCTTTTTCATGCCAAGGTAAACACTAATAATACGTTATGTTTACTTTATCTTCATTAACAGAATCGCAATGTATACTATATGCGAAAGAAATTAGACATTATTTCGAAATAATCAAACACATACATTCCAGGTTTTTTTTTATGAGATAGGATGGCAAATGAGCTGGCGGCTCACCTGGTGGTAAGTGATCACCGTCGCCCACGAACATCCGCAACACCAGAGGTATCGAGGATGCGTTGCCGGCCTTTGAGGAGGGAATATGCTCTCTTCTTGAAGGCCCCTAAGTCGTATCCGTTCGGAAATACTGCACCTGGTAGCTGGTTCCATATTGTGGCAGTGCGAGGCAGGTGAAGCATTTTAATACCTTTGACCACATCATCGCTTACCATACAGAGATTTTCCCTTGCCAATTATTCAATTTACACTCACCTTGCATAACTTTATTTACCACCTTAGTATATAATATTTAAATAATGTCAGTAGGAGTATATCTCCAATAACTTAACAATCCTTTCTATCACGCTGCTCTTTATTTTACGCTTGAAAGTCACCTCACTCATATTTCTAAAGTACATCTCAACTGCATTTATCTATCCTCGTCGCATCGATTCCTATTAGCAGTAGAGTGTGACACCGTGGTGGTACATTGATTCGTGGCATCAGTTGTGCTACAGATGATTACTCGTAGCGCCAACATTATATTATAATTAAATGGTGGTCACATTTAATTATGTTGGCACTACGAGTGTCACACTCTACTGCTGATAAAAATCAATGCGACGAGATCGACTGCCTGTGTAGATATTTTAAAGATGGCTAAGAAAATTGCAAGAATTAAGTATGACAAAACATCCAATTCTATCCTACTTCACTGCAGTGGCAGTTGTGCTTTTTTTGGACAATTCATGTGATAATTAAAGTGTCGAGTGCTCCGTTTGTTTGTTTCTAAATGTCATTATAAGCGCTATCGAGTGCTGAGTAAAAATCACACATACAAATTATTGGCTTACAACATTTTTGTTCCGGACGGGTATCTAACCCGCGTCCTTCGATTTCGCGCCGGATGCCTATTCCATTCGGCCACCGGAACCTTACTCTTTGAGGTGAATAATTGTGATTAGTTGATGTCGGTTCAATTCCCGTCCGTAACAAAAAACTTTTTTGTACTCCAATTATTTGTATGTCGATTCATTTGATTTGCACATTATTCACATTATGTGTGTACGTGTATGCACATCGTTTGCTATATTCTTTCTATGTTTCCAAATATAATCTACATACATACATATAATCATGCCTGTATTCCCCGAAGAGATAGACAGAGGTGTTTAAATTATCCACGTTTCGTTAATTGGATTTTGGTCCCATGTAATAGGGGGCGATCCTATTACCAATCACCGGGCACAGTTTCAGGGTCATTTCTCTAATACACTGGACACATTCACAAGTATATATTACGAATAATATTACAAAATCACAACTTTAATTTAATTTTAGTCCCATTTCTCTGAAATTATTCATCACACATGTATTATGACGATAAAAATATACGTGACCCTTTTTTCTCAACAATTTAGTACTTAAAACAAGTCGGCATAAATTAGGAGCCCATACATTTGAGGAGATAAATACCCTTAACTAACGAAAGCGAAAGTAATATCGGAAGTGTCAAGGTCAACCCACATAAGGTTTAATGGCAGAGCTCTCATAACGTAGCCGGACATGACAGAAAATAAGGGATGGGCTTTCTTCCCTCTTAATGCTGAAACAACTTCTGTGCAGTATAAAAAAAATACAGTTCTTGTGAAACACTACAGTTAAATCTGGCACGGATCGGCTAAATACTAGATGAAATCAAAGTCTCATGGATAAACTCATTGTAGATATGATAACGCATCGTGAAAACAAGGTTCCATTGCATTGCCAGCCAGCGGCATCAATACGGGCGTGTGTAAATATTATTTTTACTTGGATTTGAACCGTGTACCAATTTTTATTTTTAGCTCCCGATATTTCGACGCAGATGCATGCTCGCGGGATCACTGGAGAAACGAGCGGTTGACAAAAATCACGAGCAGACGAAACGGTCTACCCTCATTCTTTGTCTTTTGCTAAGCGTACCACTGGAACTCGAACTCGACTGAAAGTTTCGACAAAATACACTTACAGTATCACTGCTATGTTACTAGAGTCACTTTGATGCGAACGTGTAACATTTTTCGAATCTCCTAATACTGGATTCCACGTGCCGGAGAGTTTATAGCCTTCTTCCCTATAAACACTATAGCATTTGGATATTTCAATCGCTCCCTTGACTAATCTGGGAATGTAGCGGTGCTCCGTAGATAGAAAACCTGTGGATTATGAAATGCGATCCAGTCATTAAGGCCGAGTCTAACAGATGTTCAGCAATGGCAGATTTGTGCACTTCGTTGTGTTTTACTGCCTATATGTGCTCCTTGATGCGGCTTGGTTTGTCCGATGTAACAACCTCCGCATCTACAGTTGATTTTATACACCCGGGTTGTTCAAATGAGATTTTATCCTTTGGGGAACGCAGACTTTTCACTATTTTTTTATGTCCCCATGGAAATATGGTTTGTATAGAGTATTCAGAGTTCGACCAATTTTGTCTGTCACTACCCTCAGATATGGCAAGAAAGTGGGCTGGCGATCCAACTTAGGTATCATTATGCATTTCATTCGTGGTTTCGTTGCTTCGAATTTCACTTTGTATCCATTTCTATGTAAGACCTGCAGAACGTGGGATAACTCGTCAGCGATTTCTGGATCGCAAAGATCATACGCACGGTTAGTCAGCAAAATAAATTTAAAATCGCCACGGTACAAATCCCCGTAAGTAATAATACTATTTATGTAGTAAGCTATGATAGTTTGAAAAAGTGCGTGTGTTACACCCAAAATTGGGCATAGTGTATAAATTAAATGGTTATTAGTAAATATCATGTACAATAAGAACTTAATAAAATGAGTGAGAAATACAGTAAAATTGATAACTTGACATGTAGTTTGTGTCTAGTTTGGGACTCAATAGTAAAAGTCATTCACAATTTATTCAAATTTGTAACGTTAGCATCTAGATAAGACTTAGCTTTTATAAGTTTCTACTCATAATGTGGATGTAAATTAGTTAAGGTTTTTCGATAATAAACTTATTATTATTATATTATTATTATTATTATTAGTTTAGATTTTGTATATGTCTTTGTTTTTAAATTTGTTTACATTGTCACATTGGTATGAACTGTAATGACTTAGTCAATATTATAAATTAATAACTAAACAATTAACTAAAAAAATCATGCTTATTATAATAAGTTCTTCACACATTCACTCGTGGATAGATAGATATAGAGGTATAATAATAATGAGTAAGACCAAGATTAGATGTATAAATGGACTGTGAGAAGAAGAATATGCGTAAGGTACGAGTAGTAAGAAAATTGGCAACAAGATAGAGTCAAGTTAAAACACATATTGTGCGACCTCACTTAGTGGGAAATAAAAGCAAGAAAAAAGATATAGACCTTAATAATCTTAACAATTTCCTTAACAATTTAGTAGACAAAAACAAGGCTATAGATATTGGGATCCTGTGTATTTGGGCAGATGAATACCGTTGTTTATCGAAAATAAGATCGGCAGTGTCGAGGTCGAACCAGATAAACATCAAATGAAACGTTTACAGGGAAGTAAAAGGGTTTCTTTCTGACCGCAGAAATAAATGTTATGGGTCAACATTTGGGATTGGCACTTTATACTGTCTAACGTTCTCGTATTTAATCACTTGAGCTTATTATGATTACCTCGACGTGAAATTCGTTTACAGGTTATTTTGTTTGTTTTCGGTTGTATGGCTGCCTAACGCTTTAACCATGAAAATTAAGTTATTATAAGTGTAACCTTTTCTTATTGTATGGGAGTGGCTTATTAAAACAAATATGTTCGGTGGAAATTTTTAATGTTTAATAATATTATTATTCTTTATTACCTTTATCACACAGTGATACAGATACAGTATTACAGAGTATTCAGACTAAGAACTACTATGGTAACAGTACAGGGAGAGAACACCATTCACTAGCTTCAAATTTTAATGTAAAGGTTAGTTTATTAGAATTTAGGGCGCCTCAGCTAGTAAATGGATATCTTCCCAGGTTGAAGCATAAAAGCCGCGGCTAGAACTTACTAGTTAATTTTCACATTAGAACACTAGAGATCTCAGGGGTGAGTTTTTACCTTCATAATCACTACTTGCGACCAGTTATTTTGTGATTTCTTAGATTTAATTGTTTAGTAGGGACGGACTAAAAAGAAAGGAGGGGTGGGTAGAGAGGTGAATCTCTCTAGCCACCAATACCAAATAGCTTGCTCAGATCAGCCGTACCGCCACAGCCCACTGGATATCAAGCGGCAGCACCCTGCCTTGACCATGTGTTCAGACGAAGGCGAGTCGGTGCACGCGGTAGGTAGTCCCCGGAAGGGTAGAAGACCACCGCAATGAGTTTCAGGGGTAAACTAAGAAACCCTGGCAAAGACAAAAAACTTAGTTTCCATGTAAATTGACAATATGGATGTACCAAAATCTAATTGTACTTCATCACTCACCCGATTTGGGGTTCCTTGGTTATAGGAAAAAGAGCCGGTTGAACAGGATACCGGCAGAATGCCGACACAGACGCAGTGAGGAACGCTTCTTACAATGGGGATCGACTTTTCAGGTGGCGTAAAGTACACGCTCAGAAATTGTAGGTGTCGGTTCTAGTTGACGCTGCTGCCTCACTCGCCGAAATTAGGTATCAATATCCTTCTGTGATAGCGGTCGTGTACTCCTCGACCTCGTCGTAGCAAAATGGAGTCGCTCTCGCGGTTCCCCCTCTTCCGAAAATCAGCCAACTCATCGCCGATGACGAATTTTTCGTCCATCGACAAAAAACCAATCAGTTGTCATACGACTGTTGACACTGACATTAGATAATTCAATATTATGTTTTTTTTTTTTTTAGACCACAATAGTTTGTGTCCTCAATAATATAGAGCAGTCGGGAAGTCTGTAAGGCACCGGCGAGAAACCAGCCGTTACATAAGTAATATTAGACTGTTACGGTTTTTTTTTCAAGGTCTTGAACGTGCCCCGCTTTCTTTTTAATCTGTTCTGCGCAAAGCGGAATGTCCATCGAACGTCAACTAATCTATGACCTTCGAAATTATGATAAGTAATGGCACTGTGTTGCCAGATAATCGAATTTTCTCACTTAGCGGGTGGAGACCGTATGGGGATGTTTTTTTTTATACCATAGTTGTTATTACCAAAAATTCCGTCGCGGTGGAATCCCACCTCGCACGAAGCGGAACGGGTTGTTCGTCATCGCATTGAATGTAGGAGCCCCGGTAGTATATACTTTTGGTCTCCATTTGAGTAAACTGAGGTTCTGTTGGCCATTTAGCGCCTTGTCCCTGCTTAGGCTCGTTCCAGGACGATGGCGGAGGTGAAGTCCTGCTTGGCGACGTCCACTATTGCTCCTAGCGCAGTGACACGAATTTAGGATTTCCCCTTCTTTTTGAGGAGGCCCTCTCTGTGGGAAATGGGTATTTCATTGCAGCATCCTGGCATCCCTAGGCGCAGATTAATAAGGCATATTTTTATCTGTAAGTTTATCGGTAAGTGGCATGATCTGTGTTTTTTTGCCCCTTCCTCTACGAATGTTCGAGAAACTGTCGCCGCCCCGTAAATACGGCGGAAGAGCAGTTTTGCACTCTTTTTCCCCCAGCAACCCAAGAGTGACGCTGCCTGCTGCTAGGTAAGTCTTGATTCCCGTGGCGTGCCCTAGCGGCTTTGGAGTTTGGCAATTGACAAACTAATTTCGATATTTTCAGGGCGGGACCACAATCAGGACAGCGTTCCACTGAGATTCTGGACGATACATACCAGCTGAAATAAAGCCCTAGGAGGCGACTTTCCAAGTGTGAGACGTGAAGTCACCAGAACGCTACAAGCGCCTTTCAACCTCCCAAAAGGTTAGTAAAGTGATTGAATATTTTCGGTGCAGTGTTTTCGTGCGAAGTTATAGGTTATAACGCCGGGCTAAATTCCAGTGTTTCGTCTCGTGAATTTATCTAGTCAGGCTCTCCGAGTTGTGGACCGCGTGGTCCCTAGGCCCGCGCCGTCGCTGAACCCGAATGTGCGAGCTTTCTCAAGTGACCGCGTGCCGAGTGTATGGATATTGGCCCTGTCGTTGCGTGCGAAATTCCGTGTTTTCCTGTGGATTGAGGCTGGCTGCGCCCGCATGCATCTTCACCACGTGGGCTAGCCACCCACGCCAAATCGACCGGTGCTTCTTTTGCGATAGTGATGTCAACGCTTTATATATGCCCTTCACAGGCAGGTACGATTTTCACATGCGCACCCTTGCGTTTTCCAGGAGGTTCCTGGTTAGGAGGGGAAAACTTCACGATTAGGGGTTGAAGAATAATCACCTACCATAGCCCCCCCAGCTCCGGCAGTCAGCCCGAGTGAACAGTTTGAGCTGTCAGCGCTCTGCTTTGCGTCCCTTATGCAGTAGGGCTGCGGACCAATGCAGTGATTTCACCCAAGGCTGTATACCGTCGCACCGATCCGGTATTTATATATTTTCCCGGTTTTATATAGCCGGGTGGCGCCCTTTTCTTTATTTATAAGAACGGAATTCATCTTTTCACCTTATGCGACTCACGATTTTTCCCCTGAGATAACCTATTTTCTTGAGCAAGCTGGTTTTATTACTATAATTCACTTTAAATATTAAATCATTTTAATCTAGGAGACTAATTGTATGTGGATCTACGTTGCTGGCACACAGAAATTATAATTGAGGCAATTTTATGTAATAATTAGTTCGGTGCTGCTTGCTCGCTCTGGGCATATTTTTGAAATGTTTTAAATTTTAATATATCTCCTACCCCTGGCGCTAGCGTGCAACCCCTTTTGATATTAAATGTGTTCTGGACTGATATAGCCTATTTTTTAATAACAATTGTGTGTATGTTTGGAAAATAAATAATTACTTGAACTTATTGAACGCTCCATACCTACTGTTTTTATTTGTGTTTTGAAGCCTCCTTATTTAGATAGGTAGTGTTAGGTTAGGTGTGTGGAAGCTTCTCTTCCCCACCTGGAGAGTTGCCACTTTTCTTTTTATTTAATTTAAATATTTACTACCCAAATTTCATCAACGAACTATTAATTCAACAAGACTTGCTATTAATAAAAGAATAAAATTATACTTAATTTCGCGAGACTTGACACACGTAGAATTAAGTAATTTATAACACCGTTATGAACTACTTACTGTATCGGGATTAAAAGTAGACTAAGTCCAATTTCAAGACTCAGTAAATATAATGCAACAAACACATATTGTTTGATAGATAAAAGGTTTGATACGTGTTTCTTCTTATGAATAGACGAAAAGAAAAAAGTTAACTGCGACACATACCACGGCAGCTCATATGGAAAGGGCGTATCCGCTGTTTTAATTTCCATTCGCTTCTAATGTTTTTCATTGTTATGTTGTAGGCTTAGACGTGATTGTTTATTGCAATGCTGCTATCGTGCTGTTTTTTGCAGCTATTGTTGAGACAAAATGTATCATATTTCATTCTAAAATGTACCCTAAAATCATGTTGTATTTTGGTTGTGAATAAAATTACAAAGAGAAAGAGAACTGGCTATAATATATGTTATATTTAATGTTAAATTTATAAAACAACCTACGACTTTTAGAGCGTGGAATTCAGTTCCATTGCGCTTATTCATGAAATAAGCGTCTTGTAAGGAAACAAAATATGAGGAAGCCTATTGAAAGCCTAATAAATTGGGTAATATATGGTAAAAACAGACATACTAACTGACTTTGCGTTGAAATATTGATTAGGAATAGATGTTAGCGCCACACGAGTGAAACATTTAAAAACTCGTTAAGTAATACATTTGATAATTAAAGAAAAAAATATTAACATAAAATAGCGTCAGACAGTGGCTAGCCATACAACTGAAGCTCAAACGGTCATGGATTTTTTTGGTCTGTGAAAGATATTAATGTATTAACCTCAACCTATTGGTAATGTGTACGGGCATAATGATAATATGGAAATAATTTATAACGTATCACATTCCGTATTAACTGGTCTTCGGTAGGTTAAGGTCGTTTTTAGAGATAAATACAGATTTATGGGTATATTGTTTATATTATATTACATTCAAGAATATAAAGTGTTTGTTACTTTATATAACCTATTCTTGAGTTAAAAAATTTACGCTTCATGTGGTACAAAGAAAAAAAGGCCCTCTAAACACCTCGTTAGTGAAAAAATATAATTTGAATATTATTTTAAAATAATAATTTTAAAGTAACGCAGCGAAACCAACACTGAAAGAGTAAAATAATGAAGTTACTTGTGCAAGCTCAGCCATGAAAATGTGAGCACAGAGTGCTTAAATAGTGGTACAAATTAAAAAAATACACTTTTGTACTTTTCTATTTCAGAAGTCAATGAAAATCATTATAAATGTTCTGTAAGTTCCATATCGGGTCAAATATTTCTGCTATATTTTATATGTCATAACATCACACACATTTTTAAAGTTAATTATAATGTTGCAAATTTGTAGAATTACATAGTGTAATCTAAATGGGTCACAGCTAATAATTTACTATTAAATTAAAAAAAAAAACAAAATATTTAAAGTTTTCTTTACTATGTAGAACCAAACATTGTACTTAAACAACTTAAAAGTTTGATTTAATTTTATTTTTTTATTAAGACAATGGTAAAGTTATATATTAACAGTAATTACTTATATTTTTTAGGTTTCGCAGCTGATATAAAGACCACATTGATCTTGCAAAA
Source organism: Plagodis pulveraria (assembly GCA_963890685.1). NCBI lineage: Eukaryota > Metazoa > Arthropoda > Insecta > Lepidoptera > Geometridae > Plagodis > Plagodis pulveraria. Next base: position 17,202,201 of record OY982961.1, read on the forward strand.
GAATTTGGTAATTCTAGCGAGTCATTGATTTTTGAAAAGAAATAGGTACTTTCTTTTTCATGTTGCTTGGTCTTTATAATTTTTTTTTATTTACACCTGATAGGCTAGTCTTCGACCACTATCTCCCCTGATGGTAAGTGATGATATGGTCGAAGATGTTGTTCAGGCTAACCTAGAAATACTGGCTCTCAAAAAAAAAAAGCTGTCGGAATACACCGTTAGATGCTTGTGACAGGTTTTCTGCTTGAGGGTGGTAGCTAGCCAGACGGGCATTTGTAAAATGCCCTATCACGATGCTGTAATGACTGCCATCCTAAGACAATAAGCGGGACCGACGGCTTAACGTGCCCTCCAAAGTATGGAAGCGCGCGCTCAGTAATAATACCACTAGCGCTCACCAATCCAAGTCATGAGAGAACGGCTAAGCAAACTTCGCTACGAGCGCTTCAAAAAACATTATGTTAAAAGATTAGAAAAAAAATAAATAAACTGTGACCATAGTTCTGGGAGATAAGATAAAATAACGGAGATAGGATTTCTATTAGCAAATAAAAATAAAACTCCTTAAAATGAGAATTGTATTGGAATTTGTAATACAATTCAAAATTAGTTCTCATAGGGGAAAAATTCAAACTGCATGTAAGAACTTCTACATGCACCAATTTCATTAAAAAGCCCTAATTTAATTATTTTAGTGTCGCCCTAATTTAATAGCCCTAATTTAATCATTTATATAATAAATTGTAAAGACAATTGCCGAGTTACTTGCCCGTTTTTATTCCAGTTACTAGATACCCGTTTACTGAATGCCGTAGTAGAATCTTATGTTAGTAAATATTTAAAATAAGTATCGTAGAATTCGAAATTGATTAAAATATTTTTCCATTGGTTTGAACATTATCGATACGTACTAAGCCCGCAGTGAGAAGTCAAACAGGTAAGCACCAGTTTGTTGACGAAAATACTAATAGTAGACAATTCGTACAATATGTGATTTCACCAGTTGTCATCTCTTTTAGTGGTCTTTGTTGGAATGGGACCTGTTTACTCTGGATTTGGAGATTATCTGGTAATATTTATTAAAAAAACAAGGTTCAACCAAGAAATTCATGCCAGAATGTTTTTTGACTTAGGTAGGATTCCTGGATGTCTAAATCATGAGATTTAGACATGATGATTACCCACATCATGATCATGATTTAGACAAATATTTTCCTAGGAGATTTGACGCCAAATTTTGTGAATCGTTCTTCAGCAATCTTTTATGATTTTTGTTGAACCCATCATAATAGTGTACATATGGTTAAGATAGGAACTATCTTACTACTACCAAGAAAGACAATCATGATGATGCTTATGCCACTAAACAAAGCGGGAAACCACAAATCTTTATTTAATTATAATGCTGTTATGTTTCTAGGACAAAAGTTATTACCGATATTTTATTTTGCCTTATTCCACATAAATGGTGCACTCAGTGCCCGAGATAAGCTTTATGCATGAAATGCAACTACTCCATAAAACGCACGGATTTACACTAGAAATAGACGTGGCTAGTTTTGCCGGATAACAAATAAGTAAGTTTGGCATAGGACATATATTATTATGATGTTCTAGCGTTTTACAAAATTGTAATGAAGAATTATTAATACAAAATTTCCATAGCTCACAGTTGCTTGAAGGGTAATTTTGCGATTTCCCACCTACGCTACTTTCTGGTACTAGACTAAAAAAATAACCAATATCTGTTAATAATTTCAATTCAAATATAATAATTTCAATTCACAAGGTAATGGTGATATTTATTACTTTTTCTGTTAATTGTTGTATGTTAAGGCTACTGAATTGAAGTTTATAAAATTTGAATAGGAGTAACCTGGCCTTAGATATGTCTACAGAAATAATCAAGATTTAATGGTTAAGCAAAAAATATCCGCGGTCAAACAAAAAAAGAAATACTTGCGGAACTTTTCCTATTTTGGAAGTTGGTTACGTAGTGGTGTTGGTGGTAGAAGTGATTTTACTTCTAGCCGTTGCTACATTATAAAAATACAAGCAAACAAATCGATAAACACACCTACAATATACACAGTGTGTTTCTCTTTGAAAACTATAGTGAGTTTTATCCATATTAACTTATTAGGAACCAGCTAGGACCCACGTTATATTTACCGGAAAGATTCCGACCAGTTTCGGACTGTTTTAAAGTCCTTCGTCTGGGAGTCACGATTGCGCGAAGCGACGAGCACAGACCTTGGCGCGTAACTGACGTTGCGAATGCAATGTCTACCCCGGCAGAAAAAAAAATCTATAATCCCCACGCTTAGCAGACGTCTTGGTGATCGCAGTGTGAGATATCAGTTCCTCAGAAAGCGCTTTTTCCCACCTTCTGGTGTGTTAACCTTAGTCGCCTCTTACGACACCCACGGGTAGAGAAGGAGGGGTGTGACAGTCTAGCTTGGCACCCCACGGGCTATATAATAAGCGAGCAATATGGAAAAAATAACGATATAGTGGCGTTCATTGAGAATATTTTGGACATGTGGATGGAACAATAGGAAGGGAAAAATACATTCTGACCGGATTAAAGACGTTTTGGACTCAGCCATGAAGAAGAATGTAATAAGATTAAAGGTAGCAAGAGGGGTATATGTCAAGGAAATAGCAAGTCAATATCCGCGGTCTTTGCCTATCTCTCCGTAAAAAGGTGTGATGCTATGTACGTATGTCATTACTACTACTAGTTTCAAATTGTACTAAAATTATCAATTACGTTATTTGTTTTTAAATGTAAAAACATCAAAATTATTTCATATTGATTTATTAAATTTGACAATTCTAAGTTTTCTCACTTTTAAAATTGAATATTTCAAGAAATAATACTTATCACTATACAGTGCTGTCACTGGCCGATTAAGTCACGTTATCGTCCAGAATAATATTTTCGCATCTCTATTTTCAGATTTCACGTACTTTACGACGATGCATCGGCTTTTATGAAAAATATATGCATGCAAATGCAGTGGATGTGATATTGGAAGAGTGTTTTCGTCGTCTGTGTTAGCTTTAGGGATTTTCTTCAATTTTATGGTTCAAGTTTGATGCATAGAAATAGAATTTGAAGTACTTAATGTTATCGCATTATGGCTAGTGGTATATTTAAAAGGTATATCTAAGGTTAAAATATTACTTTTGTAAGTATTTGTAATGTTAAATGTTATTGGTCTGTCTATACCTTCCTCTATACTGAAAACCCTAAATTAAGTTAAACGAAAAAAGTACAGAAATAAAAACACACTATTGTTTATATACTGCCCAAAACAATTTTGGTCATTTCTATTACATAATCTACAGCTAAGTTTGATATACATGTTTTATTATTTTTGTGTAATAGTTAATAAATATTTTCATATAAATTAAGGAAACACGATTTTGGTCATTTCTATTACATAATCTACAGCTAAGTTTGAAATGCATTTTGTTATATCTTACCTTGTTATTTTTTTTATTTCTACAATTAATAAAAATATTTAATCGAAACAAATAATGATGTACAACAACATCCACAAACAAATATCTTGTGGAATTATCTCCCATGCTCCAGTCAACACTTCAATGAGCTGCTACAGTGTTTAAAGTGTAACAGGTTTCCGGATGCGCCTGTATGTGTTCAATTAGAATCAGATCAGGGCTTACGAAGGCCACTCTATAATGAACTTCATGATGCCGTAAACTGACGTGATGGCTGCAGCATGTGGCCTACGATATAACATGCTGCATGCAAAACATGATCTTCGAGCACGTTTTGTATAATTATGTAAAATTAAGCACATAACCGCCCGGGAGACACCATCACGAGATCTGTGCGTTCGTCCAAACTATCTCCGCCCCAAACCATCACAGAGTCACATCCAAATTTGTCATATTCCTGGGCTCTCGCTGCACTGCATCACTCACCTGGGTGTCTGAAAATATGGAGACGACAATATGTTTGAAGGAATAGTGATTCGTCAGTATAAAGCACTGGCCTTCAATTCCAAATTGCCAATTAGAGTGATTTTGTGCGAGCCGTAGCATGCACCACTAAAACTGAACGGCGTGATATCTTCGACAATGCCTCTCCAATATTTAGTGGATGGTTATAATTAAAACCTGAAGCAAATAGTTAATTCTACGATAAAGTTTTACTCTCCTTAATGTTTTGAGCAGTATATAAAAAGTTGTAGTTTAAATATTTCAAATTAGCCCATAAATGATTACCTAGAGATAAAATATACAATCAGCGGTATTTTTTACACGGCCGCCTAAAAAAAGAGTTATCACAAAATTACAAATATACGATAGAAAAAAATTTAAGTCATGTGCGGTATTCGACCCAGTGTCCATCCACCCCTTTAGTCGGGGTAAGCTCTAACCAATTGAGCTAACATGACATGACGTCATAGCTAAAATCTTTCCTATCGTTCTTTAACCATCGTATTGGGATGGATGTGATGTAATCTGCATAGCAGGCGTTATTGCAAACATAAAAATATTTAAAAAAAAGAGAGTTATGTTTTCAGGGTTCATGTATGTCTGTATGTATTTTTGTGAGTTTGATTATTCAACCATAACTTTTAAATGGTTTAACCGATTTTAATGTAAGAGATATCGTTAGATTCGTCTTGATAGCACAGGTGACACTAAGTACATAAAAAAAGTAAAAACGAGCTGGCGGATTTTAGATGCCGTTATTGTGATATAAACATTTTTTTTTCTTCTTAACCCATCGAGTATCAAAATGGAGGTCTTTAACAAACGATTTTTTTTTTAATATAAATATTACTAGCAGCTTTAATTTCAATGGAACGCTAAAACGTTTAACAAAAACAAATAATATACAGCCAACAAATTTTTACTTGCGTACAAACATCTTTAATTATTATATTGTTAAAAATCAAACACGATTCGATGCTTTTAATTCATAAAAGGTTGTATTATTTCTAGATGCAAAATTTTTTAATTTCATTATTCTTTGAGGTGGTGTTAACCTCTTAATCTCAGATAAGTATAATATTCATGAAAGGTGACGCTGAGGTGACGATCAATGCCCTTAGTCATTGTTCTAATAAAATTTTATTCAGTCCCCTGACTCTTTCACATTTAGGTTGATATCTGATTTAAAATAAAACTAATCTCGAAAGATTGCGGCTTTCACTTTAGGCCATCCAACATTTTTGGAGTCTGTTGAAGTTTCTTCAACCATGTTTGATTCATGATTCCTGAAGATAACGTCACTTTGGTTAATTTCTTCGCATTTATTTCAGCAGTTTTATTTTATTTTAGGTAAAGGCCTTCTTAACCAGTCAATTGTAATTTTTTCTTACATCAAACACATACATTGTTTTCTCTATAATTTTGCCAAATATGACACTAAGATAAGTTTTGATACAGTAAATAAAAAAAACAATTGTAAATTTCTATGGTTATCTTGTTAAACAATGGTGTTTTATATCAGCATATCACTTAATCGGACAAAAATCTAAAAGAAACGTATATTTTTAACATAATTTTTTTATGAGTTCATTGGTAAGTTGGTATAGTGTAGCATTAAATTGCTATTTAGTTTGTGACCATTGACTCTAATAATTAAAACGCTTGACCCCAAATAAGATGCATTAATAAGTTAAGTAATAAAATTAGATATTCAAATAATTTCTTAAATTATTAGGTACATTCTACGTCATCGATAAGTATATTTTAAACAGCAAATAATGATTTAATACACGTATAATATTTAAGTTATATAATAATATGAAATTGCATCATACCCATGCCTTCAATAAAAAACTTTGTTAGAATAACATATTTTCAATATAGTCGTATAGTCAATTGTGAAAACTACCTAGTCTGCTGATATGAGAACATAGATAATGCTCATAAGGCCGCGGGGTGTGACGAATTCAAGCTACGTTCTGGTTTTGAAACAAACAATGAAAGTAAAAAACAATCAACTAACGCCATCAACTAAAAGGTATTTATATTCAAGTTAAAATCAAATCCACTTATTTGCACTCAGAATTTTATTCAAATTCCTCAAATACCCGACCCCACAAAAAGGTTTCTATTCAAAGCCGCTTCATCCAAATTAAACCACTTGACGGGTTTGACGTGAGGTTGTCAGACATTGTAGCTAGAACTCAACTGCCTAAACTAGAGGGATGCAAGAGGGTTTACTGGAGCAGATTAAAAAATCGTTGCTTCGTTTTGCACCAGCGGGGATTTTGTCTGTGAAATATTTGCCTGTGTCTAGTGCCGAAATTGGAAAATATTTCGATAGTCCTTTTGCCTTTTGAAGAGCATGTTATTCGTATACGTATACATTTCTTATACATTTGTGTTGAGTGTTTTAAGCATGCAAGTTCTACTAAGGTTTTTAATTTTTTTTTTGTATATAAAAAGATATTTCCTGCTTATATGTATAATCAATGTGTATATGTTTCTACCGTTTATGTCAAAACAGGCTGCCAGATGGTAATCATCAGCATCATCATCAGCCGGAAGACGATAAATAATAGCTATTAGCCTCTTGTAACTATTTGCTACCGTGAATTTTATGATATCGTCAGTGCACTCAGTGGGGAGTCTACCAACTTTACGTCTTTCGGTGTAATGTGGTAACCACTCAAGAACCTCTCTTCCCCATCAGTATTCAGTTCGTCGAGCAATGTGGCCTGCCCATTGCCACTTCAACTTCTGAGAGCTATGTTGGTGACTTTGGTTCCTCGGTGAATCGTTCCGGATAATATCGCCCAAAGGAACTCCGAGCATAGCTCTCCTCCATAGCTCGTTCAGCGACTGAGTTTGCGCCACAGTTAAAGATTACGTCTCAGTGCCATAAGTCATCACTGGCAACAAACACTGGTTGAAGATTTTGGTCTAGATGTTAATACGCTTAGATATTTTCAAGTAAGAAGTAGCTAAGCAGTTTGTGAAACTGCCGGAACTGAATGGGATAAACATAAACGTATGTATTCATAAAAAAAAACTCAATTGTGTAAATATACCATATACAACTGTAGAAACACGAACGAGCAGCGACGAAAGTGAAGAACCCTTTCTCAAAGGTCTAACAACATATTTATACTGTTATTTTTTCCCACCGCCCACACTTTTCTGAACTTGAGCGCACATGACGTCATAATTTTATTCAGTGCTGCCTAACAGCAGGGCAGATAACATAACTTATACTTAGAAAAGCCTAGATATTTGTTATTTCATGGCATTTTCTTGCGGGTATATAACGTCTGTTCCTTTTTTTATTTTGTTTTGTTGCAGATATCTTTTTTTGAAAAGGAAGCGTGTATATAGATTTGTTGTTATTAAAGTTTCAATGTATTGCTAACAAAAAGAAAACAAGCCCTGATTTTATTTATTATTGTTTGTCTTTACATATACAGTTTATCAGATAGTAACGAATGATTAAGATGAACTGTCATTCACAATTTATGAATACGCCAGATTAACGAAAAACACAACTCATTTGGACTACCAGACAAATAAGGCCAAATGTGTGGCGTGCTCTCTAAAAGCGTCAAATCTAAAAGCAAATATTGCCACTAATGTAGTGTCAAACCGCAAAACCACTGTTGAATGCATCAACTTGATTCAAGTTCACTTACAATTTCTGAACAGGGCTTTAGTTATTTACCCAACTTCGTAAATAATTAAAACCCTGTTCAGCAATTGCTCCTAATTCAATTACAATATTTCCGTTAAGGTAATAATGTCACAATCTCAAAGGATGCCAGGCTAGAATTTGCATCCCCCTGTCTTTTTCCAATGGAGTCTTAAGAGGCGCCGAAGAAAAAAATATCAGAAGGCGTTTGCGCTCTGTTTTATTTCAGAGCATTTTCAGCAGCAAAACTCAATCACACGATTGCAATGTAAGATACTTTCAAACAATTCTTCTGTTGTTTGTCTTTTTTCTACGGAGTCTTAAGAGGCGCCGAAGAAAAAAATATCAGAAGGCGTTTGTCCTCTATTTTCTTTCAGAGTATTTTCAGCAGCAAAACTCAATTCCATGATTGCAATGTAAGATACTTTCAAACAATTCTTTTCTTGCTGTTCTCATAGTAGTCCAGGTAACGGTGCAGCAGAGAGTGCTACGATTCTCTGGTAGCAACAACTCTACATGTAGACAGGCATCCCACGAGACAGACCAACGAGTGAGTCTTTCTAAGAGCCAATAGATGCAACTGGCTAATTATCTTTTATTTTGGCTTTTAATATGGAAGGCCTTCATTCAACAGTAGCTGATTTGCTTTTGATTGCTGATAATGATACCCTAAGTTAAGCATATTATGAACATATTTTTGTAGGTGAGATGTTGGCGTATTGTATTTGTGCATAAATGATAAACTTAAGTAAAGTTCCGCTATAAAATTATTGCATTTATTCAGAACGTCCAATGAGACTGAGGGCCTCTCTTAAAATAGCGTATTATATATTCGGCTTTGCCAACCACTAGAATAAGTTATTCAGAGGCTAGACCAAAGCCATTAAACTGTCAGTTTTAATTTACTATTAGCAATTTCTCTCCCGAAATTTATTCCGTTAACGACTGAAAGAGTTTTTTTACCGATTTCAAAAGTATCATGTATCGAATTATAAATTTTTAGTCACGTAAAAAAATAGTTTGTGAGAATGACTCAATAAATTTAAATTTATATTATAATTTTTGAGTGTCAGTTATAAAAGGTTACACTTTAAAACATCTTCGATCGCATCGTCACTTAGTTATCATCATCAGGCGCGATAGTATTGTCACCTTCTTACCTAAGATTGGTAGTAGTAATTAATAATTCAGTATACAGTATAATGAAGAGAAGGGTCGTGGATCTCAGACAGGCATGGCAATTAGCAAGCTTCCCTGTTGTAGGACTTATCTCCGGTCCGCTAGTAAACGAGTTGATGCCCAGCAGCAGGTCTGCCGTGCAGTAGCTCAGCTCCAACACTGCCGCGCCGGTAGGTTGTCCCAGCTAGGTGCTGTAGAGACGTGAGATTGGCCGCGGTCGGTGCTGGAGGTCAAGAGACGGCCGGAGTTCAGCGTGGTACGGGAAGCTCAGCCTAGTACTGGAGTTCAGCCTAGTACTGGAAGCATCGTACTGGAACCTTTTCCTAATGGGGTTTCCGAAGTTAAAAAATAAACTAATTAGATTGAATTGCTTTCTACAATTATTAGTTGGGTCTTATTTAAATCACTTGTTCAAGGCGTGGCTCGCAGCAAAGTCTGCCGATTTTCACTGTCGTGAACTCGTAAACTATGCCGGATGTTCGTGATGCGTTTCATGACCAAATATCGTCACGAAAAAGGCCACTAAACCGTTGGGATAATTAATCCAATCAGCCAAGTCAATTTAAATAGTTTTTAAAACACAATGTTCCTCTAATAGGAAGTGAAAATCACCCGTGGTGATTTTTTGACGTTCATTAGTTTGACATTTAATGAGCAAGCACCTCCTGACATATATTAGCCTGGCTTTTAGCAAGGTGACAGTATCCAAAGCCTATCTGCTATATTACATTTAATATCCAACATAATAACACACATTTTGTTATAACTTCAACCCTACCTATTAGGGTACAACTCTTTATGTAAAATTGTAAATGATAATAATATAATGAAACATTTGTATTAACTAAAACAACATGATTATATTTAAAAATGTATGTTTTCTCACTTCATATTGAATTTTACTTATACAATATGAAACTTTAAAAAGTTTGTCTATCTATACTAAATTAGCCACTGTTTTCACCAACACTTATTGGAAACACAATAATTGCTAAGTTTTGTGATTTCAACACGTTTTTACAGTTTTCAGCTTTACTGAAACTTTTTCATTGCCTTTGTTGCTGCAAACACGTGTAATAGTGACCTAATTACCACTGATTGTATTTCAATAATGCAGTCGCTCATTTCTTCATATTCATAATATTCTAATGCTCAATGACAGTGGCTATAAAATATCTTCCTGGGGGTCTTAAGTTTTTTTTTTTTTTTTTTTATTCCTGATAGGTTAGCCTTTGTCCACTATCTCACCTGATGGTAAGTGATGATGTGGTCGAAGATGTTGTTCAGGCTAACCTAGAAGTACTGGCTCTCAAGGACAGCTGCCGGAACATACCGTTAGGTGCTTGGCGACAGATTTTCTACTTGAGGGTGGTAGCTAGCCAGGCGGGCATTCGCAAAATGCCCTACCACCATGCTATAACGACTGCCATCCTAAGACGACAACCGGGACCGACGGCTTAACGTGCCCTCCGAAGCACGGAAACGCTCAGTAGTAATGTCACTAGCGGTCACCCATCCAACTCCTGACCGCGCGCGACGTTGCTTAACATTGCTGATCGGTTGAGAACAGCTAAGTAAACTTCGCTACGAGCGCTTCAAAAGTTTCATCTTTGTTTTAACGTATGGTAGGCTTATACACATAATAAATTTCACTATGTGCTCCATGGCGTAAAACTTGTGTAAGCTATCTAATTTTTTTCTTCTTCAGACTAGATAAATGTAGTTATTTAAGGTCTGTAGTTATTTATCTTTTTAACAGCTTCTGAATTAGCGAATTGCAACTGGATTTCAAAACAGGTATTTTTGAAAGGCCACATGTTCCGATTCTATCCTTACAGTATATTCGACTACATCTCAAGTAGAAAATATGTAACCAAGCAACTAACGGTGTGTTCCAGCAGCAGTCCTTGAGAGCCAATAATTCTAGGTTAGCCTGAACAACATCTTCGACCACATCATCACTTACTATCAGTTAAGAAGGTGGTCAAAGGCTAACATCAGCAATAACAAAAAACAATATAGACGTAAATATTATTCAGGCTGATTGTGCGCTTCAAACAAAGTAATGCGGCCGCACCTAAGCCTGTGACCCTGTCATGATAACATAAGCACCACGCATATAATGTTTCCTGTCTTTTCGAGATTTTCCGTCTCACTTGCTCCACGCAATCATGTAAAGGATTAACTACAATGGAAATCGGATGTGGTCGGGTAGGTCCGAGGTTATTTGATTCCGATTTGTCGGGATGGGGGAGAAAACCCAATTTAAAGGGGATACATGATATAAGGAGAATATAAGACAATAAGATTCTTGGAGTTCGAAGCTTATTTGGTATGATCATAACCTTATTTTGCTATTTACTCTATTTTTATCTAGCCAATTTCGTGTTCCGTTTTTATTGTTCATATGTAGAAGTTATTTCATATAAGGTGAGGTAAAGAATCTTCTATCATGTTGTTGTGGTATGATTTTAGTAGTTCTGTGAATCTGTGCAAATGTTGATGATATTAAACTTGTTGTAGGTGAAGGTGACATAAATAAAACAGCCCAAGTGCAATTTACATTTTATAATTATTACTTGTTAGGCAAGATGCTATGCTAACACATAACCTGTGAAAATTGCAACATGCATTATTGCCGTTCCACAGATACAGCCCTTTGAAAGACGTGCGGACGGAGCGACCACCGAGGCTTCCTAATAGGGTTATTTTAGTACGGATCCCTAATACCTTGATAAACTTAGTTATTTATTAACGTCCCGTAATAAGAAAATAAGGATTTATCATCATATAAAATTTGTTGCACGTGGTACTGATGGTATAAAACTTATTCTAAGATTATTAGTAAAAATTACGGATAAGAGCAAGGTTACCGACTGTCATCCAGTGTTGTCGCTTGTGCCTTTCAGTTGGAGGTTTGACTCTTATAAAGGTCGATTTTAATATTGACATATTCCACATTGTACTTTCACGTTCAGAAAAAAAAAAATATAGAGCCACTGCTAGAAGAACGGGCAAGGAACTCGGGGCCATTCCTTTAAACTACTTTTATCAACGCGTTACATAGGTACTAAAATTTGTTGCACGTGGTACTGATGTTATAAAACTTTTTCTAAGATTATTGGTAAAAATTACGGATAAGAGATTATTTACTGTTCAAATTTGTCTATCTAGGTCTCATACTTATATGGGTAAAAGCGTTTTACATACTCAATAAATGTTGTTTAGCTATCAACAATGTTTTCTAGCACCAAACTTTAAAAGCTGGTATTCATGCATGGCTAAGTCTCCTACAATTTTTTACGTCACTTATTAAAAAGTGTGATAATCGAAAAGGCCACAAAACATTCCCTTCTTAAATACAATTATTGAAGTAGTAAAATCGCTCGGGTGCATGCTGTGTTCCAGTAAATACTTCTCTCTCAGATTGAGGTCAAAACGGACATTTAAAAGAAATGATACAAAAAGCACCTCGCAATATCATTTGGAATAACTGATTAACTTCCATCATAGTAAATGAGCTTCTAGGATACAGAACCAGAAGTTTCTTACTCAACGACCCTCGTAATTAAGGATATTCATCAAACTTAGTCGTAGCCATAAAGTGGGAGTCATGAAACTGTTAATTCAACTCTAGATTTACGCTTGTTTTATTAGATCATTTATTTTCATCACTTACTTGCTCGTTTCCAGCTGCAATTAATGCAGAGCTTCGGCGTTTAGGTTAGTTGGAAATGTTAATAGGTTTAATTATTTACAGTTCTATGTATATTATAGCAAGAGTACCTTGTTGCAGAAAACAATGCAAATTACTAAGTGTACCTCCAACAAACATAACTTGATAATGTTATTTTAGTTAACTTCATATGACTTTTATGTTTAAACATAACATGTCAATTCAAATAACAAGCATATTTCTTTAAAATATGAAAAACCCAACTTCTTTGAAAAATACACCTGTTTTTCTGATTTAACCATTATCGTGTTTTCAACCATATAGACGTTATATATATATATATATATACATATATATATATATATATACATATATATATATATATATACATATATATATATATATATATATATTTATTTATATGTATTTTTCAAATGTCCTTCTAAATCCCTTAAATTTGATACCCCACTCCAAGGTATTGAAATTTTTTTTATAGCCCGTACATTTAATCATTTGAAATCCGCAACGTTGATATTTTAAGCATTTCATATATTCGTTGACACTCGCGCTATCAAGAGAAATCCAGTGACGTATCATTTAAAAATAGATAATTTAAATTTTATTATGGAAAATTTTAAACCACGTGCGGTATGCGATTCGTACCCATGTTTATCCATTCCTCAAGATAAATTTGAGCTTTGACCCACTTGACCACTTGCTCTGTCAACTGAGCTATCATTCCTATTTCTTTCAATTTCGTACGTATAGGTCGTGGCCTAATCTTACGTAGATTAGGCCACCACCTATACGTACAGTGAGCGCATTTCAGTGAGTTGCGGTAGTCACACAAGGACTTTTCATCCCCATCAGTAATTGTGTCATCGAATATAGTGGCTTGTCCAACTGCCACATCAATCTTTAAAAGTATCAGGACTGTATTTGGTAATTTAATGAATTACCTCATTTCAACTTGAATGGGCGAGATGTTAAAACGAATATATGTCATGTAATTTTACCAGACACTTCTTAGACAAGAAGGATACTAGGAAAGGCCTGTATGCAGTAGTTGGATATACCTAATTGGACAGGCCATCCAAGCAAAAAACAAATATTGTCGACTACTTAGAGAGTTTAGTTTCAAACAAATTGTAGTACGGCTTCCAGTCTAAGAGTTTCAATGAATTTTAGACGAATAACGTCTCTCGTGTTGTTTGTAATCTTATTAACATTGTAGTGTTTCTATACACTTCCTTGCTTCGGTACACTAACAGTCGATTAAGCATTGGTGAAAAGACTACAGCACTATGAAAACTTCCATTACCTGCATTGTTATATGGTTGAGGTACACGAGAGGTGCCAGGGAATAATGGCTTTTTATTTCATCCACATGCTTGGCAATTATTTTGATTAACGCAGTAGGCATTGCGTCCCACCTTTTTTGCGGGTGTTTGCTTTATGATGCAAATTCGACCCCGATATTCCAACACTAAATTTATATTTGTATTTAAGGATTATAAATTAATATATCCTTATGTTTATTGAGGTAACATGACTAAATTCATGCGGTTAAATTTTTTAAAGTAAAGGTGAAGTGGCTATTATAATACTTTATTCGCACATTTATTATTACTAAGTGTATTGTATTCTTTTGACGGCTGACATAAGCGAAATCCATAATCCATCGATAGTTATTTGAGTAAAAATGTATGTGATTAAACTTTGGATTGAAATAGTTTTATTTTAAAAATAACAATGTAACTAACTTTAGTTTTGATGTCAATTTAAGGTCCCACTTAGCTTGGGATAGATATTTATATATATATATATATATATACACATATATTAAAAGAGATTAGTCAGAACTTTTAGTGGACAGTTTCGTCATTTATCTAATGTCACGAGATCGTTACTAACATTTTGTTTTTAATGTAAGTTATTATTTGGTATCGAATCCAGGTAGGTCTATAATCGTCATTAAATAAAGTTACGAGGGTGCCAAGGCAATTTATTAGGGTAGCTATTTTTATGGCTTCACCTGTTTCTTGCGTGACATTGATTGTTTTGTTTTTCGTTCCGGAACAAAATTGTGGCCTGAATTTGATAAAGCAGATAATTTGATTTATGTAAATTATGCGTTGGCTTAAACAGTTTCTTGATCAAATTGGCATATTTTAGCATTATTTTTATTGAAAACGAGACACAAGCTATTTGAGTTTGTAAAATTAATAATGGTTTTACTATCATACTTGCTTTATCTCATATTACTATATTGAGGCAAATTCTGAAATGTATACAAAGTCCTAAGAAGGTGCAACGTTTTGAAGTCATAAAATACGGAACACTTACCTACAGTTGAGTAAAATCTTATCAAAAAACAATCGAAAAAGATTATAAATCATAACGTAATACAATAAATGTCAAACGAGTACGTAATTCAATAAACGTTTTTATAATAGTGTTAAAATTAGACAATTAGCTCGTCTCTTAAATCTTAATTATCTTGTAATTCATCAGTTATTATAGCTTAAAACTACATATTTCAATTTACAGGGTTGAAGTAGGTATAATCTATTTCATGAATTTTAAATAGGAATCATAGAAGAAAATAAAAAAAAACTGGAATGATAAAATGGGTAAACGATAGAGCACGTATACCGCATACCAGACAAGTTATGGTTGAAAACCAGGTATTTCGGTAACTCGTACAAATTTTATGCTCATTTGGTACATACAAAATTTGGGCGCGTTACTGAACTAGTCTAAATACCATCACACAAAGTTTCTTTGTTTCTAATGATTAAACTTCTCATAAAATACCTTCCTATGGCTATGACTAGCCTACCGTCTTCAACAAATTTTGCAGTGTTAGGAATTAAAAGCGGTTATAATGAGACACAAGCAAAAAATAAAAATATTTTAGCCATATCTTTGAAAGTATACATACGTAATGACCCTGTTCGTTCACAGATCACTGGTTTCCACTAGAATAATTCCATGTGATCACCCTTTGATAACGTAAAGCCAACCCACTACATGATGATTACGCTATAATATCTGATTGATCCATTTGTGTTTTATCCGTTCCTCGTAATAAGAGCTATCAATGAGTTTTATACGATTATGCTATTATACCAATTTGAATGATAATTATATCGAAGAAACCTCCAGCTACCCGTTTTTAATAACCTTGCTCATGAAATATCTTTTACTTTTTTATGTTATTGTGACGGAATAAACTCGAGGCCCACCTGATTTTAAGCGGACTACCTTAATTATATTCACCACAAGTCACGAATTGCACTGCGCTCGTCACTTTGAGACATATTTGTTAAGTCTTATGTGGCTGTAATTTCACTGTCTCTCTAGGACTACTGCCGGAACACACCGTTAAGTGCTTGACGACAGATTTTCTATTTGAGGGTGGTCGCTAGCAGGCATTCGCAAAATGCCCTTCCACCATGCGGTGAAGCTCAAGCCGGCGGTGGGGATCGAACCAGGGTACTGCGGCGCGGCAGTCCATAGCTATTACCGCTGGACCATGATTGTATCTTAACTTATCATTGTAAAATTCGAGATCTTAAGATAAATTACCCCAAAACAAATGTACTTTAATTTTAATATAGCTTAAAAATATATGATCTTATATGAATATTTAATCTGTTTGTGGTCATATTATTTCATCAGTTATTAATTTAAAATCCTATAACGCGACAAATACTTGTTTTTTGACTGCTCTTTACGTAGTATCCATGTATGATAAGTATCATGAGTCATGGCCCTGATATAAAAAACTAAGTTAGTTCGGAAAGAGTATCGATCTACCGGTTTCCTTTATTAGTAAGAAATAATGAACATCGGCTTCCAAGTATCTTAAGCCGGATGCATGCTTGATCTTACTTGGCACAAGTTGGGCAAAGTGAATTCTCGGCGGCAAATATAACTATGAGTCTAGATTTAATATACTACTGTGACGGTATCTTTGTTTACGTAATGCAAATATCAACTTCAGTATGTGTTTTAAACTAATAATATGTTGAGGCCATTTGAATACAAATTTGGATTTATGTATACCTTACGATAGTTGTCGTGCATATTAATTTTGAAGTAATGATAGCCGAACGGTAATAGCTATGGACTGCGGCGCTGCAGGTCCATGGTTCGAATTCCACCGCTGGCTTGAAATTCACCGCATGGTCGAAGGGCATTTTTTGAATGCCCGCCTTGCTAGCTACGACCCTCAAATAGAATATCTGTCGCCAAGCACCTAACAGTGCGTTACGACAGCAGTCCTTGAGAGCCAGTAAAATTACAGGTACATGAGACTCAACAACTATATGTCTCAGGGTGACGGGCGCAGCGCAGTTCATCCCTTGTGATGAAATACATCTGTTATAGGCAGTGGTTACCGCTTAACATCAGGTGGGCCTCATGCTTGATCCACAATTACATTAAATAAAAAATAAAAAATAAATTGAGCGTTAGCTATAATTGTATCAAACTTCAGGATTCCCCACAACTTTGGCACATATAAAACAATTTATTTTTCCATTACCATTTTTTTCTGCCTACGATTCCATTCTTGCGCAAGTTCCGACCGTAATTTGCATTGATTACTGACATAATTTAAATCACTTTGATCTTCAGCATTTCATCATCAATTCATCACCCCTTACTTAATTTGATCTTACAAGCGTATATATATTTGGAGTAACTTATATTTTCAACGTCAATTGCACGCACAGACGCGGCACCTATACGCAATAAAATTGGATCTGCGTGTATTTTCACTTTTTTCTGACCACTATCTTCGTATCAGAAAAATAACTATGTGGTCGAGGGTATTAAACAGGTTTAACTTGAAATGAGAACTGGCTTTAAAGGCAAGGGAAATACCTGCCTGCTAGCATTTACAAAATACCTTACCACTAATCTTAATTACGGAGAGTATAGGACGATGCATTGCACGAGCTACAGTCTAGGATGGTGACATACGAGTACACTCACAAGTAAATAAGGGCCAACACGTTAACATAGCTCGTGTCTAATCTGCAAACTCATATAGAATTTTAAGAATTGTAAAGTATTACAATTTCGTACACTTTGAGAACATTTAAAAAAGCAAATAGTTCTAAAAATGCTTTGAGACTAATTTATATAATAATGTCTGATTACTAAACCTGTATACTTTCAAATATTTCTGGTAACTTTATTGGAGTTTATATTCAGTACTTGCATGTTTGCCGTCCCTTTATACCATCTAAGTTCATTTTGTTGCAAGAATACTTTATTATAACGTTAACGCAACCTTAATAATTTTGAGAGTTTTTTCCTGTAGACATTTTTAGGGTGAATATAATAATATGTGACATTAATCAGGAACTCAATTATATCAAACATAATTCATGACACTTTCCTACCTCCAGTAAAATCTATTGATAACATTGGTGATACACCAATATTATCTTTACAAAATAACTTTTGTTTGTGAGCCAAATCCGAATACAAAAAAAAGTTATTTTTCACCATCTCCATTCGCATCAGCTCTAACCGTCAGGTAAAATTGTATCTGATGGAACCTCCACCTCTGTAGTACGATCAATAGAGTATGTATTTAAATAATTAAACATTCATATTTTGTTATGTTTTTGGAGTGGGTTTAAAGCCACCATAATAAAGTGATAGGATCCCCGTGTAGTAAACCTTATTTATATTATGAAACACAACCAAAATTATAATAATAACAACACTGAGTAAGTTCATAAGCTGTAACCATAGACTAAAGTTATCAGACGATCAAAGAGATCGATTATGTAGCCAAGGTTTAGCATAAACTAATAAGGGACACCTGGTAAGGAACAATACATAAATTATCTCAAAATCTTAGATGTATAGTCTTCAATTTAATCATAGAAAGGTATCAGTTTATCGAACTCTATCAAATATTTGAATAGTGATGGATGTTAAGTAAAATAAATTATAAACAATTAGTGATTTTGTTAGTTATTAGATATATGCCACACATTTTCTGATTCCTGTATCAGCTTAAAGATTTACTACTAAAAGGTATATTTTAATGGAAGAATGCAGTTGTTACGCTGAGCCTAAAATCTAAAAAAAAGTTGATGAAACTCCACCGAAACAGTCGTTACCCTACCCGTCTTCTGGTTTAGGCAAAACCCGCCAATCAGTTTTTATGACTCCTATGGGAAGAGATAAAGGAACTACAATTCTAGCTTGGTACTTATCAAGCAGATTTATGGATGCATCTTAATACAAGAAAATTATCCTATTTAAAGGTTTGCTTCAAATCATTTTGTTTGATTTTTCTCTGTACGTAGCACAGACTGCAACACATCGGGCTTAGCGTTTATTCTTCAAACCATCAAGCAAGTTACGTTTAGAACTGTCAAGTGATATCAGATGACGAAATGTTGTGCAATACATGTAATACAACTGGTCAAGTGCGAGTTGGATTAATACACCGATGGCTCCGTACTACGAGTAACACAGAATGTATCATAAAATCGATATTTCTTAAACACAGTATGAGAGCCTTGCGGGCATATATATTTGACTACTTTATTACCACAGAATAAAAATGTCATTACTGAGGTTGACGTTATTATGTATTACTGTTTTTACGATAGACACAAAAAACTTTGTGAAAAACTAAACATATAGTATCATCTCTCCAATAATCACATCTGTTTTGACGCTTCAATCACAACGGTATAGTACCACCAACTTAACTGTGCAGTTTTCGAAGGCGCTACTGGTCATGGAAATCAACAACAAACTGTCATAATTTAAAGGAATTTTGTAGTTTTTTTTTCTGCCACCTGAACAGATAAGTTGGCGGGTTTGTACTCATGAATATTAATATTATCATTAAGACGTGATAGCTTGCAGGAGCAGTCAATATCCGTCCATTTAATAAGGATAATGTTGTGGGTTGACGTATGAATGGCATAGACGGAAATCAAATTTAAAATACTACACTACTTTTGGGCTGCCGGGCTAAGATGTAAGCTGAGGCAACTAAGAATAAAATACCAGAAGGTTAGCAGCAGCGCCTTCTGACGAACTGCACTCAACTCTTACACTGCGATTCGCGAGATGCTTGCCAAGCGTGGGCATTATGGTACCCCCACTGGTGACAATCTGGCTGATACAGCAGACTACACTTGATTCGGATTTTTTTCGTGATTTCATCCGCGTGAAATTTAAACTGCTATTTTACACTGCGATCCCCGAGACGCCTGCCAAGCGAGTGGATTATGGTAACCCTCACTGGCGACAATCCGGCTGATACAGCAGACTACACTTGATTCTGTTTTTTTAAGTGATTTCATCCGCGCAATTTAAAGTAGGATCACAAATAATAATGTAGTCATATAATAATCACAATTAAACATCACAGGACGTTTAATTGTGATGTTGAAGCGTTTTATGTCGGGGAAATAATGATAGACTTTACTTCTTAAATCATATTAATATTATTTCCTGAAAACTTTTACAACTTCTCAAGACTGACGTCTAATAATCAATTGTTTTACAACAATTCTAACTATTTTAAAATGGACAACCTATGACAATCTATACAAAATGAGATTGTATAACAATTTATCTATGGATAACTAAAAAGGTTGAACGTGCGCCGCCACATCACCCCCCTACGAAGAAAAGAAAACCAAGGGGGAAAAAAAAAAACTATTATTACAGATCTAAAATGTTTTTAAACCTAACCCTTCTACCAGATCTCGTAACAACTGGAGTTGGCGAGGCTGCAAGAGGTGGTGAACTATTGGCGGTCAACTCAACTGGACCAGCAGATCGCGGATATAACGAAAGGTTGCCCGTCGTTGATGGTTCACTGAACGTTGGAGCGGACGAAATGGGAGGTTCAACGTGAGCTGGCTTAATTCTATCTATGCTAACTGTTGATTCTTTACCTTTAAGGTCGATAGTGAAAGTTTTGTCCCCTCTCCTTTGCATCTGGTAGAGAAAAAGGATGCAACCTGGCGTCCCTGCGGCGATTATCGCGCGCTGAACGCCCGCACTATTCCCGATCGTTACCTAGTCAGTTATCACGTCGGGGTCACCAGATGAAGCGTTTTATGTCGGGGAAATAATGATAGACTTTACTTCTTAAATCATATTAATATTATTTCCTGAAAACTTTTACAACTTCTCAAGACTGACGTCTAATAATCAATTGTTTTACAACAATTCTAACTATTTTAAAATGGACAACTTATGACAATCTATACAAAATGAGATTGTATAACAATTTGAACGTGCGCCGCCACAATGTGATAAGATTAATTTAAATTAAACATAAGAAATATTATGTACATAGATATTATTTCGGATGAAAATTATAACTTCAAGCGGGACTTGAACACGCATCTCAAACCCCAGAATACCATCATAGTACATTTCAAATTATGTTTGCATCTTTTTTTTATTATAATTATTATTATTTAATATATTTACGTATTTTTCGTCAATGCTCTTAAAATCATATTAGTCAAATTACATACGTATATTAGATAGATAACACTTTATTGACACAATACAAATTTACAAACTTTAAACTTAAAAACATTAACACAGGTCACACCTACTTTTACTGTTAATTAACAGTAAAAGTAGGGGTCACACCTACTTTTACTGTTAATTAACAGTAAAAGTAGGTGTGACAATGGGCGGTCTTATCTCTGAGAGCGATCTATTCCAGACAACCCGTTACAAAAGGGTTATTATAGTTAGATATATATATTATAGTTATATTGCCTTGTTGTGATTTACAAATAGCGTTGAACAAGACAATGGCAATTCGTTCTTATTTTACAAGACCTTCACCGATCGTACCTTTTACGTAAAGGGCTTCGCTAGCTTTTCAGTCCGTATTTTTTTTCCCTATTCCCCTTCTACGTCTCTGTATTTAGGGCGTTCAACCAACTGTCAGTCACAAGCCCAATAACCTCGTCAGTTAATTTAGTAAGCGGGGACGATGTAATTAATGTATGCGTATGATGTTTTTCTCTTACAATGTACGGTTTATTGAGTTTCTGAAAGGTTTATTAGATTTGGGGTGGTATTTAATTTTTGACAGGTATTATTAAAATGTATCTTTATTCTTTATCTCTATGAAGTATATATATCGTCTTGGCCCGAATTGATTTGACATTGTGAATTCGCGGGTAGCAGTTACAAGTGGCAAATATAATGTTATGTTTAAAAATAGTTAATAGTGGAGCGCTTTGTTTATAGGTTCTAGCTTATGATTACAAAATCCTAAATTGACTAGAGAAAAAAATATAGTCATATGCGGGATTCGGACCCGCGTCCATCCACCCCTATAGCCGGGGTACGCTCTGACCGACTAGCTAACATGGCATTATGACTCATAACTCCAATTTTTGCTCTCGTTCTTCAACCATCGTATGGTTTGTAATTTTGTAATGTTATCTCCAGAGCAGGTGTTATTGTAAACATAACAGTATTAAAATCTAGCTGATGATGATAATAATAATAATAATGTCGAAATATACTGTTTATTGTTATAGTAATACCAAACTCAAAAACAGCCACAAAAAGGTTACCTTGACAAAAGAACTCAAGCAACGGCGCAGTCAATTATGTAAGTCACGGTAGCGGAAACATAACGTTAGGCTTAGAAATATTTCATCTATTGTGAAGCTAATCGGAAACAAACTTAAACAAGTGTTATATTAATCTCTAATGAAAAAATTATTGGTGTTTATTTTCAACAAGCTAATGGATGGTTATGGTATACAAAAATAGTATTTTCTGTTTTTTTAGCAACATTTGATCATACATTTATGCATTAAAACATTACATCTCATTGAGATAAACTCTGATACGCGGTTACATTGCGACCGCGTTTTGCATGCAGGTCGAAAGCTAATTATATTTTCCAGAATTCGGAGTACGTGGTCGACCAAAATGTGGGCAATATTTTGTCTCCACGAATGGCCATTGCAATTCATCGGTGCAATACACCTAGCATACTAAGTGTGCGCTACCAACGTGAGTTACCTGCAGTGTTTGGACAGCTAATAAGTCTACAACGGCCATTAAACCATCCAACTGGTTTTTAAAGTGGCTGTAGTATATAAAGTTACACATATTTTAACATAAATATATAACATCAGGCCCATTTATTTTTTTCATTTCCAGCATATTTTTTTTACATTTTCAGAAACAGGCATCGCGACAAAAAAATATGTTGATATCATACATTTTCTTATCTCCAATTAATGCTACACTCCTAACATTTAATAAAAAAGGGTAAACTATTAAAAAAAAAGCAGTAAACTTGCGACATGAAAATCTAATGAAGCCATCCTTATGACTTGTACATGAACCTTTTGTTGCAGTCCAGAGCCGATAAAGTTAACTTGATTATTAAAAATTACATAAGTTTTGAAATATATAACTATTGCTACAGTTATTTAAATATAATTAGTAGTCTCTACTTACTTTTGATACCTACTCTGCGCTCATTATATTGTTCCTGGTCATATTCTAGTAAAATTACTAAAGTGTATCCAAAATATATCCATTGGAAACGATAAAATTCGGCAAGAAATAGATACAATGCTTACAACATTCCTTACACGACAAAAAATTTAAAACATGAGGATGAAACTAAACACTTTGAGCCTTAAATTTGTTCTTACAAGCTACTAAAACTCAATTTTAACAACCCTTAAATCTGCTCAAAGTATACACAAAGTCATAAACCCTTATGTTTTGAGCAGGCAAGATTTTACACTTTTTCACTTAAGATCAAGTTGATAAAGACCGTTTAATATAGCTTAGCCAGCTGCAAAGAAAAGTTTTGACTAGACAAAGTAGGTTGGGGAAGTGGCACTCGACTTGAATGCTAAGCGGCAATCCTGTCTGCTATCTGCCCACTTCACTTTAGTTAAACTGTGCGGTATAGTGAGAGACGTGCAAGCGAGCCTTTTTATGCTTATGCAACATTTAGAAGCTTTTTTCCGTTCCTGTTATGCGGGTGAACTAAGTAATGGAAAGTATATGAGAATCTGAAAAAATACTTTTAAAGATATTGAACAGCCGCAGGTTTTTATTTTTATTATAAACTAATATTCCTTTAATCAAGTTTTACATATCTTTACTTATCGTGAAATAAAATGGAAAAAATGCAGCTCACGGGGTTGTTAAATTAAAAGTATTAATAAGATTACTTAACAACATACGTCACTTTAACAAACAGGTTTTGATTAATTTTACTTGAAATTAACCCATCAAGCCACCCTTATAACAAATAGGTTTTCCCAAAACAACATTGTGGTAAAATCGTAGAATTGTAATCACTTATTCAAGCTTCCAATAGTACAAGGTTGCAAAAAGAAGTTAAGCTTTTAATAAATCATAGTTCACAGTTTTACAGTGACCTAGATGCAATTGGTTAGGCGTCCGGACTAGTTGTAATCTAAAAGAGTGTGTAATATCACTTATCCCCCATTGACTCAGTTAGTTAGAGTAATATAAGCTAACTGTATTAGTTTACCTTACTTGCCTAAGAAGAAATATTACTATATTAGACTTTAATATAAAAAGAACGCCGAAACAAACTATATTCTAATGAAACTTAAATCTCCTTTGTATTCTTTGAGGCTCGTCGGTCGAGTGGTCCACACCCTGCAAATGATATGGGCGTTTTTTCTAGTCACGCACAAACATCAAACCTTCAAATTAAGTCCATATTGTAACAGGTACAAGATCTATATTTGTCTGGTTAGTCCAACGTGCCAATGACCTAAATGCAGTAATTACAGGTGAAAATAGCATGGCGAAATAAATTGTGATTTAATACTGTTCTAATTTTGTGTAGGGGTGTCTTTTAATTGTGTTTTATTTTTTTGTGTCAAATTGACTGTTCTAGACTTTTACAGTCATTTTAAAGTAAGATAATATTCATACAATGTTGTGATCTTTACATATTATAGGTGGATATGCGGTGGCTTCCAAGAAAAATAAAAGATGTATTACGAACATTTTCGCTTATAGCAGGAGTAAATCAAAATTACAATGATAATGGAAATGCTTTATAATGTTTACAAGTTTGTAGTTGGTAAGGTTCTATTTAACATTAGCTAGTCGTTATTTTTGAAGAAAGTATTGAAACAACCATAGTTTCTTAAATTCATTTATATGGTTAAGGACAAGGGGATTATTTCATTTTGAAATTCCGGTATTTTATTTTTAGCTAAATCCGTAATTTTAAGTCGAGTGATAAAAAAATTTCAACTCATTTTATTGGTGAAATAGTATTTTTACCTTCAACGAAGTATTTAAAGTAATGTTTTTTGTTATTTTTATTTCTTATACGAATTTGAATAACTGATAAGTGACTGACACAATGGTTTTAGGTGATTTTTTTATTATTAAAAATTAGAACAATTGTTGACTAAGAAAGTGTTTTCTGTACACACAATATATCTATTTGTTGAAATTTTATATCAAAATAATCGTTATTTTGACATTCGGTTGGAGATGCCTCAAACTTAAGCAAGATTCTATACTTATTTTTTTATTCAAATCTGAAACCATGCCAAGTTAAACGAAACAAATAGTCATAACTATATATAAAACAGTGGCAAGTAGTGTAAACAGGGCGGCTGACCGTACATGAAGAAGAAGTAACATTTGCAATGTTTCCTATTCCTGTAAGGAGGGTTGGCATCCTGCCACAGACCTAATCTTTACCGCATGTTGGCAGGATCTTTTGCTAATGGTGTTCCGGCTGAACTTGCCCACCGAAGCATAGAAGTGTTCAGTAGTAAGTGCCTATAGCAGTTAAGTACTAACCGCAATGACTAGGCAAAGAGCACCAAATAATCAAATACTTGGTACTATGATATTAAAATACTTTCTAATTAGTACCTATCCAGTCTCGAAGGTGTATCATTTTAACTGTAACCTATTACCAAATTACAAATTTACGAGAGGAA
The DNA here is from genome assembly GCA_963890685.1 of Plagodis pulveraria. Taxonomy (NCBI): domain Eukaryota; kingdom Metazoa; phylum Arthropoda; class Insecta; order Lepidoptera; family Geometridae; genus Plagodis; species Plagodis pulveraria. The sequence goes on from OY982961.1 coordinate 17,227,723, forward strand.
TAAATATGGTCATGTGCGGGATTTGAACCAACGTCATCCGTAGAGTAATGTCATCAGCAGAGCAGGCGATATAACAAAAATAAAACTATTGAAATTTAACCTAATTACTTTAATTACAAACACGAACCAAGAAAGAAAGTAGGAAAAGGAGAAGTAATCACAAAGTTTGGACAGAAAAAAAGGGAACAAGATAATTAGCAAAGTATGGTAAGCTTGTAACGAAATGTTTAATTGGATTTGAGTCCATAAACCTGCCATTCAAAGACTTTTTAACTCTTCTTCATAAAATAAACTTATTAAATTTCATAATTTAAGTCTTAAAACTTATGACATTGCTTGCAATCTCATTTAAAATTGACTTGAAAGGCTGTTAAGAGTATATAGCTTCGCTTGAACAGGAATTTAACAAAAAATATTAAGTTTGCAGCAAAAGAATAATTAAATCTTTATCATATTGTCTTTGTCCAGATCGTTATTAAAAAATGTTGGTAAAATAAAATGACAATAAACGGTCTTGGTTAGCCATCAGCGCCGGCCTTTTTTACTGTATAGGAATGGCAGCCCAGCATGGTGGTAAAACATACTGCGAATGCCCGCCTGTCAACACCCTGAAGTAGAAAATTTATCACCAAGCACCTAACGGTGTTTGGCGACTGACAAGTACTGACAGCTGTATTTTAGATCGAGTCATTATAGGTTAAACCTGATTACCACCTTCGACCACATTATCACTTTTTATCAGGTCAGTTTGTGATCAAAGGCAGTACAAAAACAAACAATTTAAAGCAATAGAGTAGAATCCTAAAAGCAAAAATGTTTACTAGAAAATGATTTCAAAACGATAGAATGTGTTGCAGAACAGTTTCAGCAAAATGTTCACTTGTTCAATTTATGAGAAAAGCACAGCGGTATGCATAAAAATCATCTCGGTTCGTTTAGTACCGACAACATTGTTTTGGCACGAGAATTCAAATTCAAGCTTTTTCAATATTATGAGTATGAAGCTCAAAGTTCTTGAGTTCAACTAAGTTATACTTGAAAATTGAATTCAATATTTTTTAAACAGCAGTTTCTCTTTATTTGCTTAAGCATTAGAAAACTTAATAAAATAAATAATAAATAGATTCAGGCGTTACAAATATAAAATATATAAAAATATAAAAAATATAATTTTCCTATTAAGCTGATGATCGAGAAAAGGTCGTGACTCTACGAGCGCACGATCGAAACGCGTCAAAAATTCTTCCGGTTTAGCTGCGTGGCGTTTGTGACGTCACGTCAGCTTAACAGGAAAATTAGGCGGAATCGTCACTAGATATATTTTTGTATTTTTTAAGTGTTTTTATTAAAATATTAATTTGATGTTTTCATGATATATTTTTAAATTATTTGTTATTATTCGATAACTTCAAATATATCTAATAATTGAGTCTTAAACAAAATGATCTAAGAAATGATTGTTATAGAAACATAGAGTTGAAATAAGAATCTCCTACTTTTTTGGCAGAAGGTTAAAAACAGAACCAAAATGGATGGTAAAAATGTATTCCTGTTAAAGATATTGAAATGTATATTTCAAAGAAACTGAGTTCAGTTCTGATACAAATAAAAAAAAATTTAAGGAGTAATGTAATATTACTAAAACTTATATAGCTATGTATATATTTATTAAAGCCTCAGCAAAAAATAAAAAACAATATTCCATTGGCTATACGCCTTTGGCTTTCGTACTGGCCTTTTATCTCTCTGGCCACGAATCTGAGGATTTACGCATTGTTTCCATTAGAAATTTCACCACTGCTTGGTCCAGAGCTTTTTTAAGAGACTCAATGTCGCCGTGTCGTTTAGAGCAAGACGTGTCTTCTAAAACTTACCATAATTTGTAGTCTAAAGGGGTTTGGGCTAGATGAAGGCTAGTCTTCAGCTCTTATAAATCCGTAACGTCAGTTTCAAGCCAAGCTTGGGTAGTTCGTGCCTTGTGAGCAGGTGCAGAGTTCGGCCGGAAAGTTCGCGGTACATCACACAAAAATGTAGCTTTGTGACGTCATGATAAGACACGCCCCACCAAACCGTCACTGACGCAGGATGATGCCCTTTCAACCACTTGATTAGCTTCTTTAGAACTGGTAAGCGTACACTTCATTTTGCTTGTTGTAGTGTTTTTCAATAGTGAATTTTTTTTCATCGGTATCGAGGTTATTTCTGTGCCCTTCACCTGCGTATCGCGACAGAAGGCGTTTTGATCGATCCACTCTGTTTATAGTAAAGATTAATTAAGAGTATGTCCTGTATATTGACGATAAGCACGCAGCTTCAGGTATTATTTTATAATATGCGACAGAGACCTAGTCTTCTAGAATCTTCATTCCTTGCGATAAGATTTTTTGCTTCCTAATGGGATTTTGTCGTTTCGGCGATTGTTGTATTTGATGATGGTCCGATGTACGAACATACGGCTGATAAGAAGCTTTTGAAATGTCTGGAATATGACCGACGGCTCCATACCCATTTTGTGCAAGGCGATCACTGCAATCCTATTTTCTTTAACACCCCATTCCATATTGTAATATGATAATGAACACGAAAAAATATGTGAAATGGCGCGAAATCTAAAGAGGTTTTTAAATTGTAAACGCGTGCCAAATTCAAAATAATAAAAAGTTGAAATAAATATAAGTTTTTATGTAACTGTATTTATGGCCAGACTAGTTACATATGCAAAATGCATGTGATCAGTTTTAAACCAGTTTCAATATGATATGAATTTAAATATGAAGTTGCCGTTCTAACGCACTGGCCACTTTGAACGAAATTAAACGGTGAACCTGCATGTTGTCAGATGTTATAGTGAAACTTTTTTCACCGGTAAACTTAGACATTCCTTATTTAAAAAAAAAACATTACATTTGTATTTTGACTTTCAATTGTTTATACATTCAGCATTTAACGTGAAGATTGATACAGCGAAAATCAGAGTAACGATATTCACATTAAATGCTGAATTCAGCTTATAATAAAACGGCAAATATATATAAGTATTAGATTTCATATGTATATATCAGTCAAATCTTTTATGCCAGAGACTCCCATATATATATATATATGGGAGGTTATTGGAAAAATGCTATCAACATCTTGGAGTTGACTTCTGACTTTTAAGTAATATGTATATATATTTTTTTCCACAAGGAAATATAAATGGAAGCTTGTTTCGTATTTCTTTTTTATTCACTGCACATTAAGTGTGTGCTTCACAAGAACTCCCACTAGAAACGGAATTAGTTTGCATTTACTATAGATAAATTCACTTGCTTTAAAATAAAAAACAATCAACACATATACTGATTACGGGTTAATTCTAAACAAGAAAAATAAACCAGTGTAATTAGTTGATGCGAGCAAATGCTATATCAGTTAATGAACGGTTTTCATCGTGGACACTAAAATGGAGTATATTTGAATAAAAAAAACCTTTACGCACTGTATAAAGAAACAAGTTCTAGCGGACACTACGTAGCAGTATGTACATTCGGAACGTATTACTATTTTGTTATTGTTTTATTATTTATTTTTTTATAAGAGGAACTTTTTATTTTTATAGTTACATTATTTTACTACATGGTACCGTTTCTTGCTCGATGCTAATAACGGTGGCAGGTAGACGCTTTAACTATTAACATAATATTTATTTTTATGTTCTCTTTCAATATAATGAAATAAAATAAATAATTCAGGGGGCTCCTATGGGAGGTATGGACAATAAAAGAGGTTTTTGCCGTTTATTTGCTAAAAATAATAATAATGAAAACGAGATAATGGAACGGAACCCTTCGTGCGCGAGTCCCACTCGCACTTGGTCGGTTTTATTATTAATTTTAAACAGTTGCGATCCGTGACTTGAGTGCTTGCATTAATTTGGAGAGCTCATCGAATTAGTAATGCAATTCAACAAGACAATGCTACCAGTATAATAGGTATGCTGCCATCTATTTGTGGGCTGTAATATTTGGATTCACTGAGCTTGGGAATTGAATGGGCTCAGATTGATGGTTTCTTTTTCAATAAAGGCAAACCGCAAAAATACATTATTTTTAAGTATTATCATAAGATATTAAACAATTGTGCGAAACTCCTCTTAACTGCCCTTAACCATTTGTGTTATGCTAGATAGGTTAGCCTCTGGCCACTACCTCACCTGATGGTAGGTGATGATGTGGCTGAAGATGTTGTTCAGGCTAACCTAGAATTACTGTCTCTCAAGGGCAGCTGCGGGAACAAAATCTGTTCTGTTAAAATCTACTAACTACTACTGGCAGATTTTCTACTTGCCTAGCCAGGCGAGCATTCGCATAATGCCCTATCACCATGCTGTAACGTGCCCTCCGAAGCAAGGAATTGCTCAGTAGTAATATCACAAGCGGTTACCCATCCAACTCATGAACGCGGCGTACGTTGCTTAACTTTGCTGATCGGTTAAGAACGGCTAAGAAAACTTCGCCACAAGCAAGAAACATCTAATTTTACCTGGGAGATGATAGTAGATGGCAGTTGTTAGAATTTTTGTTTTTCTTTTTTCCCATATTTACTCAACCTCTGCAGATTTTATGTTCAATCGTAGAAAGTTATTTAATTTAACCAAAGATGTTATTTTTGTCCCAATAAAATTGAAGGAAGCCCTTTTTTCATTAAAGGGCGTGGAAGTGGGAGACATTGACAGGTGAATAGTTGGAAATACTGAACAATTCGTATCAATATATTATGAATAAAATATTCTTTTGAAGTCTATCCAGCATTTGTCTATCGATAATGGATAGAAAGGAATGAATAAAATAATTTCAAACAGGTCACCGTCAATAGGATATTTTATTGTATCCAATATATGGTTCTTACAGGAGCAATCTGAATAAAAGTATTATATACATATTAAACATATTTAATATATATTTACTTACTGCCTTATGCTTTCCAGTTTATAAGAATGTAAGGACTGTTTTATACCTACTTGTTGAATATCATAAAACACAAGGACAAAAGTAAGCCAAATGAGCTACATGACATTACTCCGACCAGATTAAGGTGTTGCTGCAAATAAGGCGCTCAACCTTTACGACCGTAGTGGGCAGCCAGCAACAAAACCAACAAGAGTATTCTAAAAGAGGGTTTGCGTCAGGTTTCACGACACATGCTTGGGCTAAAGGTCGGAAAGTGATGAGAAGATAGTAGTGTTTGTTTGATCCGGGTAGCGGTTAGAAGACGCTGCTTCCCACTTTAGGGTGGGAAAAACTCATAATAAATGCTTCTTTCTCTAGGGCCGGAATTACTTGGAACTAAGGCAACCGTTGTTTTAAACAAAATTAGATGTCTTATGTTTTTTCGTTATTAAATACTCTGCTGTAATAAAACAAATAATAACAACTAACCTTGTGTTTATGTATAGGGTAAAATAACTAGTGTATAACAGAATTAATGTGACTTTTTCAAGTTAGTATGTCATATATAAAATTGTGTACTTAACTAATTATGCTATGGAGCAGTGTGATTTAAAATATAGGCACCTACCTATTAAGCGGGATGCCCCCCGGGGGAGACACATTGGGTTACATGTATAAAATTTAAAGTGTCAGTAAAAATTAAAAAGTACTATTTATATTTTCCTTATATTCGTAGTGAAAAGTGTTTATACGTGACAGTAATCATTTCTTATTCGGACTATAGCCACCCGTAAATATTCCCAACAAAATTTAACATTGAAGTTCATAAATAGTTCTAACTTCACAATTAATTTAAAGTAGGTGCTTCTTATTACAAAATCACAAATATACGATAGGAAAAATTTAAGTCATGTGCGGGATTCGACCCGCGTCCATCCACCCCTTGACTGAAATTTTTCCTATCGTATATTTGTGATTTTGTAATGTAATCCGCATAGCAGGCGTTATTGCAAACTTAACAATAATAAAAAAGGTGCTTCTTATGTTATTAATATTAATAAATAATTTGGAAAAACTACTGTTTTCTTCTTCTCAGTCGTTACACTAGTGACAGAGCGGTAGTGGTCATCATGTAGTTGTAGTTGGCGTTCACCAGTCTCAAATATAGTAGTATCATCCGCGTAGCGCAGGTTCGCTATCTTATAACCGCCAAGTTTTACACCATCAGTGCCAATCATCAAGGGTATAACTAGTTCATTAATTAACGCATTACAAGTTCGGTGTATGCGTTAAATAAGAGCGGTGATATAATGCATCCCTGCCGAACACCAGAACTAGGATGAAAGTCACTCGACAGAATGTCATCAGTTCATATTGAAAGTGTGCCTTTGTCATAAAGTTACCTTAAAAGTTACCATATCCAGTTGCGTCTTTCACAAGACTGGCCATTTTACTCAGTCAAATGCTTTGGAGAAATCAACGAACCAAATATAGATTGGCTTGTTGAATTGACGAGCTTACTCGATAATCTGGCGAACGATAAGGATTTGTTCCCGAGTGCCCTTTCCTTTCACAAATCCAGCTTGCTCTGGTGGATCTCCTTCGACAGGTAAGCATTCAGTCGCTCATTAAGCATATGTAACAATATTTTGTATAATTTTCCCATGTGATATTAGAGCAATGAGGCAATAGTTAATACATTTCTTTGTGGAACCTTTTTCATGTAAAGACTGTATGAGTCCACTCGGATGGCCATACCCCTGTTTGCCACACTCTACAACAAATTGCGTGAAAGATGTGGTCACCGCGATTACCTAGAGCTGTAATAGTCTCAATGGGGATGGCGTCTCTTCCCGTAGCTTTTCTATTTTTAAGATGATGTATTGCTGCTCTAACTCCCAACAGGAGGATGTTATGCTCCAGTTCTTCAGTAGTACCTATTTAAAATTAGTGCTGCTATAGTCTGACTAGGGCTTGACAAGTTAAATCCGTTGTTAATACTTTTCACTACTTTTCACTTTAGATATAAAGAAAGAAAAAAAAATGTATTTTCTCTAAAATTACTATTGAAAATGACACTTACTATAACTTCTAGGTTAGCCTGAACAACATCTTCGACCACATCATCTCCTACCATCAGGTGAGACAGTGGTCAAAGGCTAATCTATCAGGAATAAAAAAAAAAGTTTGAACATTTTGTGAAATTGAAGTAAATTTTTCATAAGGTTTTTTTTAAATATATATATACATTATATTTAGTTAGTATCTAAACAAATTATATAAGTAATCATTTTTAAACATTACATATGGAACACACAGCGTTATCTCCGCAGGCCGTTCCGATTAATAGGCATGTTTTTACACAAACGCAGTATTAATTATTTGTTTTCATAACAGCAGAGTTTGTTACAACGAATAAACTTACAACGAACAAACGAATAAACAAAAACTACAGATATTTTGTGCCAGTGTTAATTATATTATATACCAACCTCCACATATCGCGGCCCTGGAGAAGGAAGCAATTAATATGAGTTTTTCCTGCTCTTAGGTGACGAGCAACGTCTTCCACCCACTACTCGGATCAAACTAACACACTACTTTCCGAGTATGAGAAATGAAATATATATATCATGCAGTTTACTCCTCTCCTAGCATCTAAAAGATAGCGTATGTAACAGGATTTTCTCCGCATATCGAGATAATGACTTGTCGTAAATATGTCAAACGACTTCCCTGTTCTATCAGCCGACTCTTTTATGCGAGAGACTCGTATATAAGAAAATATGACTACATCAGGGAAATATTGACGCGTGTTTTGCATTTCTTTTTTATTCACAGCACCTTGAGTGTGTGATTGAAATGAACCCCCACTTGAAACGGAACGAGTTTTTGCTTGTGTACTATACAGATTTACTTACTATACCTAGGTATCAACATGCATCAGGCCCCGTGGTATTTTATACCGGTTTAATTATATAACGTGCTACGTATCCTAGCATCGGAAGGAAATCTAATCATACCTCGGAAAAAAATTTAAACTATCAACAATTTAATACTCGTACGAGTTCGAGTCTAGACAAAAGTAAAATAAATAAGTGCAATTAAATTGCAAATGGGTAGTTTTAGTCACGACCAGGTCCATACTAAAGTGTTTTCATCGTGAAAGCTGAAACAAAATATAAAGGCAAACAAATGAAACCTTAATGCCCTGAACAAAGACACGAATGATAGCGGACACAACGTATCGAGATGTCTATTCAGAAAGTATTACTATGATATATTGTTGGTGTAGTTCGTTATTTTTCTGAATGATTTATAATAGGGAATCATTATGAAGCTATAGCTTTTTGAGACGTACGTGATTCTACTACTTGAGGGCAATATACTAGCCCTTGCATACTAATGCTGCAAACCGGTAGTGGGCTGCAACATTTGGAATGAATTTGAGCCTGCAATGGTTGCAGTTTGACGGTTCTTTTTGAAGACAAATTGCTAATTATTTTATGCCACATGTTGTGGTATGTAAAATTCCCTCCCATCTACCTATCATTAAACTATTTTACTAGCAGACAATGAAAGTATGAAAGTAGTTTGAAAATCCTTGATTTTCGATATTTCTTATACACACTTCAAAAGTGCCTAGGGATCAAGTACGTTTTCGAGTATTTTCGCGATAGAGGATTTTACTCGTGTGCTTTTCTGATGAGTTTCGATTTGGTATGCGGCCTGATATAAGACATACTTGAGTTTGGAGGAGTTCTGGACGTCAAGGACTTTTTAAGTTCTGTCAAGAAGTTCACCTTTATGAGGGGGAACAATAATGGTTTGGGCTTGTATTTGGATGGGTGGAAGAACAGATGTCATTTGGATCATGGGCAATTTCAATGCTTAGATTTATGCGGAGAGTATTGTTTCATAAGTGATCATCCTTTTGCGAAGCCGTTTGGGTAATTCGTTTCGTCTATTGCACGATAATGCACATCCATACACGGCTTGAGTCGTAACTCGCACTATTGCCGATGCTCGCATCAACGTTCTGCCTGCTGAATCGCCAGACCTCAACCCCATTGGACATGCATGGAATATCCTACAAAGAAGAGCTCCGCCAAGTATGGGTGCCGTGCATACCCCACAACATCTTTTTGACTTGATTGTTCTTGTGTGATTAGTGTAAATGGTAGAAACACAGATTATTATTAATATAATTTTACAATAAACATAGCAAAAATTCTATTTTCTTTTCGTTTTTCTGCCATTTAATTAACGACGGTAACTTAGGTTACATTTCTACATTTTTTTTATTCATACATTATATAGGGATTCATGGTTAACTTAAACATACGAATTAAAATAAAAAAACAGTCTAGGCACTTAGATTTGGTAAATATTAATAGAAAAATTTTTTATAGTTCAAATTATACGTGATCCCTAGGCACTTTTGATGTGTGTATTACCCGAGGCCCTACACTTTTTTGCCCAATCGAAGAAAGTTATTCCATTCAACCTAAGATGTTATTTCAGACGTAATAAAATCTAAGAAAAGCCCTTATATTCATTCATTAGAAGGCTCGGTCGTGGGAGTGACATTGACAGATGAATTGTTTGGAATACGGAACAATTCGAATCATTTATTGTGTTCCTCCGAAATCTATTCAGCATTAACTTCACCTTTTGTCCATCGATAATGGATAAAAAAGAATTTATGAAAAAAAAAAAAAAAAAAAATTACTATCAATAGGATACTTTAATATACGATTCTTACATGAGCAACACAAGCGACATTTTTGTATGGAAATATTTTAAGTTGGTATAAAAACTTACACTGCCGTAAATTTCCCAGCTTCATAATGTAATTACTGTTTTACGAGTCTGTCTGTTGGATATCCATGGACCGTTCAAGGTGATGGGCGCAGTGCAAGTCACGAATTGCACTGCGCCCATCACCTTGAGACATAGTTGTTAAGTCTCATGTGCCTGTAATTTCACTGGCTCTCAAGGACTGCTGCCGGAACACACCGTTAGGTGCTTGGTGACAGATTTTCTACTTGAGGGTGGTCGCTAGCCAGGCGGGCATTCGCAAAATGCCCTTCCACCATGCTTTGAAGCTCAAGCCCGCGGCGGGATTCGAACCATGGACCTGCGGCACGGCAGTCCATAGCCAATGCCACTGAGCCATCACTGCTTCGTAATTTCAAATTTCATATGCATTTTTTATTTTTTAACCACAACAGTTGAGAATATTAAATCATCAGTGTCAATATTGACATGTCTAATCCATCCTACAAATATGAATTGGTTTTACCAATTTCTTAATTCCTTAATTATATTTCTTTTATTCCATTGTAATGAGTAGTTTTCAATAGAACGCTATATAACCAATTTTTACACTAGTAAAGTTGCGGACTGACGGTATACTGACTGATGGTAGTAGAAATAAGTTTCAGAAACAAAACCTGTTAATTCAAACTAGGAATGTACACAAAGAGAATATACATTTCATTCTTCAAACCACTTTCATTACATATTGAAATATAACTTCTTTATGTATTACAATATAATAATCGAACCAACTGGTCTCCATTCAGCCCTTTACTTTTTGCCGGGTTATAATGTCATCCATCCATGTCTGTTCCAAGTTAACACACTCATAGATCAGAATATGAGACTCTCGCAGAGCGGAGTGATTGATTGATGTACGTATGCGGCTAATGAAGTTATCTGAAGTTTATCACCGTGTAGCAAAGAGAGATGATTTATGCCTTAGCGAGCTTTGTTTGTCTTGTTTTAGTTACAAAGAAATTACCATTTGTTTTCTAAAAATGTTTTATTCAAATGATCGCCGTTTATGCTAGAAACATTCACGTTTAAATATCTATCATAATCTTAAACATAACTGTACACAATAAGCTAAATTTAGTATAATTCATATATGTGTAATATTTAAGTAGAAAGCAACTAAATTTCAAACTACTCATCATTTATCTCTCAGACTACACTTGAGTTGGCTATTTCATTTGTTCGTACTCATTAAAATGTTTATTTTGTTAAATGAAAGACAAATGTAGGTACAGACATTTATAAATGTAAGCATAAACGCTCGGTAAGATAGAATAGCAGTATTCCTAGCAAAAAAAATATGCTGATTGCCTATAAGAAACTATTAAGGATCTGTCATTGACGAAACAAACTTTATCCTGATATATTTTCATTGGTAATTATACCTTTTTGATACCAAACTTATTTGGTAACTGACCCTGTGGTAATAAATAAGATATTAAAAATTCCACTAAGTAGTCCACGTGAGTATGGCGTGATGATTGTTCATTATTTTCTATTAGTCGACTTATTTGAATTGTACGCTGAGAAGAATTTGGAAATTGCTAGAAACAAAATAGCAGTTTACAATAGGATTAATATGTTACGGTACGTAATGTTTAATTTTATTCATTGTATAATATTAATATAGTCATCGATTTTATGGCGGCTTATATGTAAATTGATTGATAGCAATTTTATGCATTAATGCTTGTTTCCGATGATATTAATTTAGTGATAATTTGTGTAATCAGTACCATTAATTATTTTATTACGAAATACTCAATGTAAACAATGTCTAAACGTGGTACAATGTAGAAGCTTATCAAAGAACCAGCAAAAGATAACTTATGAGTTAACCTTGAAATGTCCGTTAAAATTACGAGGAGCGATAAAAAACATATTCACAATTGCAACTGAAGAGAGTTTCTACGTGGATAAATATAGGGATTACCGAAGATCATACGGATGAATTTTCGAATGAATCATAACTGTATGAAACATTGAGAAGACAAATTATAATGGACAGAGAAAATATTAATAGAAATATTTTTCACCATAAAAATAAGGATTACATACACACCCGTAGTGTGATAATATAATATCGCTCTCATCGATGTGCTTTGAAATTACTTTTATTTAGCTATTGTTCAAAATACAGTACTTCATTTAAAATACAGTTCTTCATTCAAAATACAGTACTTCATTCAAAATACAGTACTACATTCAAAATACAGTACTTCATTCAAAATACAGTACTTCATTCAAAATACAGTACTTCATTCAAAATACAGTACAGTATTTCAGGTAGGAAAAGGTAACTTCCAGCGAGACATGAAACCGCAATCACAGCCTACCGTCTTGTCACCTTATCAATGATGCTATTGAAGCGGTGCTAGTAAATTGACTTTTTTCCATCCATTTTGATAGCACGCCTTTCTGATGGTGTTAGGTTAAAATAACTAGGGTGGTAGTATTATTATAACTTAGGCACGAAAAAAATGTTCATATCATGAGACGAATTACTTATCATTCCTTGAATTCACCATGCGGGTGCCGAGTCCACAGCGTTGTGGAGGAAGTGCCCCAAGTTATAGGCGCCTTGTAACCAAGGACAAGGGTTAAGGGGCCCCTTTATAATGTCATCCATGATCTTTTTCAACGCTCAAGCTTCCTCTCCTGCCTAAGTAAATTTGGTAGTTACAGTTGTTATTAATAGATCAAGGTCTTTTAGCAGTTTATGTAAGGATTTCGCTGGTATACCCCTTGCTACAACTGCTTTAGCATATAAAATATCTACATATTCGTTTTGTTTAATTCGTTGTTCATTTTTATTGTGTGGTCTTTAAGTATGTTTGTTTCCCACGGCACAGTAAATTCTATTAGTGCTATGCGTATAAGATTTTTTGAGTTTAGAAATATAACTGGTCTGGATGACGAAACACCAACACCTCAGGAATTTTAAAGTGTTTTTCACACGTGTTGATGAGGATGTTGGTGTTTCGTGATGGAGTAAGGCTTGGATTTCGATTTTGTAGATGACCCTTCTTTTATAAAATCTTCTTTAAGGTCATCTAAAAGGCGTTGAGATAGAATTTCCAGAATGTAAAAATCAATCTCCAATTTAAAAAAAAAATCATCGCATTATTTCTGTTAATGTAATGAGTGCTGGAATTTCAACTTAAAGTAGTTTTTTTCTTGGAACAGTGATTGGAAATAAAGAAAAAAAACATAAATAATCGATTTTGCAATAGCCTTGAAAATATTCTTCTCCTTTTTTTTCTGTTATATAGCGTTTCGTTCGGAACTACTTAATAAACGGCATAAAATAAAAATATCGTATAAAAAATACACACACTCCAACCACTTGTACACACAAACGTATGCATGAATAATCAAAAACTTAGTCCTTTCAATGTTGGCAAGATATTATTAACGGTAAAATTAATATAACGCGTCCATTAAGCCTAAAATTAAAGCGTGTAATTTATAGTGTTTTGTTTGAGATTAAAATACAATCCTAATTTAGTTGTTTGAAAGCCTACAGCTGTGTACGTTGTTAGTATAGTGGTACTGGTCATGAGTAATTGATAACGTTGATATAATATAATTTGTAAATTATTTCTCTTGTATATAGATTTTTGGTAGGTTATTTGCTTGATGGGTCGTAAGCCAAGGTTCTACTAAATAAGAAATGAAATTACTTAATGCGTAAGAATTAAGTCAGAGCATCAAACACTGGGCGTTGTTTTATTCCATTGAATTATTTTCGACATGCTGCTGCCCTGTTAATATTATTGCAAGGATATGTAATACAATGAGTCTTCTTTGTAGAAAAACTTATCTTATCACTGAAAGATATCCGACATTGTGCAAAAAATACACTGAGAAATACGACTTAAAGGCTTAAATCAAATATGACCTTTTACCGTTGAATTGTAACTACGTAAGATGAATTCACAACTCTTAAGGCCAGGTTGTACCAACTTAAGACATTTTTTAAAATCTGTAACTCGAATAGAATTGAAAATTTAGAATATATAAAATTATTTATATAAAGTTGAACATACTCTCCAGGAACGTACAAAGTCAAAAACGTGATTATGAACAATTTCTTCGATAAAAAAAATTTCAAACATGACACCATATCGCTACTTAAATCAGGTAGAACTAAAAGATACTATCATGAAACTATGTGGAAGTTTTACCAATGGATAGAGCTTGTTATTTATTAGTAACGTTTAAAGGCACATTTTCAAATTTAGCTATAGTTTTTTAACAAGAAAAAATAAACTACATATCTAAAGATTCAAGCTCTCGCGCACGTCATTCAGTACCCGCCTAGGCGTCATCGAGGTAGGACGCATGTCGTTTTCTCCAGCAAAATTCTCTCCGGCGATTACGAGCTAGAAATATTTATAAACAGAATTATTATTAGCAGAATAGTGACACTGCAACATTTATGGTTATCCGCTGGCGTGAATCTTCCATCAGGCGAGTGTCTTGTACGTCATTTCAAACCATGCCAAATAAAAAAAATACTTTCTCGATGGCATTGTTTTCACGCGCCACAGTATAAAAAGTACAGTACGGTCACGCCCCAATTACTAACTGTGGGTGTCGTATGAGGCAACTAAGGGAAAATACCGGAAAGTGAGCAGCAGTGCCCTCTAAGAAGCTACCTCCCTCCAGTAAAAAATCTGTCGCCAAGCACTTAACGGTATGTGCCGCTATGAGTCCTCCAGAACCAGTAATTTTGCATGATGGTAGGGTATTTTGCAAATGCCCGCCTGGCTAGCTACTACCCTCAAGTAGAAAATCTGTCGCCAAGCACTTAAAGGTATGAGTCCTCTAGAGCTAGTAATTTGGCATGGTGGTAGGGCATTTTGCGAATATCCGCCTGGCTAGCTACCACAATGTGTTAAGTAGAAAATCTGTCGCCAAGCACTTAACGCTATGTGCCGCTATGTGTCCTCTAGAACCAGTTATTTGGCATGGTGGTAGGGCATTTTGTAAATACCCGCCTGGCTTGCTACCACTATGTGTCAAGTAGAAAATCTGTCGCCAAGCACTTAACGGTATGTGCCGCTATGAGTCTTCTAGAACCAATAATTTTGCATGGTGGTAGGGCATTTTGCAAATACCCGCCTGGCTTCCTACCACTATGTGTCAAGTAGAAAATCTGTTGCCAAGCACTTAACGGTATGTGCCGCTATGAGTCCTCTAGAACCAATAATTTTGCATGGTGGTAGGGCATTTTGCAAATACCCGCCTGGCTTCCTACCACTATGTGTCAAGTAGAAAATCTGTCGCCAAGCACTTAACGGTATGTGCCGCTATGAGTCCTCCAGAACCAGTAATTTTGCATGGTGGTAGGGCAATTTGCGAATGCCCGCCTGGCTAGCTACTACCCTCAAGTAGAAAATCTGTCGCCAAGCACTTAACGCTATGTGCCGCTATGTATCCTTGAGAATCAGTAATTTTGCATGGTGGTAGGGCATTTTATAAATACCCGCCTGGCTTGCTACCACTATGTGTCAAGTAGAAAATCTGTCGCCAAGCACTTAACGCTATGTGCCGCTATGTGTCTTCTAGAACCAGTTATTTGGCATGGTGGTAGGGCATTTTGTAAATACCCGCCTGGCTTGCTACTACCACGTGTCAAGTAGAAAATCTGTCGCCAAGCACTTAACGGTATGTGCCGCTATGAGTCCTCCAGAACCAGTAATTTTGCATGGTGGTAGAGCAATTTGCGATTACCCGCCTGGCTAGCTACCACCCTCAAGTAGAAAATCTGTCGCCAAGCACTTAACGCCATGTGCCGCTATGTATCCTTGAGAACTAGTAGTTGTGCATGGTGGTAGGGCAATTTGCGATTACCAGCCAGGCTAGCTACCTCCCACAAGTAAAAAATCTGTCGCCAAGCACTTAACGGTATGTGCCGCTATGAGTCCTCTAGAACTAGTAATTTGCATGGTGGTAGGGCATTTTGAGAAAACCCGCCTGGCTAGCTACCTCCCTCAAGTAAAAAATCTGTCACCAAGCACTTAACGCTATGTGCCGCTATGTATCCTTGAGAACCAGTAATTTTGCATGGTGGTAGGGCATTTTATAAATACCCGCCTGGCTTGCTACCACGATGTGTCAAGTAGAAAATCTGTCGCCAAGCACTTAACGCTATGTGCCGCTATGTATCCTTGAGAAGTAGTAGTTGTGCATGGTGGTAGGGCAATTTGCGATTACCAGCCTGGCTAGCTACCTCCCTCAAGTAAAAAATCTGTCGCCAAGCACTTAACGGTATGTGCCGCTATGAGTCCTCCAGAACCAGTAATTTTGCATGGTGGTAGAGCAATTTGCGATTACCAGCCTGGCTAGCTACCTCCCTCAAGTAAAAAATCTGTCGCCAAGCACTTAACGGTATGTGCCGCTATGAGTCCTTTAGAACTAGTAATTTGCATGGTGGTAGGGCATTTTGAGAAAACCCGCCTGGCTAGCTACCTCCCTCAAGTAAAAAATCTGTCGCCAAGCACTTAACGCTATGTGCCGATATGTATCCTTGAGAACCAGTAATTTTGCATGGTGGTAGGGCATTTTATAAATACCCGCCTGGCTTGCTACCACGATGTGTCAAGTAGAAAATCTGTCGCCAAGCACTTAACGCTATGTGCTGCTATGTATCCTTGAGAACTAGTAGTTGTGCATAGTGGTAGGGCAATTTGCGATTACCAGCCTGGCTAGCTACCTCCCTCAAGTAAAAAATCTGTCGCCAAGCACTTAACGAGATATGCCGCTATGAGTCCTCTAGAACTAGTAATTTGCATGGTGGTAGGGCATTTTGGGAAAACCCGCCTGGCTAGCTACCTACCTCAAGTAAAAAATCTGTCGCCAAGCACTTAACGCTATGTGCCGCTATGTATCCTTGAGAACCAGTAATTTTGCATGGTGGTAGGGCATTTTATAAATACCCGCCTGGCTTGCTACCACGATGTGTCAAGTAGAAAATCTGTCGCCAAGCACTTAACGGTATGTGCCGCTATGAGTCCTCTAGAACCAATAATTTTGCATGGTGGTAGGGCATTTTGCAAATACCCGCCTGGCTTCCTACCACTATGTGTCAAGTAGAAAATCTGTCGCCAAGCACTTAACGGTATGTGTAGCTATGAGTCCTCCAGAACCAGTAATTTTGCATGGTAGTAGAGCAATTTGAGATTACCCGCCTGGCTAGCTACCTAACCCTCAAGTAGAAAATCTGTAGCCAAGCACTTAACGGTATGTGCCGCTATGTGTTCTCTAGATAGAACCAGTAATCTGGCATTTTGCGAATACCCGCCTGGCTAGCTACTACCCTCAAGTAGAAAATCTGTCGCCAAGCACTTAACGGTATGTATTTTAACAGTAATAGTTAAAGGTTCTCAACTGTGTTAGTTGATCTATAAGGGAATAGTCACAAGAATATAATAATTGAGTACTGGATTTAGTAGCAGATACCTAAAGTAGATCAACTGTTTTAGTTACACTATGAAGCTGATAGCGTGCGGCTGGGGACATCGACCTGACGAGCGCTGTGCATCTAAAGCGCAGCGCCGCGTAGTGTCCATAGCCTGCAACTCTCGCACGCTAAATTTGCCTACTGTGCAAGTACAAGAGGGCCTTAAGATGATTTTCACCAATCAATAAAAATTTACCATGTTTTATTATAAACACAACCGTCAAAAACGCCTTCCGTAAAGTATTTTCAGAATTGACCTTGTTATACGTTATTAATTGCAGTATTGACCATAAAATATACCTTACTTTTACGGCGGTTTATATACGGTGATTATCACTATAACGTACGACTTAATCAGCCTCATCGAAATGTCAATATTTAAGAAAGACCACAAAATACACCTTAAATGAAGACGAAAAGAAACATTCGCCTTCACTGACCTCGTGTCACCTGCCTACCTAACTCAGGGTAGAAAGGAGCATAAAAGAAAGAAGAGAAGAGTAAAATATATAGTATAATGAGTAGAAAGGGTCGTGGATTTCAGACAGGTTTATCAATTTGGCAAGCTTCCTTGTTTAAGGACTTAGCTCCGGTCCGCTAGTATCCGAGTTGATGCTCAGCAGCAGGTCTGCCGTGCAGGGCTCGGCTCCACACCGCCGCGCCGGTAGAATGTCCCAGCTAGATGCTGTAGAGACGTTTGGCCGCGGTCGGTGCTGGAGGTCAGAGGACGGCCGGAGTTCAGAAGTAGTGTGTAGCTTCGTACGGAAAGTTCTCCGTCTCGTACTGGTAGTTCAGCCTTGTACTTGAAGTTCAGCCTTGTACTTGAAGTTCAGCCTTGTACTTGAAGTTCAGCCTTGTACTTGAAGTTCAGCCTTGTACTTGAAGTTCAGCCTTGTACTTGAACCCTGGAAGGCACATGTGCTCCGGTTATGATGGGTCCAGCAAAGTGTTGAGCTGGTGGGTCCACTGTCCCTCTGCTACTGAGCATATTAGGGACTCGCAGAGGGCCTTTAGGTATGTGGCCCGCCAGCAAACAAGAGGTATGCCATAAGGGCCAAAGAGGTAGATGCTGCTGGTGAAGAATTCGCCTCCGCTAAGGCTTCCGCTACCGAGCAAAAGGGACTAGCTAGGCCCTAAGCGAAGGCGAACCACCAGCCGCTCAGAATGCCAGAAGGGCGCAAGTAGGTATGTTGCCGGCAATGATGCTCACAATCCACGAGGTCCGTTCACTACCGAGCAAAAAAGGGACTAGCCTAGGTACCTCGTGAATTGCGAGCTACCAGCAACATCCTTTAAAGTTTGCCTGAAGGGCGTAAAATAGAGAACAGATTAGAATGTTGTGAAGCAACATAAAGACACATAAATTCAACAAGAGAGTTACACATAATTAAATACAGCAATTACGATGAGAGTACATACCAAAGGTTTTTAGGTTAGTTTTTAATGGGGTGGTCAAGTACACTTTCACTTTAAAACACAAACTTACCCAGATTTTGGGGCTTGTAAGTAGTTTAGGATTTGTAGATGTAGTTAAACTGAGTCTTTAGTAGTAGTTGCACAGAGGATGGCTGGGGTCAAAGTGATCGCGATTCCTCGTTGAGGAAAGACATCAAGTTGGGCGGATGTCGGGGGCGAATTTCATTACCATATATGGTAACGAAAAAGCCTCCAAAACCGTTGTCGTCGCAAAGCCAATGACTGCACTTGATTTTGAAAATATTTAAAATGCAACGTTCCTCTAGCGGGACTCAAAAACCACCATCATGGTATTTTCTGACAGACTGGATTGACATTTGTTTTAACTGTCAATAGTCGAATTGAATGGAGTGAAGGAAGAAGAAGACGGTATTATAAGAACGAGAGTATCATTGTTGATTGTATACGCGACCCCTATTGGCGAGTCGTTGAACTACCTCAGCGCTCGGCAAAGGTATTTAAGCTTATCGCTTTATAGGTCTTTTCTAACTTCATATGGAATTTAGATAGACGTTTGGTCGTTTGCCTACAGATGGCGCGCTGATTTAAATTAATATTTAGTGAAATTTTTAATTATTAAGTTAACCGATATTTTTAGATCGGTTACACTCGTTTAACGCCTTCTAGTTGGAAAGCGTTTTTGTACGTATTTACGTTTGGTCGGTTTTTTGCCTTATACCATATAAATTGGCCGTCATTAGGGCGCTTTTGACTTTAGATTTTTCTCAGTGTATACGTGTGAAATAGAGATCGTTCCTTATTAAGTCAAGTCAAAAACCAGCAAATAGTATTGATTGCGTCATTATTACATCAGTGTCATTTTCGTTATTTTTAAATATCGGGCTACACATATTTCATACCTGTAATGCTTCGAACTAACGACATACTGACGTATATTTTATACCTAAATTAGGATAATATTTCATATGTTCGAACTCGTATTTATTTCTTGGGTAAGTCCAACAAAATACGTATTGCAGTTTAAATACAAAGAATAAGTTGACAAACTATGTAATCAATACCCATGTAATTTAATGAGCCGTATTGCAGCCCCATAATTACACACACAGCTAGTTTCCTGTGAAACATTTTATTTTCTATATAGACAAAAAGTGATCCTATCAGTTTTGTAGGTGGAATAATCCAGTTGTCTTATGATTTTTTTCACCCTTGAAAATCAGTTACAGTTACATAACTCACTTGCCTACAAGAATACAATCCTTTTTCTCATATATGTATGTACAAAAGAGGCATAAAACCAACGTAGTTCTATAAAATGTACGGAGTTTGGAAGCATTTCAAAAAACCTAATAAAAACCGGCAGCAATTAAATAGTTATTCAGCCAATCTTCAACGAAAGCTGATACACTGATACATTGTCACTTCAAAAATGACAATGTATCAGTATATCAGAGAAAGAATTATCTATGGCCAGGCTACCTGCTCTGGGTTTGCTTTTCTGGCTACCTCTATATACAAAAGGGTTGAAGGTAATTTACATAAATCCATCACGTAGACCCCAAGGTAGAAGCGTGGATGTCCCATGCGTTTAAATTGTGTGGTTCTACAGTCGTGTCCCTTACGTGTGCTAGATAGTCGATCCTATCCTAGTTATGGGCGGACTGCTTGATTGCCTCCTTCATCGTTTAAAAAATACATTTTTGGGGTACTGTGTGGGTTATCATAGTATACTGGGAAAAGTTTTCACGTGCATTTGACAGCTTTTACATAGTCCTCGTTTTTCATGGTTTCATTTAAAAATCCTAATTTATTGATGTTATCTATAATGAGGTAATAATATATTTATAAGGTTTTAAGTCAAAAATAACTTAAGTACAACTGTTAAAATAGCATCAAGTATGAGGCTTTTCAATAACTATACGCACTAGGCTTGTATCTTGTGAACCATGTGCGGTTTTCCACAAATAATTTAAGTATTTTCCAAAAATAGTTTGATGTTGAATTAATATTGCATATTAGTTTGAAAAATAAAATACATTATGTCTTTTAATAATAGTTTTCATACATTTATTTGCAATTCGTTATAGTTTTATGATAAATTGTCATAATGCGAATGAACCTACTATTTAAATGTATAGTATACTAAAAATCTAACCCTTCGCTATCTAACGAGGGTGTTTGGTCAGCTAGCGTCCAAGAGACCGCCCTTATTCTTAACTTTAACCTATTAAACATCTTCGGCCACATAAATGATTAAATTCTAGCAGACGAAATGGTTGAATAACTTGCTTATTGAAAAAGAAATTGAGAAATCAGATTGCGTCGTATAGAATCAAACATCCCACACATATTATAAGTGCGAGCGTGTGTGAGTGCTTGAGGTAGTGTTATGCCGTGTGAAGACCAATGTAATCCAAGTAGCTGGTATGCGGGTATTTTTAACTGACTGCCCAAAAAGGAGTGTTATGTTCCAGGATTCATGTATGTATGTATGTTTGTGAGTTTCTTTATTCCACCATAACTTTTAAACTGCTTAACCGATGTTATTGTAGGAAATATTAATAGATTCGTCTTGATAGCGCAACTAACACTAGGTATATATAATAATAAAACAAACTGGTGGGTTTTAAAAAAAAAAAAAAATTATTATTATTATTGTAAGAAATTCCAAACCCATAGTTGGGTATTAAAATGACGAATGTTATGTATTTAAAAACGATTCCATATTATTATTTTTTATTCCTGATAAGTAGCCTCTGACCACTATCTCACCTCATGGTAAGTGATGATATGGTCGAAAATGTTGTTCAGGCTTACCTAGCAGATTACTGCTAACCTACCAGATTTAATTTCAATTGATTGATAAAACGCATAACAAATATAAATAATTTCCAATGGGGTATTTACCTTTTTTTTTAAATTTATATTTCTTATATTGTTATGTTTGCAATAACGCCTGCTTGGCGGATTACATTACAAAGTTACTATAGAAAAAAATATAGTCCCGCACATGATTATAATTTTTTCTCTCGTAAATTTTTCATTTTGTAATATATACTTGTTTGATTTATTAACGTATGGAGACAGTAATATTCCAGAAACTCGTTATAGTAAATAGTTTTGACGTTAATGTAACTGAAGTCCTTTGCGATCTTTTTAACGCTCCGTAGAGAGTCTCCGTAGAATGTATGATGCAGGAATACCTAATGCAAAATGCAACTGTATGTATGTACTGCTCGTGTACACTTGAATAATTTCTAGAGTGGTTTTCAAGCTTGCGAGAAATACACAATATTCTTACGGAGGAGGATTCCTTATACTAAGTATCTGTGTTAAAGTAGCTTATTTTTTATTCATTTACTCTGAATACAAATAAGAGCTCTTAACATGCAATTCGAAAGAGACTTAAATAACCTCATCAAAATAAGAAAAGACGATTAACTGTAATACGTAAATTTTGACAAATACTCGTAATAGTCATTGATCCAAGAGTACTTAGCTATTTTGAAAAACTAAAAGAAACACTGAAAGAAAAGGCCAATGGAACCAAAAAGAAACGGGTTTTCTTTCAATTGAAATAATGGGTTTCAGGCATTTGTTTCATATTTCTACATGATATTAAATATGATAATAATAAGTTACACAAAAAGGTATAAATATAACCTTTTTTAACCGACTTCAAAAAAGGAGGAGGTTCTCAATTCGTCTGTTTTTTTTTCTTTGTATGTTTGTTACTTCAGAACTATTTACTGGGTGAACTGATTGTGATGTTTCTTTTTATCTGAAAGCTGATGCTTGTCGTGTGGTCATATTTAAATTTCATCGGATTTTGATGAAATTTAAATAGGCAAGTCAAGCCGTTTTTGAGTTACACTCCAATAACTGAAAAGTAATTCCTATTTTGATGATATAGTCATTGCCAATGAATGACAATCGATTCCGTAAGGACATTAGCAAGGACACTAAAAATAGAGAAATATTTTTTTTAACGATAAATAGAACATACTTCAACACTCAAACGTGTAAAATAACTTGTCGAAGTCGGTATTATGCGCACAATATTGTGATAATAGCTACTTTTCAACTATCACGGTACCGAATTCAGCAAGTTATTTCACACTTTTGAGCGTTGAAGTCCTATAATTAATATGTGGCTATGAAGGCTATAATTATAATATGTTATTACCTGTATGTGGTAGTAATTAGCATATGCCTCTTACTTGATTTATCTTACCTATACCTCACATTCTTTAACGCTAATTTGTTGAGAATATGTTTGATCTACCCTTTTTTCAGGACGTATCCATTATAGGTCATATAACTAAAGCAGTGATGGCTCATTGACTTTGGTTATTGACTGCCGCGCAGCAGATCCATGGTTTGAATCCCGCCGCGGGCTTGACCGTCACCGCTTGGTGGAAGGGCATTTTGCCATTGCCCGCCTGGCTAGCGACCACCCTCAAGTAGAAAATCTGTCGCCAAGCACCTAACGGTGTGTTCCGGCAGCAGTCCTTGAGAGCCAGTGAATTACAGGCACATGAGACTTAATAACTATGTGTTAAGGTGACAGGCGCAGTGCAATTTGTGCCTTGTGACAAAACGCATCTGTTATAGGCAGAGGTTAGTCCGCTTAACATCAGGTGGGCCACAAGCTTGTTCTGTCACAATAACATAAAAAACCTAGAACGATCACCAAGATCTTTCGCTTCCAACTTTTCCAATCACATATGCCTTATAATATGAAACAAATATAATTATTATATTCAAAATATCAATGGGTAGAAATAGTCATTTGTCATCTGCTTGCTTCGCTATTCTTCATCTGCCCAAATTCCACCCTATATTCATGTCACAATATATATATATATACACATCTTTGACGATTATACATATTATCAGCTGCTATGCTACGTTGTATAAGGAGCGTGGAAAGTCACGCTTCATTAAAAAAAAAATGAAAGAAAAGAAACCACCAGTATTTTTTTACTTTATGGAAACCATTACACAATTTTGAAGCTACTATAAAATTCTCATCACGAATCAGAACTCAAAAAGGTCGCCGCTAAAATTAAATTCCTACCTCTCAAATAACAAAAAACAGATCTTAAAATATTTCTAAACATAGGTATCTGTAATAAAAACAGATGAACTGAAATTATAGACACATTGATGAATATGAATAACGCAGCTGGAAAATGACACAGATAAAGTGAAGAATTAAAATTATAATTTAATGATACCAATGTCTTGAGGTGTCGTTATGTGTTAATGAAACATTTAAAGGGAAAGAGGGTGGCAAGCCCGTCAGTAATTTAGACGTTGATGTTCTTTTTACCGTTTTTATTACTGGTAATGATTAAATGAGCGTTTTACGAGGGCCGGGCGGTGTAAGAAGTAGTATAATTTTAGAAAATGTGAAATCAAAGGTTTTTTTAATGTTAGTGTTGTTTACCAGTGCGGTACGCTTTATGATAAAGTTAATCGTAATATTTGAGTTATTGAGACATAATATGAGTAGTGATAGCCGAGAGGTGATGCTATGGTCCATGGTTCGATCCCCATCGCCGGTTACTTTTTTATTTTATTTTAACAAGCCCGATGCCCACCTTATGTGAAGTGGACTAACCTTTGCCTATAACAGACGCATTCCGTCAACGACTTATTGCACTGTGCCCGTCACACTGAGACGTCCAGTTGTTATGTCTCATTAGCATGTAATTTTTCAGAACTGCTGCCGGAACATACTGTTAGGTGCTTGGCGACAGATTTTCTACTTGAGGGTGGTCGCTAGCCAGGCGAGCATTCACAAAATGCCCTTCCACCATGCGGTGAAGCTCAAGCTCACGGCGGGATTCGAACCATGGACCTGCTGCACGGCAGTCCATAACCAATGCCACTGAGCCATCACTGCTTCATATGCGGCTTGACCTTTGCCGCATGGTAGAAGGGCATTTTGGGAAGCTCGCCTGGCTATTTACCGCCCTCAAGTAGAAGAACTGTCACCAAACACGAATTCTGGCTGTACATATCTTTTAGCCCTTGAGAATAACTAAAATTATTGGCACATTAGACTTTATAACTGTATGACTCAAGGAGACGGGCTCAGTGCAGTTCGTCACTTATGTCGAAATGCATCTGTTATACACTCATATTTATCCACATTTTTTGCCCTAAAGGACATAATATTCTATTAAAAATACTTACATCACAACTGAACCATTTCTCTTTGGTATACCTTATTTATGAAATAAAATTAGAATATTACAGAACTCATTTTGTATTCATTTCACACTCGTCGGAAACTTTTTACGTTTTGTTGAGAAGTTTTGCTGTTCCAGTTTAGGAAAACATTTTTCATTAATGTTATTCCGCTGTACGTATACTTAATCAAAACAAATTTGGTTGTTTTTTGGGTACTTACTGAATAAACACTAGAAAAATGCAAATATACTGGAATATATGATTCAATTGATAAAGTATATTTAAATTTGATGCTTTTTCGAGCGCTTATCGTAGCTTGCTTTGTTGTTCTTAATCTGAACAATTAAGTTAAGAACGTCCGCTCTGCTCATGTTTTGGATGGGTGACCGCTAGGGATTTATTACTACTGAAGGTTTTCTTGCTTTGAAAGGCACGTTAAGCCGTCGGACCTGGTTGTTGTCTAAGGATGACAGTTGTTTTAGCAAGAAAATTCTGGGAATGTCTTAATGAATATCGGCCTGGTTAGCCAGTATCATTCTCAATTAGAAAATTTGTCGCTAAGCACCTAACGGTGTGTTCCAGTTTTCAAGGTATTCCAGTAATTCAAGGTTAGTACAAATAAATCTTCAAACACATCATCAATTACCATCAGTTGAGATAGTAGTCAAAGGCTAGCTAAATAATATAACATAAAATACGAAAAAATCTTTACTACTAATTAACTTTATTTATAATGCAGAAGGATAAACAGGAATCAAATAGGTAACTTATGGGAATAATTATGAAATTTTAATAAAGTCATGTAAATTATAAAAATTGGTCCTGACTAGTACTGACTCGTACATCGCGGGTTCCGTACAAACACAGTATATACCATAAATCGTTATTTTTAAATAGAGTTCGATATCCTTAACGATTTTTATTATTTTCATCACACTTGCACTTAAACAGTATCTAAACATGCAGGTTAACTTGGCCGTAATGCCCCATATAAAACCCTCGAGCTTTCTTTTTGTTATGAATCCCAAGGTCATAAGTATTTTTTTTATGTATATCACAGCACACAGGTCTTCAAATGTTATCTAAACAGGAATTTCATTGCAATCTCGCTACATGTTACTTAAATACTCAACTAATGTTCTGAATAATCGATTTTAATAGTTTTTTGTATCAAAACGTTGATTTTTTTTACATGTCGTCTTGCCTGTAAACCTACAAAAGTATTTGCCCTTAACGTTTTTGAACGAAACATTTGTATAATCTGTGGTGGGGGCTAAAATCCCGCCATCTGCTTAAAAAAAGTTCACCTATTTCGTAATAACGTTTGTCTTAATTTTACTAATTGTACAGTAACTATAAATTTTAGTAAATAAGTTTTTTCTGCCCTATAATTTTATTTATTTACTCGCAAATGTGAAGAAAAATATTGTATGATTCACGGGCGGTACGGGAATTACGAACCTTAACGCAGAAACCCTCAGTCTTCGATTTCGGACTTCTACTAGAGCCTCGATCGTAATTCCATACTTACCGCCCTTAATACACAATGTACTTTTGTTTCTGTACGTTAGATGTAGGTCTATAATCGTACCAAGATTGAAGCTTGTATGTGTATCTATTTTTACGATATAACAATAAAAAAAGGTAAAAGAAACAGGTTGCTTGTATGCATCCCCTTATACATGTAACTTTTTATCATTATTTGCTAGGCAATCTGCCAAACTACTAAAATATTTTTTGTGACAATTAAATAAAAACCCTTTTCTCTCATAAAATGGATGATATCGTCCATGCGGATGGACCACCAAGGACTAAATGGTCAGACAGATGGCGGGATACCCGAGCTTAGTAATGATACAGAACTCGAAAAAGTTTTTAGACAAATTATTTAAGAACAATGTCTCTATAAGTAATCTATGAATGTCAGGTGTGAAAAATAGTATTAAGAAACTTTCATGTGATTTATTGTGCAATAAGAAATTAAGTAAAAAGATGTAATGTTAAGCCAGATATTTAATTTAATCTAATTTACTTTGCTTTGTTTATCATATATATTTGTGCTGAATAGGTTACAGTGCTGACATTATATGCTCACCACACATTAAAAAAACATATTTCTACAAGCACAGTATTGATGCTTCGATTATTTGTACCAGCCATCTCATATATCATATCATACGATAATTTCTTCCATGTGTATGTGCTCATAGATATAAGATTATGTTTATCTGCTAAGAAGCAAAAAAAAGGGTTAAAAAAAATGTACTTGAACGATCTTCCTCGTAATTTACGTTTTACTATTCACTTTCAGGGCAGGTCCCATCAACAAAAAAGTCCTTGGTCGACAAAAAAATTGATATTGTAATTAAATATACAGGAAAAAACTTTAGAATAAATACAAATTCATAATAAGATAAAATCATTACCTCTTTCTATGTTATTGTTTAAATATTCAGAAAGATAAAAACTTGTTTGAAAATATGTCACTTTCACAATAAGTTGATTCTGCTATGATAAAAAGTTCATTAACAAGTCCGATATTTTATTCCGACAATATTAGTTTACTAAACGTAATTTCCTATCTTTGTATTCTGAGCACAGTAACATAAACCTACGAATTTTTTTACATACTTGGTCGACAAAAATGTTGTTGATAAAATTATTTTCTTTGCCATTGGAGGCACATATAATATAAACACAGCACACACAATCCAGACCCAAGAACAGACATCCCCATAACACAAATATGTGTTATAAGGATGTCTGTTAGTTGTTAAAACCAAGCTACAGTGACGTCAACAATTCCAGACACATTATGGGAATTAATTGATAAAGTAGTGACTGCAATAATAGGGTTGTTGACTTGTTTTTTTTAAAGTATGTTAAATTATTTAGGACACTGAAATATACACCTAGCATTTTTTATATATTTTTTAAGAATCCTTAACTACTAGAAATATGACTTTTTATTTCAACTTTTAAAATTGGCGCTAAAACATTATTCAATGGCGGCCTGTATGCTTATGACGTCACAAGTACAAAAACAAATAGTGCTGTAATATAATACGTTTTGCTTGCTTGTTGTGTAGTGCGTAATCGATTTTAGAATCGATTATACAGGTTGTTCGGCAGAACGTGTACCATAGTGTGGGGGGGTATGTAGACTTACTAAAATCAACGAATAAAACCAAGACAGAACCAACACAGTTTGAAGCACGGACGGACACATGAGTGGCAGCATTATCGATTATTTTTAAAACATGATAATTAAACAACTTTAAACGGCTTAAATCACTATTTTATCGAACATTATTGTAATCACGAAATGTAAACACTTTCAAGTGATCGAGACAATGGCGTGCAGTGACATCGGAATAAAAATAATGATAAACATACGCTTTTCCAACTTATTAATTTATTAATTTCATCAAGTTATGTGCTCCAACTACTATCATGTTAACGTTACATTGTATTTTATTTTAGACTGTGTCAACTACCCTATTGTAGAATATAAGAAGAATAGATAATCTTAGAACTCAAATTCACTTTAGTGTAATCATAACTGTTTGACGTATAAATATATCATCACAACCATCGAAAAAGCAAAGGTGTCTAATTACATACTCTAGCGTTAAATCAAAAGCTTTTGTTTTTAATATTTGTATTGACAAAAGAATTGCATTTTTGACATTATTACAACTGGATGACTAAGCCTTGATCTAAATCTTACTTCAAATTTATTTATTTATTCGTTTGGATCTTGTTGTAAAAATATTACGCGGAGACCAGACCATACGGTATGGTTCACACGATCTAATATCTTAGTTCAATTTGGTATGTCTCAGTCGATACTTTATAGAAATGACACTATTACGCCGCGAATCGCCAAACTTTAGCTGAATTGGGTACGTGTCGACGCAGTTATATACAGTCTTATTGCTTACCCGTTTAAAGTAGTATCGACATAGTATATGTTGAACACATATATTTTGGAACAAAGATTTTGAATTTGAAGCGTCTAGTCTGGACATAGCGAAGACCTTTGAAAGGTTGTAGCATATAGCGCTTTATTCAAAGCTTATGGGCTTCCCGAAAAATTGTGTTAATGATCCCAATATTATTGCAGTTCAGAGTTCTAAGGTGTTCAGCAAGGCTTGCTATCTCCGACTCTGTTTTTTTCATATTAACATATAACATATTTTTTTTTTTTATGTGATTGTGAAGGAACAAGCGCGAGGCTCACCTGATGTTAAGCGGTATCCTCTGCGTATAACAGATGCATTTCATCACAAGTGACGAACTGCACTGCGCCCAACACCTTGAGACATACCTGTTAAGTCTCATTTTGCCTGTTATTTCACTGGCTCTCAAGGACTGCTGCCGGAACACACCGTTAGGTGCTTGGCGGCAGATTTTCTACTTGATATGACAAGTAACAGTTTAGCAATATAAATTACAAGGTAGATAACAGTACCAGAGTTGCCGCATGTACCGATCGTGCTAAAATTTATCGGGAAAACTCTTTATCGGGAACTGGTCGCCTTTTTTCTCAGAGCTGTGTGAATCGTTAACGATAAAGCTCTCACAAATCGGCTCGACCCTTTGGCAATGCGTTGAGATGTTGGATCGTTCTGTATCTTTTAAAGCATATTTTTACGTGGAATGTTCCAAGGAACTGTTCATTTTAATATCTGAAGGTGAATGTCAACATCATCGGAAGTTAGAACACAGCATGATTTTTCACTAATATTATATTGATAACAGTATATCCCCTGTCTCTGTTATTAACGTCAAACTAATAAGAGATGTCAACACATTTAAGGAACATTTTAGTTTTAACTTATGTATTAGTCGTCCATAGCCTCTTACGGGTACTCTCCCATAAGGGGGTAAAACTATGAAATCCTTTCTAATTGGTATCTTGCGTAAGCTTGTGAGGGCTAGCCTTCAGCCTTGTAGCCTTCAGCTAAATGGATTATAATTGGTTCATACAATCATTGAGTCGAAAATTACTTTTACCACTTTACTGTACTCAAACTAACTACTGTACCTGACAGCACGATTAAATAAATTTCCAGGTGGTTGAAGCTGCAGACCGATGTTTGTATTTTAATGAACCTTTCTTTTTTTTAAGATCCTCTCTAGCCCAAGCCGTTTATCAAGGTACTTACGTTCCGCTTTAAGATGACATACAGCTTGACCATCTGCGTTTAACGAGCTTGCCAACGTTTATACAGCGGCATAAAAATAAAAAATACAACGCGATATAAGTGTTGAAAAAGCTCAACTGCTCTACATTTAGGTGGCTATCAAAACGCTCCGCGCTGTTAGTGTTTGTTATTATCATAATAATCATAATCGTTACGAAACTGCTTTGACGTAAGTTTGTAATGCAAAAGAAGAATGCGTTGGGCCTGGAATTTTATCCAGTATGTAAAATATACAAAAATCATCATTGGTCAAGCTTGTTAACAATTTAAATTCAGTATTTCGAAGCAATGATGGCCGAGCGGTAATAGCCATGGACTGCTTGAGCAACCGCCGACTTGAGCTTCGCCGCATGGTGCAAGATCATTTTGCGAATGCTCGCCTGGCTAGCTACCACCCTCGAGTAGAAAATCTGTTGCCAAGCACTTAACAGTGTGTTTCGGCAGCAGTCCTTGAGATCCAGAAAAATTACAGGCACATTATACTTAACAACTGTATGTCTCAGTGTGACTGGCGCAGTGCAATTTTTCACATAACGAAATGCGTTTGTTGTAGGCATAGGTTAACCCACATAACATCAGGTGGGCTTCGTGCTTGTTCCGTCACAATCACATTGAAAAAAAGTATTACAATAATTGCAATTTGTAAGCGTACTGAAAAAAATTACTAAAAAATATTTGGACTTGCCATGATCTTCACAGCACAGTGGTAAAGAATTTCATGAGTTACCACTCTCAACACTTTCTTTTCAACTTTCTGGCGCAATTGTTTCCAAGTTTGGAGGAAAAATAATATTCATATACTTATAGACAGGTATAATAAGCCCTATTTTTTATTATTTCCGATTGATGTTTGATGTACAGCTCTCAGTTGAGTAATTATAAGTGAAGCTCTCAGGCGCCACTTATTATGTTAAAAGCTGAATGACTATTTTAAATTTGGCAAGTTTGCAAATTACCCGTCATTTGCAAACTTGCCAAATAATCGATTAAAGATGGTTAAATGTGCTTTACATCTATGTTATGATTTATCGGACATTCTTTAAAGATATCTGTCATAAAAAGGCATAATTATCTAATAATTTTTATACTCCTTTCAAAACGTGATATTTCAATTAAAATAATACATTATCAATATACGCTAACAGGAAAAGATAACACAATTATTTCTGTAAATTCCTAACGATAAAAAGATCAAAACTATGTGTGCTAGTGATGTATGCTCTTTTAGACATTTTATCTAGTTTATATAATATTCCATACCCATCTTTATCTTACTTTTTCTCCTTTCCATTATCCCACATAAGGAGGGTCTATTTTATATGGTATTCTCTGAAACCATCGAGCATTGCACAATTACATAGAAAAATAATGTTTTGATAGCAATAACTAAACTTCGAAAAAATAAACTAATTAAAATAACTTGCCTTCAGTTTAATAGTCGGGTGCGTGGCTGAGCTATTTACCATATACCTGTATTTACTCCATAACCCTTTCAGTAATCAGAACACTCCTTAACGTCTCGATTAAGAAAATACTTAATAGAATAAACAAGTATAAATTAATTAAAAAAGTAAAAAACCGGACTGCAAATGATTTATTTTTGCTACACGTTTTATCGGTTCATTGATATCAAAACTGCAAGTTATATATATTTATGGAATCGCTTTTTAAAGCTCTTCATTCTGATATGCCACTCGATGGGTGGAAGGAGAGTTTTTTGTAGGTTTGTTTGTGAGGTTTTTGGCTGGTGGAAGGGCTTTTTGCGAATGCCCGCCTGGCTAGCGACCACCCTCAAGTAGAAAATCTGTCGCCAAGCACCTAACGGTGTGTTCCGGCAGCAGTCCTTGAGAGGCAGTGAAATTACAGGCACATGAGACTTAACATCTATGTCTCAAGGTGACGGGCGCAGTGCAATTCGTTACTTGTAACGAAATGCATCTGTTATAGGCACAATAACATAAAAAAAGGAGGATGGGAAGAAAAAAAAATGTTTTAATCAGACAATATGGCATCTAAAATCCGCCAGTTAATTATTTTTTATTATTTTATGTACCTAGTGTTACTTGCGTTATCAAGACAAATCTAACGATATCGCAAAATTAAAATCAGGTAAG
The DNA here is from genome assembly GCA_963890685.1 of Plagodis pulveraria. Taxonomy (NCBI): domain Eukaryota; kingdom Metazoa; phylum Arthropoda; class Insecta; order Lepidoptera; family Geometridae; genus Plagodis; species Plagodis pulveraria. The sequence continues at coordinate 17,259,923 of OY982961.1, forward strand.
CCGTTCAGAAGTAATGGTCGAATAAAGAAACTCACATACATACATGAACCCTGAAAACATAAAACTTTTATTTTTTGGGCAGCTTTGTAAATAGCAGGCAATCTGTCATCATAATACAATTTTGAATCATTACATGGCGGCATTGACCTAATGGAATTATTCAGCAGTTGTCTTTAAGAGCCAGATCCAATTTGAATTAAACTCTTTTACTGTCTTCAACGACAGTATCACTTAGTTATTAAACAACTTAAAAAGGTTGATATCACGTATATTTATCATTATATTTGTCCCGACGTTTTAAACACTTTGCAGTGATCGTAGTCACATTATCACTATTTAAAGTTATAGATTTTAATAATAAAAATGGGAAAACAAAACTAATAGTAAGGCTAGTAAATTTAGCTTATTGTAGCATACAATAATTGTTAGTGGTTAGAAATAATATTTAGCGTTCATTTTTAAATTCTACAGCATAAGTGATTGAGATTCAGGAGAGTTTGCTCCTTAATAAATTTAGCTTTAAAGTGATCGTATCGTACAGTAAAGACTATTGGCATCGAATATGGTCATACACATGCGTTTTTATTACTTTATTATTTGATAAAGTAAACGGGAAAGCTACTTGTATAAAACTTTATTCCAATATGAAATAAATAAAATTAAGTGTGTTCCATAATCAATCACCTTCTTTATTAAATTACATAACAGAAGTGGAAGCCAAAATCTAAGCAATAACTTATGAAGTAACATAATACTAACCAGGCAATTAATTTTGTAGCAGTTACATTCCCTATGCAGTAATTTGCATGTTTTAGGGAGGTTGTATTATGAGTAGAGTTCACGGAGTGCCCTACCAATACTAACGCAGTTGCGTCATATTTTTAATACTAAGTGTTCAAACTCTGTGAAACTTTGCATGTTTATCGTTGAGCCAAATATATATGCCTCTAGTTTGCCATATTTCCGTAAAGTTAAATATTTTCATAATAATTCGAAAAAATGTTTTGTATGGGAAATGTTATTTTGACATTTAGGGATATATAAATAATGAATCAAAAAACTGGCAAACTAGAAGCATAGATATTAGGCTCAGCAATATGCATGCAAAATTTCTCCGAGTTTGAACACTTGGTATTTAAAATATATGGTATTTAATATATAATTTTGAAGCGCTCGTAGCGAAGTTTACTTAGCTGCTCTCAACCGATCAGCAAAGTTAAGCAACGTCGCGCGCGGTCATGAATTGGATGGGTGACCGCTAGTGACATTACTACTGAGCGCTTCCGCGCTTCGGAGGGCACGTTAAGCCGTCGGTCCCGGTTGTTGTCTTAGGATGGCAGTCGTTATAGCATGGTGGTAGGGCGAATGCCCGCCTGGCTAGCTCCCCACCCTCAAGTAGAAAATCTGTCGCAAAACACCAAACGGTGTGTTCCGGTAGCTGTCCTTGAGAGCCAGTAATTCTAGGTTAGTCTGAACAACATCTTCGACAACATCATCACTTACGATCAGGTGAGATAGTGGTCAAAGGCTAACCTATCAGGCATTAAAAAAAAAATATATCATGAAACTTTGTTTGTATGGAAAGCGATCCGTGACTACTCTTAATTATTGAGTAAGATTTTTTTAGCAAATTTAGTAAGGTTATCTACGTACCAGCGATAGACGTAAAGACAAATTGCATGCTGTGCCCTGAATTAAACATTTCAAAGAGCAGCAAATCAACGTCGTCCTTATCAAATCAAGGTCTCAATCCCCATCTCAACCGTAATATTTCGTATTCCAGCTACGGAAGCCGGTGTCGACGCTTTCGATCCCGGGTGCTATGAAGGCGTACTCGGGTGGTGGGCGGGATGCGGCGGGTGAGGAAGCGGGCGTCGCACTAGTCGGCGTTCACAGCGAGTATCCGCGTTTCGGCGAAGAGCGCGCGCTCGGCGGCGGCACATACAAAGGTGGTGGGGCGGCGAAGCACAAACCTAATATAGGATATAGGTCAGTATATCGAAAATATAAATTAATAATATTCTAATAGATGTTGGCATATTAAGCAAAAGTCGGCATTTATTTATGCAAACTACCGCTGTGTCAGATATTTAGGGTCAGTAATGAAATTTGAGGCACACTTTAGCAAGTGAAATTACTGGAGTTGTCCAGTTCTATTACATTGGACCAAATCCCAATTTGCAAAACGTGGGTGTTTGCACACCTCTACCCTCCCCTTCGGGGTATACAGGCGTGATTATACTAATTATGCCACATGCACTAGATTCTTTGTTTGTTCCAAAATTTAGATCCATAAAGTACGACAGGTTATAAGACCTGTTGGTCTTGTTTGCTTTCTTGAGGTTTGGTAGGCAGTAAAAGGTGGTCCCAGTGAACTTTTATAATTTTATTTATCCTGCATTTATACCATTCCTCACGTCCCAGTCAATTCCACCGCTATTTTGTATATATATACATACCACCAAAATATATACGACCAAAACCACAGGTAGTGGTTTGTTTTTGTTCTAAAGATCTTAAGTCCGACCGTTCAGTTTTGTTTGCCATTTTCCTAGACTATTTTGTCTGAAAAAAATAACGCCATCGGTAAACAGATGCTATATATATTTCTAACTTCTGTAGTTTTTTATGCTGCAACCATCCTTAGTACAGAAACTCTGATCGACTTATCGTAAAACGACGGATGTTTATGCACTTCTCCTCAAGGTATCTCCTTATTTTTCAATCCTCTAGGTCTAGGTATTGTGAATGGCGTCATGTACACCTGCTGTCAAGGGTAGTGCGAATTTGGTCTGATCTATCGCATGGGACTGCGACCTCTTGGCCGTTTCTTGTTTATCTTTCCAGTGACTGCCAGTGATAATCCTTCAATACTAATCCAGAAATTGCAGATGACAATTTAAAAGTATTTTTTCTAGATATAATGCAAATACTATTAGGAAAGCGATACAAGTTTTTGACATCAAAAAAGATAATTTAAATGAGAACCTTAAACATACTAATTGGTGACGAATTTTTTACAGAATTGCTACACCACTACTAAGTAAAGAACTTATATATATATTATTCATTACACAAGCTTACGTATACATTATTGGAGAAATAATACTGGATTTTTCTTCCATATACACTCTGATTGTTCGGCTCTGGGAGAATTCTCGGCCTGGGCACGTACAAAGGCCAAACGTACGTACAAAAATGGGTAGATGTACCTACGAGTATGTTTCATCGTGTCCTATTGAGTGTAGAAAATAGGTTAGTGTCCAATACTGCTGTAATTGGATTACTTTTTTATCGAAAGTGACGCGCGTGCTGAACTTAGAATGCAGTTAGGTAACACAATTACGATTAGCCTAGTTTCATTCGGTGTCACTATTGTCGACATCTCTCGACACAGTCGTATCTTCACAAAAAATAAAATGTCCTTGCGACTGGTGTAATTATTATTTACAAGTTTTATTTTGACCATGTAATAGAATATATTATTATCATCTTCTTCTTACCTTTAGCTCATGAAGTGCCGCATTATAATCTGATGCCAACCCTCCTTGGAAATGATTTTGTTCCCAGTATGACATACGTTTCGGTTAATAGTGAATAGCTCTGTTGTGCACCAACACCCTACTCACGTTTTCTTGAGACATGATGCTCGTTCCATACAAAATTATTTTCTTCTAAGTTCAAATACTAAGTGTTCAAACTTGGTGAAATATTGTTCTCTGTAGTTGTTTATAATTTAATTAATACTAACGATTTTCCACCCTCGTCCGTGTAAGGTACCCTAAATATCGATACGTAACTTGGTGCCTGGGTGGTGCCAAACAGGTGATAGGCCTCTTAAGCAAGAGGCCATCTTGGTGGGTACCACTATAGTGCCAGATATTCTACCTCCAAGCAGTGTGCAAACACTGCTGTGTTTAGATTTGAAGGTACTGTAGCAAGTGAAATTACATGGCAGTCGAGACTTGAAAGTAAAGTCTGGGAGTATCAAGCGCAGTGCATTGTAAGACACAATCAAATGATGTATGGGTAATGAACGGACGTGATGCTGACCGACAGGCACCGCCTTGTCATAGAAAAAAAACTAGGCTGCAAGTCGGACTCGCGCACTGAGGGTTCCTTACAAAGTATATATGGAAAAGTTATGGTATTTTTATTGCTAAATGAAATCCATAACATTTAAAAATTATCAAAAATATTTTTATTATACGATGTAACTAAAAATTATGTTTTTCGCAATTTTTCCTTTATCTGGGCTATAAGACGTTGCTTCGTAAAAAATTTCAAGATTCTAAATTCGCGGGAAGTACCCTGTCGGTTTGGATTTCTATGCGAGCGTTGAAAACTTGCGGCATAAACGACTGTATCTTTTGATTACGTTGGCATCACGCGTTCCTGAGAAAAAGGATTTTGACACATAGACAGATGGACAACAAAGTGATCCCATAAGGTTCCTAAGGTTTTTCTTTTGAGATATGGAACCCTAAAACGGACGGAAATGCTCAATAGTAAATATCAATCACCCATTAAAGTAATAACCGTAGCGGACATTGCTTCACTTTATGACAATCGGCTGTTGGGGTAAGGACATCATTATGTATAATTATTACATTTACCTTGATAATTAATTTAAAAGGTCAGTCGTTGGTCAAGGAAAATGCCTCATTTGACAACATCTCTCATAATTGTGCTTCAATCAGAATCTTGTTTATAGTTCATTATATAATCTTGTTGCGCAATAGATAAACTTATTGTATTATTATTATAAGTTTCAGGAAATTTCTTACGAAATCCCTCAGGAAAAAGCCACAGTCTCCATAAGAAACTTAATTTACGATCCCTCTTTATAACTTACATAGTTCATTGTTTTTCCCACATCCCAGTATTTTCATCAACCCTCTGGGTATATGAAACCAATAACCAGGGTAATAAAGTTGGGGTCAATCCTTTGCAAAAAAGTCGAAGAGTTAGTTCCCTCGAGAACAGAATACATAAGCGATGTATCATCCAAGTTGTCTTTCTCTGTTTATAAGAATGTTTCGTACTAAAGTATGGCTGCCGAGAGAATGCGTTTGTCTGTTCATGTTCATATTGTATGTAGTTGTGACTTTTAAATGGAGTAAAAAAAATTTTTAGACTTAAATCCTCGACCGACAGAATAAAATGTAATCAGGTGCTATTTTGAAATGAAGAAAAAAATGTAAAACGCACTGTCAAAGGCATTGTATGTATTGGTAGCTTTTATATAGAGGAAACAAATACTTGAATCCCTTACCGACGCAATATTATGTAATGAGTCGCTATTTTAAACTAAGGAAAAAAAAAAAAAACGAACTGTCAAAGGCATTAACACAGCGGCCGCACTTGACCTTACTTGTAATAAATAGAAATTTCTTAATTCATTATTATATTTTTGATTTATTTGTGGTAAATATTGCCCAGACAGCCACTATATTTTTATTTAAGAACTAATTATTACCCGGGGCTTCACTTGCGTGGGTTACAGTCGCATAATACCTATCTTGTTAGATTATATTAAAGCACACAGAGCAACTTCTATTAAAATATGTCGAAAATACGTTTGTATGGAAAGCGCTGCGTGCACTCTTAATGTTTGGTTCAACATTATTATCATTTGGTAAAGAAAACTTTAATAACTATAACTTTACAGATTATTTTCTCTTTATCTTATTATATTTTTTATGTTATTTTTAAGCCTTAAATCTTTTATGCCATATTTTTTTCTGTATATTCCATGTACAGACTTTTTAGCCTCTCTTTATTATAAGAACAGATTATTATATTTCGTCTTTAAATCTCCAAAAAAATATATAGAGTTGTCTCAAGATTGTACACCAACCATATAAAATCTGGCTCACTTTCATTGAAGTAAATATTTTTCGCTAGGTACCGGAAAAATCACACATCTTAATATAATATGTCCAGTATCACGTATATCTTATTTTGACAGCATAATTCCCAACCATGCGACACGAGTTATTTTTTCACGTGATGTCATTTGATAATTATTCCCTTTGTGCAACAGTCATACTTTTCGACTAAAATTATAAATGCATAAGATAATGTGTGTATGGTGTTGCCACCTATCTTCATAAAATGGCTGAACGGATTTTAATGACAGTAGTTACAAACATTCCTTTGATCTTAGATCAAGACTAAGGATACTTTTTGAGTTATTAAAAGAAACACGGTGTAAACAATTTGGAAAACAAGTTACCACGGCATTTTTAAAATTAGTGTTATCTTCAATAAAACGCTAAAATCGAAAATCGATAAAAAATAGCTTATTTTTCGACGCATCGTGTTCACAAGATCGAACACTAAATATCTATCTCAGACCGACCATTTTCTGGCTTAACGACCATTGAGACTGGTTTTATTAAACTCCTGAATGGATATATTTTATGTACAGTATTTCAACCTAACAGTGAAATAACTTGAGATTTTGTACCCAATCCCATTAAAATCAATAGACACAGACCATGTAAGTAAAGTTTTGAATTACGTCCCGTAGATGCTTTGTTTTATATTTAAGAGTAGAGTGCACGGAATACCTTCCATATAAACGTAGTTTTGTCATATTTTACATAACAAGTGTTCAAACCCGGTGAAATTTTGTATGCATATTGCTGAGCCTAATATATTATATATGCTTCTGGTTTGCCAGTTTTTTTATTTCATATTTATTTTATCCCTTAATGTCAAAATAACAATTCCCATACAAAACGATTCATCGAAGTATTCTTGAAAATACTGAATTTACAAAAATATATCATAAATTATTTTTGTTAATTTTGTTCAATCACTTTTATAAAGATCTGGCAAACCAGAAGCATAGATATTAGGCTGAAGGACATACATGCAAAGTTTCACTGAGTTTGAACTCTTTGTATATAAAATATGACGAAACTACGTTTATATGAAGAGCGCCACGTGCACTCTAGCCTTAATATTGAACTTAAATATATCTGGTAAAACGTAGCTTAGACACTTTTGCATTTATTTGTGTAATATTTTGCTAGGCTTATATGATGAAGAACATAGGATAGCCCCATAGCAGAATTCAAACCATATACTCCAGCGGGCAATGTTTGACCATTCTAGGTTATCATTGCAGCAAATTTAATACATATAACTTTATATCGTCCTGGTTTAATATATCATTATGCATGTGATAATAATAACGTGTATTCATAATGAGATGAATACATAGTAATCACGTCTATGTTAAACAGCTTTGTATTTAAACTTTTTAAAGGCCGATTACATTTTGGCATCAACATTAAATTAAGGTGAAATACGTAATATATCTATACATTCCGCCAGTCGGAACAGAACGTGATACTATTTTCCACACAAAAACGGTTCTAAAAAGCGTTTTAATAATGACCACAGCCTTGGACAACCTGAAATAACTTGCACCAGGGTCGCATCGATTTGTCCGTCTTTGGTACTATTATTGGTTTGTTGTAGTGTGCAGTATGGGGCTAAAAAGGTGTACATAATTTCATTGTGTTATGGCTTATTATGAGGAATTGTCGTGTTCTAGCTACTAGCATCTACGAGTATAAATATATATTTCAACTTAAATTGATATATTTATTGAATTTTGTACATCAAAAACGTTCATGTGTGTTATAAGTGCCTCGAATGTTTCGATTACTTAACAATGATTAAAAATAAAAACGATATCTTATAGTATACGGTCCAAACCAGATCCTTTTGATTTATAAATATATTCATAATGTGACATCTACATGTAAGTTCGTTTGTACTTTTCTGTGCTTTGCTAATAATCATCTTTTTACTTTTCAGGTTAGGTAGAAGAAAGGCGCTATTTGAAAAGAGAAAAAGAATAAGTGACTACGCTCTAGTTATGGGAATGTTTGGAATTGTAATTATGGTTATAGAAAATGAACTCTCAAGTGCTGGTGTATATACAAAGGTAATCATAACTTTGTATATATATTAATTTATTTAATTTTCTTCTCAAGTGTTTATGTGTTTACTACTTGCTACGCCTTTTAGTTTTTTTTTTTTTTTTTTTTTTAAGTTATTGTGATGGACCAAGTACGAGGCCCACCTGATGTTAAGCAGTATTCTCTGCCTATAACAGATTATTTCATCACAAGTGACGAACAGCACTGCGCCCATCACCTTGAGACAAACTTGTTCAGTCTCATTTTGCTTGAAATTACACTGGCTCTCAAGGACTGCTGCCGAAACACACCGTTAGGTGCTTGGCGACAGATTTTCTACTTGAGGGTGGTCGCTAGCCAGGCGGGCATTCGCAAAATGCCCTTCCACCATGCGGTGAAAGCTGGCGGTGGGGATCTAGCCAGGGACCTCGGCCATCATTGCTTCAAAACCGTAATCATACGAAAATTTCAGAACTCTCATTCCTTTCTTTTTAAATGACATAATTTAGCTATTGAAATACCACGAAGTTTTACTGCTCTAAAGGCGAGTTAATGGTTTTGGTCATATAAAAAACATTTAGTATATTCTTTCAACCTAAAAAAATTACAATGATTAACAAGTAAACTTTGAACAGGTTTCCCCTAGTAAAAATAATACCTACATAAAGTGATATGTGAATTTTTAACATTACAGGCATCTATATATTCGCAAGCGTTAAAGACGCTTATATCAATGTCGACTGTGATTTTACTTGGCCTAATCGTCGCGTACCACGCTTTAGAAGTACAGGTAAGTAATATTATATATGTTGTTAGTATGTACCTCCCCGTGGGGTGCCGGGTTAGAATTGCACCTCCCCATATTATCCCATGGGTGTCGTAAGAGGCGACTAAGGGAAAAATACTGGAAGGTGGGCAGCAGCGCCTTGTAAAGAACTGCCATCTTACACTGCGATCCCCAAGCCGCCTGCCAAGCGTGGGGATTATGCCAAATACCCCCTTAATAGGGGAGGCTGTGTTCAGCAGTGAACGATCCGGCTGATACAGTACAGTACAATAGTATGTACCTACATTTAAAAATCCTACATAGAAAAAAATCATAAACACGTATTATCACGAATTTACATATCCAAAACAGTCGTCAGAAGTGTCTAAGCCTTGAATGTTTACCAAATGGATACATTTAGTAGGTGAGCTTACTAAATGGATCCATTAAGATTTATTTCCGTTAGGGATCTATTTTCTGGGCCCAGTTTAAAAGTCCGGACAGCTACAGATATTGTTTTGCAAATATTTGTTTATTTATTGTATATTATACTGATTAATAAACTTTTCTAAGACAACAGATAGCCCAAAATAAAATTGTGTAGGATACATACTCTTGTTAACATTTTAGCTGTTTGATCGCTTTGATTAATTATATAAAAAAAAATAATTTGTTTATAAATATTTCATGAACACATAAAATTATTGTTTTAGTAAAACACAAAAAAATATTTATCAGTCGGATTGACAGCACAGCGTGCCTCATTAAGGGGGATTTGCCATAATTCCCTCGCGTGGCAGCCGTCTTCAGAATCGCAGTTTAAGATATATCAGTTCCTCAGAAAGCGCTGCTTCCTACCTTCCAGTATTTAACCTTTAGTCGCCTCTTACGGCACCCACAAATAGCAATGGGGGTGACAATCTAGCTCGGCGTATTAGTATATTCTCGATCATGCGCTCGAATAGTCAAAACCACCTCATGTTTCTTCGTGTAGAAGAGGATCGTGTCGAAATTTTTTATTGAGGCTACATGGAGTTTATGATGTCACATTGGGTTAGAAAGAAAAGTTAGGCGGAATTATCAATAGATATTATTAATAAATTTAAGCGCTACTTTGCCGAAATCCATATTTAATAACAATAAATATTTTAAGAAAACATTAAATAAAAATGTAAAAAAGCACTGGAGTCATATCAACCGTTTTTTTTTTCATTTATTATAAAAATATATGAGGTTTCATGCATTATTTTAGAAAAGTTACGAAGCATCGAGCATAATTCCAGCGATAGCGAGTTTTCTCGTAGTATATTCTTTGACCAGTCCAATAATTGGAAAATCCTAGAGGCGTTTGGAATTCCGAAACTGCCGTCAAGTTTGTTATGTTAAGTTCGCGACAAAAACGGTAGTTCTTTTAATCAATAGCTGTATGCGTTAACCGTCATAAGTGGTCATGTATTCGTGTCCAAAAAATGGGGAAATCCAGGAAAATTCCAGATTTTTACAAGGAGCCCTATGCCATGTGTGCGAATAGCGCCATCTCTGTTCCTAGTGAGGCATCGCTATAAAATGACTTGTACCCTTCAAAACAAAGCAAACCATACAAACATCTTGGTGCTGGTGTCACCACTAACAGGCATATATGGCGGAACTTCTGCAGTTACATTTAAAGAATTTTAACTATTATTAATTTTATAAAATGCATAAAATTAAGCTGTATATTCCGACTTTCAAGAAGCAACTTCGGTTTTTATTATATATTCGACTTTTCATACGTACTATGTAAGTAAGATTTACATTGTATTAATATATATACAAAATTATTGTGATATTTCAGCGTAAAATTTAATTATTGAAAAATTAACTAATAATTTGCAAGGAAATTTTCTTCTATTATTTTATTTTTAATATAAATTATTCTGAGTTGGAATTATTATTTTATAATTGGTATTACATCCTTGTTTGCTTTTTATTTGATTGTTCAATTTTGTAAATTTTGTTTCAAATACGCTTTTTGTTTAACTGTTTTATATATTTTTATAACGTAGAAACAATAGTCTTCTAGATAATTATTAAAAATTAATTTTGTAAACAACAATAATAATGAGTGACTTATCCGCATCACTGAATTGTCCATACTGTCTCAGGTCTACATGCTCAAAGCGAGCATGGACCCAAAGTTCATATAGGGTGGATGCAGTAGGATGTGTAACCTCCGAACTCTATCACCATTTCACATGCGATGTCCTGAGGACGTTTCTACTATTGACGGTAGGTTAAAATCTATCGTTGAGTCACTACTTAATGTGTTCGTTAAAGAGTCGCAGTGGATACAAGTTGCTCAGCCAATACGGCATGGGAGCCTTGATGTGAAGTGCGAGTATCACGTTGCCTTGACGTGGCAACTTTGCACCGGGTACAGCCTAGGGTAGGTTACTTTACTGAATTTGATTTCATTTATAACTGTTTTGACGGTATATATTGTTATACAATGTAATTGAATTATTGTAACGGTATTAAGATAATAATAAAATACAAAAACAAAACACAAATATATCTAGTGACGATTCTAATTTTCCTGTCAAGTCTTTAAGTTTCTCGATCGTAGACTCGAAGAGTCTAGACCTCCTGAACATGCTTCGTGTAGAAGCGAAAGGCGTTGATAATTTTTCCAGGTTCGCCTATGTGGCGTTTATGACGTCAGGTCAGATTTGCAGGACAATTAGTTCGTCAGTACTCAACTTATTTTTATATTATTAATTCTATTATTTCTAAAAAGATTTCTTTATACTGAAATGAAAATTTTGTTAAGTGTTTTCTAAAATATTAATTAAATGTTTTCTTCGAATATTTTATATATTATTTGTTATCATAAAATATGGATTTTCTTTAAGTAATAAATCTATAGTTAGCCTAAATCTATAATATTGATATTTAGTAAGTATTGTCTAAATTTGAGCAATGCTATTCTAAAATAATAAATTCAGTAAAAATTATTTATTATCATAAATAGATACATGTATACTACACGTATTACAGTAAAAATATAGGTGTATATATTTTTTTTAAAGCTCAAGCTATCCATTATTAACAAAATAATATGTACTATATACAACACTACAGTAACTACAAAGAAAGCATATAGACAGCCATTGCAGACTCAAAAGCAGTCCAAATGCTCCAGCCCATTACCGGTTGGGAGCGTGCCCAGAATTCTGGCAGCATTGCCCCGTTGGATTGCAATGCTTATTAGTTGAGCCACATTCTAGCATTTTGATCACGCGTAGCAACGACCCAGCGACCTAAAAGGTTTTAAAAAATTTAGTTCCCGGTCCCCACGAACCCAATATCTCCATACCAAACGGCTCAAATATGTAATCACTGCCAAGATTAGTATATTTGTGCCGCTTGATTTGCTCTATCGAAGTAGCCGCGGCCCCAGCCCTCACGTTGGTTTTAGAAAGATGTGATGGCGCTAAAGTTTCCACGCACGTGGCGTCCAACACTTAATGGTTGCCCTACTTTACATGGAACCATAGTCATGTCGTCAGGAATTTACCATCGTCACGCATTAGACCATTGGTTTGAAATTAACTGCAACACTGGCGCTGGTAAAAGCATTGCGGATGATATCATTAAGGCTTACGTGGCGGAAAATTTGAGCAGCATTTCAACAGCAGGAGATGTTTTGGTGGCTGAGTTGATCAAGTGCAGTACCACACGGACAGTGATGGGCGACACAACTTATTGCACCCTAGCGTAACCTAATAGTAAGAAGAAAATCTATAAGGCCACTAGTTTTTAAAGAAAGAATCGCCTGTAACCAAACTCATATATAAATTTTCAACAATATAAACTAGGTTTGGTTACAGGCCATTGTTTCTTTAAAAACTGGTAGGCTTATAGATTTTCTCCTTGCTATTTATTAGCTTATTTATAAATTATCTCAAACTTATAAAAAATATATAACTTAAATTATTAGCCATTATAAACTCTTTGTAGAATATATTTTTTGGTCTATTTCCAGTTATTTATGATAGACAACTGTGCTGACGACTGGCGGATAGCAATGACTTGGCAAAGGATAGCTCAAATTGGCCTTGAGCTTGCTATCTGCGCTGTCCATCCTATACCTGGCCAGTATACATTTACATGGACCACGAAACTGGCCAACAAAGGTGGAGTCATAGGTGTTGAAGTTGTAAGTACGCCGTTATAAACTTATTGTCCCGTGAAATTATTTCCAACATTTTCAATCAAGTTTTATGGATGGATTCTAAAGTATAATATTACAGTGTATTAAAATATAAAAAATTGAGCTTGTAACCTATATCTTTGAAAAGTGCTTTTTGTGTTGTATAAAAAACAAATCAAATTATCTGTCAATATCGTGTTTCTTCTCACTTGATCAATTGCTTATATTTATTATTTGGCAATTATCTATGAACATTGATGATTTGTTATATTTACGTAAGTTATTATTTCTTTGCATTTAGTCTTTCAAATTGATTGATATACATTTTTCTCCTTAGGGCACGATGTATAAGCAAATCCAGGTCTGTATTAACTAAAATGAAGTGTTACAAGTTTTAAGTGATGTTGGAGTCCTCGTCTTGAGCATGTCTCTGATTGAATTGAATTTGGATCCACTGTTTTGTGTCTGTGATTCGTCTGAATTGTGAATTTAAAATGTATGTCTGTAGTTTGTATTGTACGTGAATAAATACAAATCAACTGAACCATTTCTGTTGAAAAATTTGTAATGCTTAAAAAATTTTAAATTACAACCAAGCGCAAACAAAAAAAATTTATTAGATTTAAATTAATGCATGATGTTGCAATTATTTATGTGAGTGAGAGTAACCATCAAATAATTTTGGCAATATTTTCGAAACATATATTTTGCACAAAGCACATTGGTTTCTGTTTTGTTTGAATCAAATGGAATATAAATTATGACTGAGTCAAAACAAATATCTTACTGACATCACTTGAAATGCAGATATATAGACATTCAAAACTTTGCGTGCCTTAAGGTTTAGGTATGTTTTGTAGCCCATATCCATAAATCTATTTTGAATAAAGTACACCAGTTCTAATTTTATGTCGGTAATATTTTGATTTCAATTTCAGGTCCCATATGACGTCACGCTGTCACTGCCAATGTTCTTTCGACTCTATCTTATATGCAGGGTCATGTTGCTCCACAGTAAACTATTCACCGATGCCTCTTCAAGAAGTATAGGAGCTTTAAACAGAATAAATTTTAACACTAGGTGCGTGTAGTTTCTGAAAAAAAAATAACCGTCAATTTTGTGTACAAATAGAAAAAATAAATTCTGCCTTATAAGATTCTGGTGAAATATTTTTTGTACAGCAAATTTAGGTAGTTTACTAGTAAGCAGATACAAAGAAAAAATTACTGATCAGGCGTTTCGGTTTTCTTTTTAAGAATACGTTTTTATTTCCAGGTTTGTCTTGAAGACACTAATGACAATTTGTCCTGGTACAGTTTTATTAGTTTTTATGGTATCCCTCTGGATAATCGCAAGCTGGACCCTGAGACAATGTGAAAGGTCAGTATCGCTATTAAATGTTGTGAGTAATGTATTTTGTCCGAGTTTCATTATTTTTATTTAGGAAAGACGTTGCCCGTTATGAAATAACGTGGCTATTCAGTTATTAATTAAAAACAAAATCAGTGTCATGGTTTAGCTACCTACATGTCTGTTTAATCAGTATTGTTTTATTGCTTCCATTTAGTTTGGTGTTCATACTGTGTTACACTCAATAAAAGTTTTCTAAATCACCAGTGTACTGGCCTCAGTGGGCATGCTATTGCTTTTGTACTGTGGCGTTGTATATATTATATTGTTGTGTTTGCTTTAATTTTCAACCCACTTTATTTTTCTGTCTGTTGAATATTAACAACAAATTTAGTAGCAACGCTAGGTTCATGTTCATCAACAATAATAATTATACAAGAGTTTGACTTTGAATATTTTCGCAATTTAGTTTCAAATGGTTACAAGACACAGTGGCTGCGATTCACATGTTTTAAATGTATATATGTTAGAAGTAGTATATATTGATGTTTCAAAAAGGGTGCTTGTTATGATATAGGAGTTATTTACACACGCTTGAAATAAGATTATATGAAAAATTCAATAATGCATATATATCAGTGCTGCACTAAGTGTTTCATGCATCTTAGATATATATCAGCACTATTTTCAACGAATTTAAATCAGACACTTTACTGAATCAATAATTGCAACTAGTGTAAACGCACAAAATGGCTCTAGGTACGAGTATAATAACACTTAGTAAAGCTGAATACCATTTACATGCACAATACCATTGCACTGAACCACACTCATGCATCAAAACAAATTACATTTCCCTCCCGTTCTGATCAACGCTTGTGATACTTCTCACTTCTGCGTGGTTTCTTCTTTATCTTGCCAAAATTTTCTCTAAATGTTTATGTTTCGTTACCTTGGTTACATGAGGTACCTTATTCGATTTCAATTCACGCATGGCTAAAAGTATCATAATTTTGGTATTGAGTCCAGATAAATGTTTAGAATGCACGTTGTATTTAAAAATATTTATTATTCGGTATTAGTTATCTGTTTAGTGGAACAGTTTTTTTCATTGACGTTTTAGGCATGGCGATTGTAATTTGTGACACAACAGTTATATTAAAAAGTATTTAATGGTTGTCCAAATCCATATATTACGTATACATATCTGCAATCAGAATTTGCAATTGGATTTTTGTCTATTCTGACATATTTTGTTTAGTAATTCATATGATATTTTAGTAGACAAATTGTTTATTATCAGTGGGTCTTGTCGGGCATTTTGGCTCTCAGGTTCCACGATGAAGACCATGCCAATTTACTAAACTCAATGTGGCTGACAGCTATTACGTTCCTCTGTGTCGGCTATGGTGATATTGTCCCCAACACTTACTGCGGCCGCGGAATAACCCTCACCTGCGGTATGGTGGTATGTATTAACAAAGTAGGTTGTTTTGGGTTGGCTTTTAAGAATTGAATGATGTTCCACATTGTTGCTAGGATTACAACGGTTTTCTAGGCATCGCAAGACATTAAGCCCCACTTGCATTGTCTAGCAAATAGTTTTAGGTCGGTAAAGGTGAGCCATTTTATGTGTTTATAACGTTTACACTATTTTGAAGCAATTTTTTCATTCAATATCAAAGTCAAACTCTTTGCATTATAGTTTTACTTTATATATTTTCTACGTTCTTTTTAATTTTGCCTTTTAAATCCATATGACGCTTAAGGACGCCTTGCGAGATCAATTTGTGACAGAAAATGTATAAATAGGCAAAATCTTGAGGTAGACAGGGTCAATAAGTAACGTATTGGAATTTATTGACAATTCAGGTTTCACGATGAAGAACATGCTAACCTTCTGAATGCGATGTGGCTTATCGCCATTACGTTTTTGTCCGTCGGTTTTGGCGACATTGTGCCAAACACATATTGTGGAAGAGGTATCGCCGTTAGCACTGGCATTATGGTAAGTTTCAACAAACAAATTTGCATTAATGGTTTGTGTTGACTGACACGAGTTGAACTTTGGCACAGTATATCCATTTTAAAAAAAAGTTCTTATGCAAAAACTCGCCAACAACCTGTTGGAATGCTTTTGCCTGTGAAAATATATGTTTATGCTTATTATATATTCTAAACGATTGTGAGTCAGTCAACACTATGAAAAATGTTTGTAACAAACAGTACACACACAACACAATATGCTTTACACATGTAATAACAACCCAAGTTCACAATTTGGTGTATTTGATGTTATGAATAACTGAATGTTCACAGAGTTTCTGCTCCTGTTGTTATATGTTTTATGTGTTAAACCTTTGAATGCAATATTAATTTTGTACACACACATTTAAACGACTATAATATACCTATATCACGTTCAGTGAACATAGTGTTTCAATTATAGGTCTTTTGTCAACCGTAATAATTAACCTTTTGTATATAGTTCTTGCAGAAAGTATTACATTGTGGAATTTTCTTGATTAATCCTCAAGTACGGTATTTGAAGATTTTGAATAATAACGTCCATTTCCCTGTTAAAGTCAGCTATTAGAAGTATATATATATATATATTGTAGTGTGGAATGCTTCATTTCTACTTACTATTTCTAGTTCTCTCTTCACTTCAATATTTCACTGAATTGCACAAATAAGTTTGTTTTAAAATGGCTCACTTTTCCTAAAGGTACTTTTTAACCAAAATATACAATAAAATTCATTGCACCCAATGAAATAATGTTTGTGTTAAATGTTATAATATAAAAGATTAGATGTTGTTGAGTTATAGATAAAAGATGACTGTGTGCACATATTAGATAAATTATGCACTTAATTAACAATGATGTCTTCACTATCTATGTAATGCATTTTTTCGTACTATTTGATAAACGGAGCTGAAAAAAGAAGGAACGTTAACAAACTATGGAAGTTTTTTTTTTCCAGTAGTAAATTTCCAACTTTTATTAGCTCAAAAATATTTTAAGCACAGAAATAAAATCTATGGAACTAATAATGAAACATTTTTGTTATAAATAAATAAACATTTGAGGTAGTTATCTTTAAAAAATCAAATAATATTATATGAGAGGGTAATCGAGGCAATGAATTTTAAAAGTAAAATTATGCTTATATTCGCTTATAATATTTGTGTCTATTATCCTCAACCTTAATCTAAAATTTAAATAAATACATTAGCACATAGCTGAAAATTATATTTTAATTATGATTTCTAGCCTTCAAAATTTGCCTTATTGGAATGGATACTCTTGAATGCTTCTACACGTTCGCTTGCATTTTACATTAAGATATTCACTTAACAGGGAGCTGGATGCACAGCGTTATTAGTCGCGGTTGTTTCAAGAAAATTAGAATTAACTAGAGCCGAGAAGCACGTTCATAACTTCATGATGGACACACAACTTACTAAAAGAGTAAGTATTGATGTGATATAAGTTGATCACAATTATTGTTAATCTAATTAACAGGGGGCGGGATGTACGGCATTGTTAGTGACAGTTGCCTCAAGAAAGTTAGAGTTAACTAGAGCGGAGAAGCATGTCCATAACTTCATGATGGAGACCCAACTGACGAAAAAGGTAAGGTGACTGTTCAATTGTAACAGACCACGGACATTGTCAAGGTAAGGTTGTAAGCTCGGTACAGAAAATATATTTGATAAAAATAAGGATGGTAACGATTAAAGTGTTATTAACAAATTATATGGCGTGACGATTAAAAAAGTGTGAGGTTGTCTGCGCGCGTGTGTGTGTGTGTGTGTGTAGTGTATGCTTGTAAAATATTTTTAAAATGTTACTAAACCAAATACCATTTTTCTCACACTAATTATGTTAGAAGTTTTGCTAGTGGAAGTAAAAAAAGAGAGAATGTGTTAGTTTCTTTTCTTATGATACAGTAGAATAAGTAATTCTTATCATGAAAACACCCATTTCAGCTGAAAAATGCTGCAGCTAACGTGCTTCGGGAAACGTGGTTAATATACAAACACACAAGGCTCGTGAAAAGAGTTCATCCGGGTCGAGTGCGGACGCACCAAAGAAAGTTTTTATTAGCTATTTATGCGTAAGTATTTCAAACAATGATTTCAGTCTTCAGCGTAACCAGTATTTTATAAATACATTTCGGAGAGTTTATGAGACTATTTTATAATATTTGTTTATCATTAAGACTTTTTTTATGGTGACATCATCACTTACATAAAACGGCTGTGATGATGTTGTCCAAAATAATTGGAATATTACTGCTAGTATTAACTTAAGGTTGAACTGGCCGGTCGCTTCTCCATACAAACGCCGTAGGGTGATCACTCCCGTATTTGAGACTTTGGGTCCAGAATTAAGCATAATACCGATTGATCTCGTCATTATCTAGGCTTGTATGATGCCGAAATTTTAAAAAGATAATTAAGTTGAAAGTTATGAGCCTTGAAAATGTTATATGAAAATGTTTCGAAGCTCATAACTTTCAAGTTAATTATCTTATTAAAACTTTGGCATCATACAAGCCTAGGTAATGACGAGATCAATCGGTATTATGCTTTGTTTTGGACCTAAATCCGCAAATAAGGCAGTGATCACCCTACGGCGTTTGTATGGAGAACGGCCCGGCCAGTTCACCCTTAAATTTAGTCACTAATTCCTGAGGATGTAAGTGTTTCGTCTTCCAGATATACATATTTCTATACTCAAAAAATCTAAAACGTATAGTGCGTATAGAACTCATTTTGCCGTGGGAAACAAACATACCTAAAGACCACACAAATAAAAACAAACAAATATTATGACCTAACAAATGAATTAACCATAAATGTGGTTAACTAATATGCTTTAGAAGTTGGAGCAAGGGGTATACCAACGTGTATCTAAGGCAGCATTAGTAAGATCTTACCAAATTTGGTTAGGCAAGGAAAGAGGCTCGAGCGGTAAAGCATTGATGTCATCGTACAGGGACTGCCTGGGTTGCAAGTCCCAGGCCCCTTTATGCCGAAATGCTAAATAATTCGTCTCTTGCCTCCTTATTCTATTTTCTGGCACTAAAACTAATCTTTTAGGGTACTATGTACATTGTCTCCTGCCAAATTCAACTTTGAAATTTTATGTAAATGCAGGTAGCATTTGTATTCGTCTTGATTCTTTGACTCTTATCGAGGGTATTTTTATTAACTTTTCTTACAATTTGTTTGCCACAACAGCTCATTTTAGATGGGTTAGTTTAATAATATTCATAAGTAATGTTGACATTTTGTAATGATTACATGTAAGACACATCGACAAGAGTATTTATTAAGTTAAACTATCAAATCACCCCCGCTGTATAAGACATTACACTGTAAGTCATTATTTATATTTCAAATTGTCCAAGTTCGATCTGAACTCACGATGGAAAAGTCTTTAGTTATCCCCAGGTGATAATATTATGAGGTTTACAAAAACCTTCAATATTAATAATTTATTTAAGAATAAATCTCTATACTTTTCGAAGCGACAAAAGCGTCAGTATCACAATATTATGAAACTTTCTTTATCTACTAATAAAGTACTAATAATTTGTCTAATCTTATAAATTCTTTATCTAAAAATATTAGTATGAGTAATACAGAACAAATTATTTCTTCCAGCTTAAGAAAAGTCAAAATGGATCAAAGAAAGCTGATGGACAATGCCAACACAATAACAGACATGGCAAAAGTAAGTTGAATTCTGTGAATTAAGTTATGCTATTGCTACACTCATTCTCATAAAACACATCATTTAGTTGTAGATTTTATATATAGCACTTTGAATGCTATAGAGTTAATTAGAAAGTTACAATTCGTATTGTATCGTAGTAATATCATGTTTGAGACAATACATTATATTAGCTTGTTATTGACCGTACCCTATAAATTCCATTTGCATTTTGCTTCGCGCATGATATAATTATTTACCTTTGTACTCCAAAATATCATGCATGCTAAATTGTAGATGATCAAATTTAGATGGCAATAAATGTGTAGTGATTAAGTACAGCAAAACTTTACCTAAATTACTTAACAGCATAATATATTAGACTAAAAACACAAACGCACATTAAACATACATATAAAATTACATTCACATTCAAGATTAGGAAAATAACCAGGTTCCTTATTAAAAATCACAGATCAACACTAACACAAACTAATACTTAGAACCGACAGTGAATAATGAACTACAAATCGATTGAAAATAGGACCCTTTTCTATTACAGACGCAGAATACGGTGTATGAGATAGTTTCAGACATGAGTACTAGACAAGACACCATAGAAGAGAGGCTGACTAGTTTAGAAGAAAAAATTACTACGTTACAGGTGAGTGAGCATCTTGCATATCTATAACTTTGAAGAGGTAGGAAAAGATGTATCAAGGAGGTGAGACTCTTGCTATTTAAGCGGACACAATTTCAGGGTTTGGACTGCTATTGGAAGTTAACGTGGCATTAAAACCCAGTCCAATCTAGAAATCAAACCAACGATCTATATACTATCGAAAGGAATGCTTTCTTAAATTATCTCCACAGTGTCTAAAAATCTCGTTAACAGGCGTGTGGAGTTATTTTTTATCTTTAGTGCAAATTTTATCTCCAATACAAATATGATTAGCAAATAATAATTTAATAATTTTGTTTTCCACATAATGTTCAATAAAAACTCTTTTTTTCCATACAAATGATGACTTAATTTAAATTAACAATCCGTTACATGCGGTCTTATTTATCACGTCATTAAAACAGCGGGGCACCACTGTGCCCCTTTTTTAAATGAGGATTACTTATATAGTAGAATATAAATGTAAAATATTATTAGTGTTTTCAAAACCAGTGTTTATTAATGATAAGAACCGTAACAAAGAAAGTTACTTATTCGTCGCTAAATATATAAAAAATACAATAATGTAAGTACCCCACACATTCACTTGTAGTGTTGTTTTGGTTGAATGGTCGCTTTTTCTATTCAAAATGTAGGAAATAAGGGAACTCTAGTATGACTAATGTGTTCATAAAAAATAAAGCCGTGCACTGTCGTTGTTACCGAGTCACTAACAAATACATCAGGGTAAAGGGGACAGCTATTTAAGAAGATGACATTATGGGTCCATTTATTATGAAATAATAAATGGACCATTTATTATGGACAAATAAAACAAGAAAATAAATATACCTGGGGTACACTTGTGCCCCGCGCGTTTAACGGAGATTTACAGAAAAATTTAGGAAATATGGGTCTGACTTGTGTCAATAAAATGAGTCGGTTTGTTGACTAGTTGAGATAAATTGTATATTGATAATTTTTCGTACATTCGGGACAGGCCCAGTCTTTTTTTATAGCAGAGTTTACGGGGATCGCCACTGGACAAGTGGCGCAGGTGGCGGCCCCTGACGGCGACAAAATCTTTCCGCAAGCTGTACACTTAGCCATCTTAAAATGGATTAGGTTCGATGTCGGCAGTTGACCAAGGTCTCGTAACAGTAAGATGACTACACACTAGATGGCGCTATTAGAAAACGTCAGGTGGTTGGACTGGTTGGCAAGATTGGGTTCGCCTATCTAACCACAATATATAGAAAAAAAGAGAAATAATAATATAACATATATAAATATCCCTGTATCAAAATTATCCGAGCGAATTATTTCACACGACACACAGTTTGTGCTAAAGTGGCTGAGTCCTTTCTGAATAAGATTTCATCCAGTAAATGTATGTAATATCACATAATAAAAGTCATACATTAGGTTTAAATAAATGTTACAGGAACAAGTTAATAATCTGCCAGACATAGTCGCGCGGTGCTTGCAACAGTGTTGGGAGCGAGCTGAACAAAAGAGGAACTTCCTTCATCCAGACACTGCTGCTGTTCCTACCCCGCCTTCTACTATTACGCCTTATGCCAGGTATATTTTTAAGCAAACTTTACTTTCACCTCACTTATGCTTGCGAAAGTTTGCGAGCGTATGTGTTGTTATACCAAAAAAAATGGTTCTAATTGATGACTTTTTATAAGTGATAGGCTGGACTTTTTGGTAAGTAGTGATGTGTTTGAACCTAGGATAGGAACTGGCTTGCAAGAAAAGTTTTAAAGGTGCAGTTTCATGAGTGTCTTGTGGCATTTTTGAGAACTTGGGTTCAGTCTCTGGATTAATTGTATTGTTGATTATCAGTAACGATCCAGGATGCTACTTTGCCTTATATGGCTATATAACCGATAATAAATTAAATATATGACAAAATTCGAGTGCATTTTTGCTTGCATAGTGGGAAATGTAAATCACTGATCACTCAGAGTTTTTGTATTTTAGGCATTTAATGTATAGGTTACTAAAAAGGCACCAGAAGAAAAAAGACCAAATTCGTAAAGATCAAACTTAGGGGTTGAAAATGTTATGCTAGTCTCAACTGCTACATCACTTACATAAAAATGTCGTATAAGTGTAAAGACAACTTGAACGAAAGATATTTTTCATCAAACGCTCATCTTTAATACTACTAAAGCGAGGCTAAACTAATCACAGCGTTTGTTTTCATAGAATTCCTGAACTTATTTCAGAACGATGGCTTCAGCAACGCATCCGTGGCCGCCTAGTCCAGTCCTCCAGCCTGCAGGGCGGACGCACTCTGCTCCCGAAAGCACGACTGCCCACACGCCAACTCCTCTGCCGCAGCCATCCAGCCCCGCCCCCCATGCCTCCCGGCCTCCGCTGCCCAGCTGAGTACCGCCTTCCAACTCCGAACTCCTGTGCTGAACTCGACGAAACTCGGCGTCCATACTCTGACCCCCCTTTTTAACTCTATCTGGTTACCGGAAAAATCGTTTTACAAAGCAATTTATTAATAAGTGGTTTGGTTGGCTCAAAATAAAAGCAAACAGGTTTATAAATGAAGTAAAAAAATCTATAAGTACTGACATAATACTTAAGACTAATACGACCAATAATATAGCCTTCAACTTTATTTAATATTATTACTTCAAAAGTACCTATGCGGGTCACTTTTATTTTTCCTTCAGTGACTTTAAATATAACTAAATAATATTTTGAAAATTCGTATTATAAAAACTTACGCTCATATTTATATTTTATGTTTGAAAACACGGGTGTTTGAGCGTGAAACAAATTACAGTGAGTCGATATGACTATCGACAATGTTTCACACTCAACATCCTAAGGAAGGCTTCCGGTAGAAGCCGAAAGATTTTCGATAGTCATATCGACTCACTGTAAGTGGTTTCACTCTCAAAACCCATGTTTTCAAACATAAAATTATAAAATTTCTTTTGATGTCGATTTACACTTCATGTATAATGGCATATCTAGCATAAAATAGGTGTAAAAACTACCTAATCAATTTTGTAACCATACCATTCGTAGAATAATATCAATACTTAAAAGAATATTCCAATTTTTAAATAGCTAAAATATTGTAAATCCCAAAAATATATTGTTGTAGAAATATGTAAATAGATCTGTTAAGAATAAGCGTACTTTTTTATATTTATTCAATCAACAAAACGTTTTTCACCACAAAAACATCGGACTTTTTATATTGATTCAAGTTATTTCTACTTTACTGAGGCGGTTGTGCGTTTCCTGTAGCTGTTTTGAATCAAAATATATTTCCATTGAAAAAATACATTATTTTCAATGTATTTAAGTAAATCTATTTGTAAAACGATTTTCCGGCATGCCAGTGGACTACAATTGGTGCGAGACAAGGTCAGCCGTAGTTTCCTTCGCTGTTCCCAAAGTTTCGGAAGTGCCAGACTGTTATTTAGTGATATT
The DNA here is from genome assembly GCA_963890685.1 of Plagodis pulveraria. Lineage (NCBI taxonomy): Eukaryota > Metazoa > Arthropoda > Insecta > Lepidoptera > Geometridae > Plagodis > Plagodis pulveraria. The sequence goes on from OY982961.1 coordinate 17,284,027, forward strand.
GATTAGATAGTGAAATGAATTGAACGCGAAAAGATTCGCTGTTGTGATTATACAAGATGCTTTATCTATAGACGCTTTAGCTCATAATTTAGATGGTATTTTGAATACATTATCAAAAAATACTATAGATCTAGGTACCATGATCACCATTGTCTGTATGACGAACCAAACACTATAATATTGTACGATGCGTGTAATTTTGTATTGATTTGAGTTTCAATGATGCTTGTTGCTTTTATAGCATCGTAAAATAATGGTATTATTTTATATAAGTTTTTCCAAATGTGACATTTAGAATGCATTTGGAGTTTTAATGGCTAGTTGAATTTAGATAAACATTTAGATAAAGTGCATTATTTATCGACTTCTAGGCAAGAGTGCATTTCGTACGACACAATTGGTTCCGAATCCTTGTGAAGTATTTATTATTTTTACACTTGCATAACAAGACGGTGGGATTAGCATCACATATTTTTTGATTTTGTTGTTCTACTTTTAAAGTATTAATGCCTCAGACTACAATATGTTGTAGTTGTTTTAAACAGCAATGACTAATTCATTAGATTTCATGGTTTCAATAAAGATGGTTTCAAAAGAAAATGTATACAAAGTATTTTTAGGTTATAGGTCAAATAACTTGTTACTACCTGCCTATTGACATGTAGATAGTAAAGATTTTTTAAGTATAGATTATAAGCAAAGCTTTTTATAATAAATAAGATTGATGGCTGTCTAAATAGTGCCTAAAACACTACGAAGTTTCGATAGTTCCGTTTTTTACTAGAATAATTTATGAATTTGTAAATAGGTAATCTAGGTTTCAGATTACTGTAAAACTAAATATTTAGATATGTGAGTACACGTGATGGGATCAATTTGATTTTGATTTTAATTTATAAACTTTTATTCCTCTTATCAATTTATTTTGGAATGATTTTATTCGTCAGTATCTGACACTGGTTGGTTTTCACCATTGGTTAATTTTTCTGTTAATATCAAAGTGGTATAATACACTTTGATATTACCGAATACCAACGGGTATTTTATTTTACTGTCTGTTTACAAAATTTTCACTATCCTTCTCGCTTGTCGAATTTAAACTAAAAGACCAATATACAGCTAGAAATCATTGAAATAATTATATTTATTATAATAATAATAATTTCAACTACGAGTACGTTTTCAAATTGTATACCATAGACAATGAGCAGTTTTAATCATTTCATTTTATTTTCTAATCGTGTATAAACATCGTTATGTTAAATTTTTGTTTAGTAACTGTTACCACAATAATTGTTAAGTAAATCGAATCTAGTCAGAAAAATAAAATGTTACTTTATTACATCTTGCGTGTAGCTTACTTTTTACGTTTACTTAGAAAAGGTGTAGGATTAGTAGAGTTAAATTTTAATCCTATTAGAGTAGTTTTTAAGTAATTTATACAAAACACCAATTAGACATAAATTAGATTTATAAAGTACCTTAGGAATACCAATTTATCAATATTGTTATATTTCTTATTATACCTACCCGTTGATCTACCCTTACCCTTCTTATAAAATTTTAATGCCGTTTTTAAAATTTCTATATTGTAATTCCCTAATATTCGTATAAAACTAGAAATCTCGATGTTTTTTTTATATATTTAATGAATGTACTATCAATATAAAACAGTTGTAATCGACTGAAAAATAAATAATAAAAAATTGTATTTAAAATATTAACATCAGATATAAACACTCAATATATCTTATTCGGAGCACCTGTAGCTCTTGAATAATTAGGTAAAACGATCGTTTATTTATGAAATGACATCGTAGTAAGTTGTATTAGTATTGAACTAAAACATAATTATGCCAAGATTGAAATTAGTTTTCTTTGAATACCTGGTGTGGACGCTAAGGACGTACTTAACGTCATGCCCGTTATGTGTATGTAAAATAACATTACAGCGATTATATTCTTAAAAATTTTTTTTCTTGATATTAAGTAGCTTTAAACATCTCATATAAATCGAAAGTTTTATGATTTAACTTCCGAGTTCAATAGTTGTTTTATTTAACAAACATATTTCATTTCACCATAATAACATTTGTGATACGTCGATATTTGGTTCAAGCAGATACAAAAATTCTTGCACTATAATAAGAACCCGTGTCGCCTGAACTAGTATTTAAACTGTGTTACAGTCGTCAATAACTTTCGGTTGTAGGTAACTGATATTTTTCTATTATTTGTTTTGTAATTGTAATTATGTTGAATATGCGTAATATGTTTCTCCTTTAATATGCAAATTGAATGTTTAAGCAAAATATGAATTTAATATAGATGTCTTTTCGTTCCAGAACACCATCAATACTAAAAAGTTTTTATTGTGTAAGTATTGCAGAGTTCTTTTTCGTTCGATTGCTAATATTTTTATTAGAAGAGCATAATAACTTGTCCCTGACTAGTTCATTGCTTAACTCTGTACATCTAGCAAAAAGTCAATACTATACATCTTGTGGCTGTTGCACAATTTCATCTTGTATATCTAATAAACAGTTTAGTTGTGCGAAAATATATTATGCCTGTAAGTTTTTTGCTTCACAGAGTTGTACACAAAAAAATATATACTAAAATCTTATTTTCCAGACAACTGTCAAATGTTTGCTTATTCAAAATACAAAATCAGTAAGTCTAGTGTTCATTATTATTGGTTGGAACTGTAAAATCATGAATTTGAACCACAAGATATAATGAATCAGGAAAATTGACGCAAAATTACCTAAATAAATGACACTAAATTAATTGCTAGCTATTACTCTTTTATCTCTACGTATCCAAAACCCCCTTGGCAAATCCTATGTATAATATTTTTTTCCAAGTGCATGTTTATTCTAATTAAATTTACAGGGAAATCCCTGTAAAACGCACAATAATCAATATAGCGTGGAAGCGTACCTTAATAAATCTTTACCGTATATTGTAGCCTAAAGTAATTACCTATGTCCCCATTAATGTTTTGAAAGGTCTAATATTAAGATAACGATTCGCTTTATAGTTTATTACAAACTATCATTTTCTTTTTCTAGGATCATTTATATTAATAAAACATATTTACAAAAATTAAATGCATTACCAAATCCTTTAGAAAGAAAATGATAATTTTCGCATATATTTAAAATTGAAATACTTAACTAAGATTAAGAATTGACCAAAAACGTCGTTTAAGATTGATAGAAATAGTTTTGTATATAAAAAAAAAACACTATGTAAAAATAGAGTGATTACAAGTTGTATTTGAGAATTATGTAAATATGTAAAGAATTGTTTTAGTGTAGATTTATTTTGAAATTGTTATGTTCAATCGTATATCGATACTTTGAGTTGTATGCCAACGGAATGTTCTTTGCGGTGCGTAAACAAAAGATTATGTAACTTTTGTGATCATTGTTAATGAAATGAAAGTGTAACTTCGATTATATGAGCTGTAGTATTTTTCAAAAATGACTTTTATTTGACACTGACACTATTAGATAAGACTTGCACAAAACTACACTAATGGCGTATTAAGGATGAAACCAATATTTATTATTATATCACGTACGGTGATTATGTTCTAAACATAGGGTTTGTAGGCAATTTACAAAGCTATAGCGCAAGCATGGTCAGTTTACTACTTTTTAATAAGAAAAGAAAAAAAAAGTATCAGCCGAATTATCCACCGATGGAGACGGCCTCCCCCTTTAACGGGGGCTTTCCGTAATCCCCGCGCTTGATGAGTGTCTGGGGCATCGCAATTACTCAGATGGCGCTGCTGCCCACCTTCCGGTATTATACCTTTAGTCGCCTCTTACGACACTTACAATGGCATTGGCATGGCAATAGCAATGGGGGGTGACATTCTAGCCCAGCACTCCACGGGGCACTGACTCATCACTACTATAGCTCAACGCATAGAACTTGTCTCGTCCAGAGTGACAAATTAGTCGTTGGTTTGAATCCCATTTCCCCATGGCTCATTTATTCCTTTCAATGTGATTTTGTTAACTTATTCGTTTAGCGTGTTAGCCAAATATAACAATAAAATAGGGGTCGTGCTCATGATTATCACATTGAAATTCTAGTCTACTACCATTTTAGTGGATATAATACGCACAAAATGTAAGAAGTGTAAGGACACATGCCGGACACGGACGGAGCGTATGACCTCGTGGATTCAAAAGCTTACTATTCGCATAACCTACAAAAGATATTTTGATGCCTACAAAAATTATTTGTTTCATTCCTGGTGCAGAAGATAGCCATTGCATCTCAGCGTAGGAATGTGGCGAGTGTGATGGGCACTTTTGCACCGGGAATGGTCAGATGAAGGTTATTTGATTACTTTAAGAATATATTGACATTGATTTGATTTTGATTGTATATATTTTGTAAACCTCAAATTTTAAATACACCGGTAAATCTTAACTATGCAAACAGAAGCATTCGTTAAGCTTTAGGCGCAAATAGGACACCAAATCCCGCCAAGGATTTGAGCTTCACCGCATGGTGGAAGAGCATTTTGCGAATGCCCGCCTGGCTAGCGACCACCCTCAAGTAGAAAATCTGTCACCTAACACCTAACGGTGTGTTCCGGCAGCTGTCCTTGAGAGCCAGTGAAATTACAGGCACATGAGACTTCACAACTATGTCTCAAGGTGACGGGCGCAGTGCAATTCGTTAGATGTGACGAAATGATTCTGTTATAGGCAGAGGTTAGTCCGCTTAACATCAGGTGGGCCTCGAGCTTGTGACGTGACAATAAAATTAAAAAAAATAGGTTTCGTGTAAATAATTTATTTAATATAATAATTCTAATTTATTTTTTATTTTTTTTATGCTCGATAGGTTAGCCTTTAAACACTATCTCACCTGATGGTAAGTGATGATGTGTTCGAAGATGTTGTTCAGGCTAACCTAGAAGTACTGGCTCTCAGCTGTTTGTAGTACAACGCAAGTGGTACTATAGATGTCGTTCCATCCCAATACGATGGTTAAAGAACGATAGGAAAGATTCGAGTTATGACGTCATGTCATGTTAGCTCAATTGGTTAGAGCATACCCCGGCTCAAGGGGTGGATGCACGCGGGTTCGAATCCCGCACATGACTTAAATTTTTCCTATAGTATATATGTGATTTTGTAATATTTATTATTTGTTTAAATTACATCAGTTTTATGTAATTTAAACAATGGTAGGCTTGGCAGAGGCAGAATTGTTTGAGCATGTTTGCCATTTAAATAATCACAAGAGGTTCTAGTACGCTTTCGTAATCAATGTTAATGTACCAGATTTACAAACATAACATTAATTATTTTGTAGTGACCAATCTCCCGCACCTTGTTTTACGAATTAAAGTACACATAGCCAACTTCAGAGTTCTATCTCTTGTATAAAGATTCATCAAATTAACTAAAAAAAAAACTGTGCATCAGGCATATATTCCTGTTGACACATAGTGTACTGGAATATCGATAATTAATGGTCATTGTAGAAAAAAAAATAAAGATCTTGCGCGAATTTCCACGAATTATATCAGCAGTTTAACACGATATATTGCGTTTAATAAAGTGTAATTCCAAACAGATATTATATGAAAAGAAAGTTTATTCTTTAATTAATCTGATCTTGTATAAATTGTGCTATTAACTCTGTTTTGTTAGACAAGAAAAAATATTTAACATAACTCGAAATGCTCATAAATTGAAATGTACAAGCGCGAGGCGATCAGTACCGCGCGAGCGCTCATCGAGGTAGGACCTGCGTTCGTTTTGCCTTGGTCTGACGTCTCGTACGCGGAACGCGTAGACGCAAGTTTATAGTGCGACCACAGAGTTTTGATCATGTCTTTATTTTTTTAAGTAACAAACTATACCTTATTTTTGTTGTCCATAATATAATTATTGTTCTCTTGTTAAGTAACTACATCTTTAGTTTCTGTTCATTCATTGTGTTAAAAAAAGGAAACGTCACAATTATGCAGCCTTATACAGCGTTATTGGAAAAATGCTAACAACCTCAGAGGGTTGACTTCTTCTTTTTGGTCTGCTAGTTTTTATATTATTCTAGTTTAAATTAGTAACTCACTATAACTTTTGTTTTAGAAGGATAAGCGATGACAGGCGAATAATTGATTTCCACTATTTTTGGATTCAGTTAATGTCTTTAAGTGAACACAGCGATAACTTGAGCAGGAAATTAAACTACCTTCCTAATTTGTACAAAACGGCCTCCCGGCTTTTCCATCATTTGTACAAACCGGGATACCAGTTAGCGGTCGATAGTCGTATTTACAAAAATATACCATAAAATCTGCGTAAGTGTTTTCTGCGTAAGTTTAAGTTTTGAAGCAGTGATGGCTCAGTGGCATTGGCTATAGACTGCCGCGCAGCAGGTCCATGGTTCGAATCCCGCCCAGAGCTTGAGCTTCACCGCATGGTGGAAGGGCATTTTGCGAATGCCCGCCTGGCTAGCGACCACCCTCTAGTAGAAAATTTGTCGCCAAGCACCTAACGGTGAGTTCTGGCAGCAGTTCTTGAGAGCCAGTGAAATAACAGGCAAAAATGAGACTTTACAGGTATGTCTCAAGGTGATGGGCGCAGTGCAGCTCATCACTTGTGATGAAATGCATCTGTTATAGACAGAGGATACCGCTTAACATCAGGTGGGCCTCGCGCTTGTTCCATCACAATGACATAAAAAAATAAATAATAAAAAGTCCGACTTTCATAATCCAAATGGTTTTCAAAATGATGCATCCTTGCCCATACAAGAAAGAATCCATACTTTTCTGAGATAACGGAAGTATTTTGAATATTTTGATGAAATCTGAAACCATCACAAATTACATTTTGGCCCCAAAATATTACGTCATTTCATATTAATCTCGTAACTACGTCAACAGTTATAAACCTAGCAAAACGGAATTTTGCATATGTATAAGTAATTTTTCGCTCGATACATTTTGCAACGCAAACACTTACTGATGCAAATTTGCGTATTAAATAATCTCGTAACTAATTTTAAACTTCTAAACCAAAAAATCTGAAATAATACAAGTGTATAAATTATATGTAAATAATAATATCAAAGAAGGAGCAAAGCCGTAGGTGATATAGTTTTTCAGAAAAAAATATTGCACTCCAATACAGTTTTCCCGCCAAAGTTCTTAAAACAATTCTCGACATCAGAAACATTTAGTCGGATATCCAATTTTACAACTAACTATTTACAAAAATAAATGTTTAATGTGAAAGTTTTTGAAGTTTCATTTTTAACTTGATTTCTGTAAGTAATCCAGAAAAAAAACTAACTTTTATATACTGAAGTAGTTACATCAGACCCAATTTTCAAGGTCTGGCTACAACGGAAAGATTTTTTATTGACAAAATACCATATGTTTCCATGAATCTCACAGTTATATCTGTATACGATGTTGATATCAGGCCATTTGGTCCCAAACAATGAATTTTAGTTTTAAAAATATGCTGGCTAATATTACAATCAGACCGTTTGGTTCCAAAATATATGTGTGGTGTGTAAAAGTAATACTTTATATACATAAACAACAGATCATATGGTTCGGAAAAATAATGATTTATGTACCTAGCTTGTTTTTGGCGTTATGTTTAGCTCTGACATTACATACTCAAGAAAATAAAACATACATTGGTCTTACCTTATTGTAATACCATATGACTCGTATAAATAACATTACACTTTTTCTGACGCTGCAGTTAAGGCCGTAATATGCTTTACATGAGACTTTATGGTACTGGTTTTGTTTGATTATTATAAAGTCTATTTATAGTAATTAAACAACTTTAAACGGTTTAAATCGCGTATATTTATCATTATTTTTGTCCCGACGTTTCAAACACTTTGCATTGATTAATACGCGATTTAAACCGTTTAAAGTTGTTTAATTACTATGTGTAATAATCGCGAAAACCTAAGACAACATTATAAAGTCTATTGTTAAATAAGTCCTAATAGTCTCTTACATCTTTATTTTGTACTGTATTGTTTAGGAAAGTAAGGCCTACAATAAGTTAGATATTTATAAAATGAAAGTACTTAGGTATATTCGTAATCAGTATTATTATGTTTAAACCTAATTTAATCTAATAGGTAATTAGTTTATATGCAAAGAAGACAAACAAAAGCACAACAAATGACAAAATGAACATTATCACCAACCTGGCATTGCTTATAATAATATTTTGTAATTACAAAAACTCAATTCAAGTATTAACAAAAAAACAACAAGCCACAATAAGAATTAAGTAGACTGTAATAAAACAAATAATTAAAAATCTTATTTAATAAATCAATACATAGCTTTGAAAAACCAATAAAAAAACTATTATAATTAAATCATTTCTTAGATCTGATCAGTATGCTCTGAGGCATATAGACATAAAGCAATTCATGGTGTGTTAGGTTTTTATAATACTAATGAAATTTTACAGGTATCCTATCAGTAGGAGTTTGCAGATCTCGGTACTTTGCTGATGAGATTGGTTTTTCTGTTGACGCATGTTTGGCAAGTCAGTAAGTATGGGCAGATTACTCTTTCTTAAGTTGCTCTTGAGAATAACTTCTTTAAAGGCATCATCATTGAATTCTGTTTTATAAAATAGAGACCCAAGTTTCTCTCTGCGAAACTGCCACCAAACGCTTTCAGATATTTAGAAATCATTCCCTCTTATATTTTGTTTTCGTTGAACGTACGGTCGTGATTTTTTATACAGGTGTGTACAGGATTTTACACACGTACGCACAGGAAGTAACTCATTTCCATTTCGTTTACATTATATGTGTTACGGCCGGCATGTTTTTATAAATTTTATAACTGTGATCGTGATGGTGATCGTGATGAAAATGCTAATAAAGCGTTAATAACTTTTAAATTATTTAAGCTATTTATCTGAAACTAACGTGAAACGAACCGCTACCAGCGGCCGCTAAGTACAAAACACAAAAACAACATACAAAATGGAAACGAACAAAGACAACACAATAAAATCGACGTTATGGCTATTGATTGAAGTAAGATGAAACTTTTTGTTTATACCGGATCACTTATATCACTAGACCGTAACAATAGTTTGTTTTTTACAACATAGACAATTGATGAAACAAGTTTATACATTTATGGCATAGTGTGAGAGATTGCTGTTTTTCCTGATGGATTGATCCTGGTCCTCTTGAGACTCTTCAACGTCTCCAACAAATTCAAGTCATTCAAAAATCCAACAATCATTCAAAAACAACACGCGCGGGGGTGTCAAACAAGGCGCTGTCCCCAAAACCAAACAAATAATGTAACACGACACTCAAAAGCAAACTTTTTCTATTCAACTCAAAATGTCTATAGACTAGTAGACTGCCTACGCTAGGGAGGCGTTCAGAACCTTGCCTGCGCAAAGTTGACGTTCCAAACAGTAATTATAATCGTAGTCGTAGTCGGGGTCGTGATCTTGATCATGATCGTGATCATGATCTT